>VWYO01020468.1:4046-29279 GCA_013400275.1 Rhadina sibilatrix | reverse complement strand
TTTTTTGGTTTTTTGGTTTTTTTGTTCGGGTTGTTTCTTTGTTTGGGGTTTTTTTCTCCAAAAAAATTTGGGTTACATGTAGTACTTAAAATATAACTGTAGGTAGAAAGTGGGATTATAGATAAGTAATCTGCCACAACTGCAGCCAGGACATAGTTTTATCTGAAAGTATCCTAACACTGAATAAGAAGTACAACTTTGAGCAAGTAAGGAAGTTTTCTTTCCCTTTTTCAAACTTCAGTATTAGAGATGAAATCCTGAAAATATTTATTCTACAGATTTGCAAAACAGAAAGCAAATTAAAAGTTTACAAAGTTTGCCTCTAAATTATTAACACTTCCTTCTTATTTTGAAGGGTCTGAGTTGATAATAGTGCTAACTTATTTTGACTACAAGGTGTCCTGACAAAGAGAGGGCTCATAAATACTTAGGTCAAATTATAAAATTAGCAGATATGTACCATCTGGCCAGCCTTTAACTTTGTGCACTAGTATCAGTCTAGTATGAGGCAGCCAAGGACCCTACCAACTTACCTTGCCTCTAAGTCCATTTTTGCAGCCTGTACCAAGGCCCCTAAAGTTAGCCAGCTTTTACAGAAGTTGACTGAAAAAATTAATTGTGCTTTTCCAAGCAAAAATGTCACTACCAGAACAAACATATATGAAGGGGGTGTGGTTGGGGGATTTTTGTTTGTTTTGAGAGAGTTTTTAAATTTTGGGTTTTTTTGGCGGGGGATATTTTTCTTTTCTAGCTTGGTGTGGGGAGGGTTGGGTTGGTATGGTATTGTAAGTATGTGAACCAGCAGGAGCTCAGAGGAGGTGCAAAGAAAGCAAGGTAAAAGTATATATTATACAGGTACCTTCTAGCTGAAAGGGGTTTAGAACTGAGATAAAGAGACATAGTTTGGTATTTTTTGTTCTGGAAGAAATTATCCTTGGGATTTTCTTTGTAACTAAACAGGACTGCATAATGGAACCTGGTGTCTTTCAACCCATATTCTCCACCAGAATTACCCACAAACTATGAAGTTTTTGGCTAACAGCTCAGATCAGAAGATGTAAAAATGTAATTGTTTAAACAAAGAAACAAAGAAAAATCACTCCACAAGACTGCTAATGCTGACTTTCCACAGATTTCAAATTATAAACATTCAAAAATGCTATACATGAAGTAATCCAAAGAAGCAAGAATTAAAGCTTAAAAAATTGGCATTTCTTCTGTTTTAAAACTTGTGAGAGATATTTTGTGGTGATGTTTTGCTACTTTTAATAATGTTTTAAGGAGAAAAGTGTCTAAGTATAGAAATAGAACTAAAATAAACATATATTTTAGGAATAAACAATAATCCCAAAATCCCTACTAAATGAACACTGCTATTGATGCAACCTTCATTGTACTCTACAGCAGTACAAGCTGCCCAGGATATTTTTAAAACATGCAGACTAAAACATGCAAAAAATTTATCCATAACCCCCAAGGTCCTGTTTTCTGGGAGAGGAAGAATTTACAGCGACTCAATACAATTCTACCCTCTCTTTTCCCTTACTCCCTCATTGCCTTTATTAACTCAATATGTCCCTACACACTCAGTTTAAAGACTTTGTTGCTATGGGAATTTATTTCCATATTTTATTGTCAAGGAGAAAAACGAGATTTTGGTGATTAAATGTCACAGAAGCTCTGACTTTTGCACAACCTAATCAAATCTACAGCCCTAAAAAAATAAAAAGACAAACCCAAAATCTGTTTATGTCTTTGAAAGTCTTACAGTTCTGATCATAAAAAGGTACATATGTTCTACCTGGCATTTAAAAGCCAAGTACAAAAATTCTCTCTCCTTTCCCCCAAAACCTTCTGGTAATTTTAACATAATTTCCTCATGCGCATTTTCAATTTGTTTCCTAGAAACCCAAAATAAAACATATTTTGTTTTCCCTTTCTCCCAATGAGGACTATCCACACTATCAAGAGATTCTTCTCTTTTAAGGTTACATTGGAGGTTAGTGAGGCTGGAAATTGACCTAGTAGCAACTGACCCATAAAGACAGCTACAAAATTGCAGGCATGGGTTCCTTCTCTCCCGATAACTAATCTATACTGCAGCTGGAAAAAAGAAATACATGCAATAGGTACAAAGTACTGTTCAGTTCCTCCAGTAAATACGCCAAAAAGTGTTTGCTATTTCCACTGTAAATCTCATACACTTGTACTTCCCCCCTTCTAAATATTGTAACTGTCTACACAGGTTAATATTTAGAACCACTCACTTAGAAAAAGCATGTATGTAATCATTAAATCGTTACGATTTAAATGAAACTGAGCATAAGCCAGAAAGTTGAAAACAAAACCTAGTATCAGAAAAAAAAAATAACCCTTGTGGCTCAAGGTTTCTGTATGGCTCTGCTCCTTCAAACGAAGTTCTCTCAGGTTAGGAACCAGACCTCATGTTCATGTGCCGGGAATGGCTCTCTCTTGTGTGGACTCTAGGAACACAACTGAGGATGCAGCTCTCTAGAACAGACTCAGGCAATGCTGTCAGAGGACTACAGTGCTGAAACTTAGATGGTCACAGTTCAGATGCTCAAAAAATCAGGAGCCTGGCCTTCACACTCTCAGCAGCCTTGTCTTTCCCAAAGGTGATGTAACAAACTCAGAGCAGAAGTCAAAACTCAGAGCATCCAGAAGCTGCACCTGCTCCCTAATCTATCTGATTCTGATTGAGGACATACTTGCAGGTTTTCCCTCTTCTGGCACTATTACTGTATGCCTGACTTCTGGGAGCAAGAGGTTTAGCTTGCTATTTAGCTGTGATTGACCAAGTGCAATGGGTTCATTAGGTAAAGCTCACCAGGAGTTACAAGCATTCCACACTTCATCAGACCAGGACATTTAGGTGTCTAAACATGACATTAGGAGGCTAATGTAAAGTACTTATGATTGAACACACAGGCACAGGTATAAACTTTCTCTGTGACATTTAACAAGCACAGTTCATACTTGATGAATGCAACCATGAATGCATGTATTTTAACCATGGCACTGTACCAGCTTCAAGCAGAAAGGCATAATTGCTGAGGCAAAACTGCACAAAAGGAATTAGACCAAATTGCTCTAATGGTGTTTAACTCATTAAAACACCACTGAGCTTTAGCACTGGATAGTGTTTTCCCATTCTGTGGCCAGTACCCTGTCAACTGACCCATGGGAGAAGCAGAGCCAGAGGGGAAAGGAACACAGCTTTCTAGCTAGTGAACAAATGGAAAACTGAAGATTGGCCAAAGCTACATATATTTCTTATCCCTCAATGTTTGCAGAAACCCAAGCCCCCCTACCACAGCATAAAATACATTTAAGTATTAAACACTGACTAACCCTAGCAACAAGCATGAAATTTAACTGTTCTTTAATACTGCTATTTTAAACAGGAAAATTGTCAGTTTCTAGGTAAACAGTTTTACAGAGTTTCTTTAATTAGGGAGCTAACTAATCACTAAGATTAAAAAAACCCTACATCTGTAACAATGCCTAATATTCTGAAACTCAGTTGTTAGACAATACCATAAGCTTAGTGCTTTCAACTGGTTCCTTAAATATTATGAAAACATTAAAAATTAGGAGTAACATTTTGTGATTGATTTTATTTGCAAATATTTTGTAGAGTCTAAAGTAGAGAGCCCCCCCCCATACCCTGTAATTAAAATCCACCACGAAAAAATTATGCTGTTAATGTCAGTACTTGGCATATAACCTCAGACTGAAAAATAAATGCTAACAAAAACTACGCAAAGCCTGTGGAAACTTTCTTACCTTGTCCCTCTTAAAGAGATCCCTTTTAAGCCAGGGAGAATGTGCTGGTTTTGTCTGAGATAGAGGTAATTTTCTTCATAACAGTTAGAACGGGGCTATGTTTGGATTTCTGCTGGAAACAGTGTTGGTGTCACAGGGATGTTTTAGCTATTGCTGAGCAGTGCTCACACAGCATCAAGGCCTTTCCTGCCCCTCACACCCCACCTGCAAGGGGGCTGGAGGTGCACAAGGAGCTGGGAGGGGACACAGCCAAGGCAGCTGATTGTAGGGTGTTTCAGATATACGCATCATGCTCAGCATATAAAGCTAAGGGAGGGGCAGATAATCAGAGTGATGGTGTTTGTCTTCCCAAGTAATGGCAGTGCATGATAGAGCCCTGCTCTCCTGGACACGGCTGAACACCTTCCTGCTCATGGGAACCAGTGAATGAATTCCTTGCTCTGTTTGCACACACATCTTTCGCTTTATCTTTCAAACTACCTTTATCTCAGTCTTTGAGTTTTCCCCTTCCTTATCCCAAGGGGATGGGATGAGCAAGCAGCTGTGTGAGGCTGAGGTGCTGGCTGAGGTTAAACCACAACAGGGAAGAATGGAGCAACACAGCATATTTTGTATGCTACCATGCAGTATAAATTTTATGCTGGACTGAAGACAGTAACAACCTTTCTGGGGCAAACTAACCTCTCTGGTAAATTGAAGGTTCTCCACAGTTCCTGTAAATATGAAATGCCTTCTCTCTTTTGTTATTTACTTACTCATTTATTAAAGAAGACTTTGCTTTTTTCATCCTTCTAGAGAGGCATTCTCAAATATAGGCTCCTAAATATTGGATAGATAAAAGTAATGGAGATTTTAGTGGCAATTCCAATGAAGACATTACAGATATAATATTAAAATATAATCCATATTATTCCAGTGTCAGCAACTTTAGCAAGACACCTTATGATTCTTCATTTTTATCAAGATACAATTCTGATAAATTTGCCTTAGGATGCTGTATTTCTGTCATACGTGATCTGTTCCAGTGGCTTCAATCGCCCCATGAAAATATTTTCAGGAAACAACAGCTATTTATACATATTGATGTCCAATTCAGTATCACTCCACTGACATCACAGGGACCTGCAGGAGATCAATATCTCTGAGAAGATAGTGGAGGGTAATCTTGCTTTTCTTATTTCAGGATCAAACAGAAATGCAGCAAGGAGCTGTGGGAGCTACAGGAAGCAGTATTAGCTGCTTGAAATTGTCAAGGGAGAAGTAAATTGGAAAAAGCTTCTTTTGTCTAGGAAATATTAGGAGTGGAGGGGGAGTGATGGTCAAGACCACACAGGCCTCATGCTGTTGCCATCCAGCAGAGTGAAGAGAAAAGCATCAGCCTGGCTCATCCGCAAATATGAGCAATGTATGTGCAGGCACATTCGCCTCATCATCTTCAGCACTTTCTACAGCCATAAAGCTGACAGGAAAATTAACCTCCAGCTGACTACTGCAGAATGAGAGATGTTAGGGATAAATGGGCCCCAGCTTGCAATGGTCCCCCCAATCTCTTCCACAGTGCTTGAAATGCTAAGGGTTACCCAGCCCAAAACACAGTATTTAACAGCTCAGTGCACTTCAATATGTGGCTCTTGTTAGACAAAATGAATCCGTGAGAGGTCAAGTCATGTTTTGAAGCTGTAAGTTATTTATTATTTTTAACTGGAATAAAAGCAGTCTCTATGAAAAGCATATTTACTAAATATCTGACACCAAGTCTGTCCTGCAAGGGAATAGCTGCTGCCCTAACAGTCTAAACACTGTAAATGTTATAATTCAAAGGCATGGAGACAAGACCAGACCACAATCACCCAAAAGAGAAATAACTTATAAAATAATAGGTTTCTGATCAGTTGTACCAAAATATCAAGACTTCTGGGTAAGTTCAGCATAATAAAATTCCTTAGATGGTGGGAAATGAGCAGAAAATAAACCACTGAGTTATATTTTAAATAATTACGAAACACTACTGCAAAATAGCATAACTTGCAAATGGAGGAGATTAACAATAAGCAACACTGACTACTACATTACTAAGGCTTTGGAGCTCCTCAGAAGAGAAGGATAAAATTGCAAATTTAAATCAAGAGCACCATTTTATTTTGACATTGCTTTTCAAAGCACAATAGTTTTAAAAGTAGCAACTTAAAGGACTAAAGAATGCAGAAAGTGGCTTACTTGAAGTTTAGAGTGTTCTCAAAAACCAGTAGCTTTATCTTATACCCAGCAGCATATCACCGACAACTAAGACCATCCCAAGACCATAAAAGAAAGAAGAGTTTTATAAAACTTGGTTTGGTGGTTGACCACGTCATCCATGGAGGCCCCAGGTTTACATCATTACCTTCAATAAAATATAGGCCTCCAAAAAATTGTCTTTTACAAAACCAATACTGTTATAATAGCACAGGAGGCTAGATAATGCATCCTGCAATCCAATTTGTGGTTCATGTTAAGCTATAGACACCAATAACTAATTCCACATGTAAGACAGACATCCTGGAGGGAGATTTTAATCAAGTAAGTGATGGGAAAAGATACATTTCCTTATTTTGGTATAACAAACCCTCTGTACTAGTAATATGTTGATCTGGTAAAATGTTACTGTATTGTAGCAGTGCAACATTAGTAGAACTTACATCTGGTTTAGTTATTTCTGTATGGCAGTTTGTACACATAAGCCACAGAGCAATGAATACTTTATCATTACCGTTATATTAAAAATGAGCTTTAAATCCATTTGCCCTATTTTTTTAACTGCCAATGTTATTCAGATCCATTCACACTTTAAAAAAAAAAAAAAAAACAAACAAAAAAACAACCAAGCAAACAAAAGAAAACCTAAAAAACCCACAAGGTGGAAAAACAGCAGCACAGTAGGGTTTGTATTAGCTTTGGACTTTATTAATTGGACAGAAGACTGTTGATTAATGCTTCTGCACTCAAGTTGAATATTGAAAGTACCTAACAATTAAGCCTCTGTATTTGCACATTTTCTGTAATAACAAACGATCTCAGCTCTCTCCCATATTCAACCTCCTCCTCCATCCTACACCTCCGGTGGTTTAACTTGCACAACTCCAGCTGCTGACAGGTATAATCTCTGATACCTATCACACCTGACAACTCAATCTGCATACCTGCTATGCAACTTACACTGGAAATTACTCAAGGTCTAGAATGCTGAAAAATAAAAAAAAAAGAAGTCTAACTTACTTCCACAAGGAATGCTTTACCCCAGTAGGACATCACTTTTTCAATTGCTCTCATTTCAGACAACTCATTTATGACGGCAATAAATACAATTCCATCAAAATCTTCTGAGACAAAGACAGTGAATACCTTCCTGTCCGCCAGTCAGAACAAAATAGTGCTAACCAAATGAAATGGAGTCCAGACAGACAACTTTTCCAGCCAGAGTGAGAGCATCACAGGCAGACAGGAAAACAAGACTCGGCAAAAGAAAAAAAATCAGCAGCCAAGTTCTACTGAATAACCAAAAAGAAAAGAGCTGGATAGTTTACTAAGTGGCTACAAAAAAAATTTTAAAATACCTTAAGAATAGCTTCTAAATAAGGAGTAGCATTAATCTGCTCAGCTAGTGGTCCAGCTTTGCAGCTACCTTGTTTAGAAGTCCTGCCAGTCTGCTCAAATTGCACTAGGATGTTTTCATGTTCCCCATGTGACAAATCAGGATGCACATGATAACTGGTCTTGTGTAGTAGCCATCATCTTCTATCACTGGATACTTGGGCCAAAGATAAGAGCATAATTGAAAAAATAGGCTTGCTCCCCCATACTATATCCTACCATCAGCCGGAGCATTTTTCAAGTTGCATGTACCAGTTCATACTTTACTATTTTTTTAACATAAATAATTTTGTTTCAGTTTCCCCAGTGGTATATTCTGAAAAATGTCATAGTTTTCAAAGTTGAAAGCCATAGCCTGGCAGCATACCAGCCCAGGTCCTTAACCAGCCATTCCCCCAAATCTATCTCTCTCCATTCCTTGTTTCTGTGCCCACACTGCATCTTTCCTCTGTTAGTCAGTACAGCTGTTTGTAGGGCAATGACAAGGACTGAATATAACTGAACCGATTCAGGTTTAAAGTAACTCCTCAAAGATGTATCTGGGATATTTGGGGAAGGGTAGTGGTATTTAAAGGGTTTTTTTAACCTGCATTTCTTCTCAGTTCAGCTTGCAGCACAGCCTAGAAAACAGCTACATCAGCTCAGCTGGACAGGGCTGAGCTAAAGGTTAGGTAGACTGAAAGGGATAGGACCTCTTACCATTCCATTACAAAGCATTCAGTTACTGCTTACTTCGGTTGCACAACCAACTTGTAAATTATTTGCCTTTCTTCTTTGGCTCCATTCTACACTATTACCCTCCAACACATTACAAAAGACTACAACTTTTTCCTCAGCTGACCTTTTTGATGTCTTTTTTTTCCCTTTCTCCTGAAGTTGCCCTCTCCCAATATTACACTAGGAAAACACAAAGAACAAATTCCAGAACAGGTACATGGACACAATTCTTTCTAATTTGTTCAGGCTGAGCAGCACTCAGCCAGAACCTATGTGCAAGAAACATGCAGCCTAGTAATTTAGTGAATTAAAAAATGCACTTCTGGCCAATTAATTGAAATATTCCTATTTTCATTCAATGCAGTCTCTCCCTGTAAAACTGTCTCCAGCAAAAATCAAATCTCCACAAAGGTCTGTAACCTACAAAACACAGAATTACTATTTCTAGCAATACAGATGAAAAAATAAATTTTCAAAGACACCGGCTTTCTGTCCAAGACAACCCTGATGCTGGGTACAAAAAAGAAACAACTCACAAGCCAGGCATCCAAATTTAGAGCTCCACACCTAGGAAGAGAGACTTTGTATTCAAAAAGTTAGAATGTGGAAGCTTGGATTTCACCTGTGTCATTCAGGTCTCTTCTGGACCAATTTTACTCTGCCCCTAGTGTGGAAAAGGAGGAGAAGGGTGAGAACAAGCTTTTCTCAATTAAAAGTCCATCAGAAACATCTGCAAAGATTGTGGGTTTGAGCAATGAGTGTTCAGAAATAAAAGCTTTCTAGATGTTCAGAATTTTCTGTCATATGAATGTTTTTACCACTGTTTAATTCCATAGGATAGAGTAACACTTGAGTTATTAACTAAACTCCTTGAAGCACTTGAAAAAGTCTCATCTTCACACCTTTCAGTTAGAAGCCTATTGTTGCAGATGCACTTTAAGGAAAAAATAAATGTAACAACCTAATCAGTTTCCTGCTTGTTTCTGCTCAGTGTTAGATGCACAATGTACCATACAGTATTTGGCTATAGACATTCATAGGTCTTACATATGTCATTATACATGAGTAAAAAAACCCAAATATATGTGTGTGTGTGTATATATGAAATCATTCTTTCCTTTTCCATTTTGTCAGAAAAGAGCACAATAACTAAGTCAACATCTTAGAGCAGTTTAAGAGGAAACTACAAGTGACTAGGTGTTTGGGGTTTTTTTTTTTACTCTACTATTTTCCTTTTATATTACAGCTATATAGTCTGTAAAAGCAGAAATCATCACTGCTTTATCAAAAACTACAATTTCTTTTCAATCTATTTCGAAGAAAAATCAAAACTGTAAAATCAAGGTGTTTGAGATAAATAAGAAAAGCGATGAAACAAAACACATTTTTGCAATCTACATCTAACTGAAAAACATGACAACACATGTCCATATGAAACACTGGTATCCTTTTGTCAAGACAGTATTTTTCTGAAAGACAGTCATTTCACTGAAAAGAAAATTACATATATTCACCTTACTCATTTGTACAGCAACTGCTGTAAAGGACTCTGGATTTTAACTGGGGTTTCTGAGTACCACTAAAATACACACAGTTTTGTGTAAGCTAGGGGATTTGGTGAGCTTGTTTGTTTGCTTATTTTACTTGTTTATTCGTGGGGAAGAAGTTAAAAAATAGGAAATACTTATTTTATTAAGGCAGTAATACATTTAAGTCATAGCTCCTACTAGGGGAAGAAAAAGATATATGCCAAAGGCATGCACCAAGTCCTATACATCTCTGTTAAATTAGAACAATAAGAGTTTTATCTTTGCCTCAGGGAGCAAAGCTGATGATATCGGCTGCCGCACTTGCACACCTGACCAAACTATGCTGAGTTTGCAAAGGTGCAATAGGATAAGGGCATGAATGAATTCTTTGCAAAAAACAGTGAGATATCCAGTGCTCACTCAACTCAGACATCCAGTGCTTGACAGTGAACAGAATGAGGGAACTGCTGAAAGTAAAGGAAGTCATTGAAAAAGCCCATCCCCAGCATCGAGTAATAGCAGTGGCTAATAACACATTGCTTAAACAAAACATAAGAAGATCATACTAAAGCTCTTGAAGTGTTCTTTCACCATTAAACATCTGTGTTTGTTTTTGGGAATTGACTAAAATACTAAGAATTATTGTGACTCAAAAACTCATTTAGCACCTGTTTAACAGTCAATGGTGCCTCACAAAGAGCCTACCACAAAGGAACTTACCTTGTATAAAGCAGAAATGATCTGATGCATTTTCAGTCGATGAAATACAAAGATATCGTACACAGCTGAAATGGCCAGAACAGTAACTCCTTGCTCCTTCCACAGCATGCTGCATCCTGCACACAGCCCTGCTCCAAAGATCCAGCCCCAAGTACTTGGTGAGGAACCTCTGGTAGAGCAGTGCTTCACATAACACATGAGGGAAAGCAGAAAGAAGAGGCAGGCTCCAATATCTGCCCTCCCTACAATCCCTGCTACAGCTTCCGTGTGGATGGGATGAGATGCAAACAGCAGGCCCGCTATCAAGGTCCAGTACCCATCGCCAAAGAGAATCCTGGAGAAGTTTGTGAAAAGGCCAGTGACTGCAGCATGTAAGAGGACATTTACAAGGTGGTAGCCCCACGGGTCCATTCCCCCAACAGCATGGTTAATGCGGAAGGAAAGCGTGCAGAGAGGTCTGTAGGACTTGTGGCTCCCGCTGTGAGTAAGCAGTGTCCCCCAGAAGTCATTGTAGAAGATATGGATCCACGGCGTCTCAGGCAAAAGGTCCTGGTTTGTCTTGATAGCTCGACTACAAAAGACAAATAAAAATTTCATTTTAACAGACAAAAATGGCTACAAATGAAAGACTGTGAAAATGCAATCACACTGCTACAAGAAAAAAAAAGGCACTGCTTTGGTGCTGCTTCAATTCAAATTTTAAATTTTAACAGGAGGTGTTAAAAAACTACGTATCTATTGACTTCCTTCTAGAGCAAAATTTCCATATAAATTGGCTTTTAAAACATTAGAAACAGACGTTATGCTGTTTCTGTTAAATTAAAACACCCTTCAGTGACATTCTTCTGAGTCTAACCCGGGAGTAATCAGTTAAGACTTGATGAGTTATAATTGAAATGTAAAAGAAATATGAAAATCTTGCAAACATTATTGTTGAAACAATGGATCCTCCATTATTTCAGAACTAGAACCCCAACTGTCCTTTTATACTGAAATTTTAATTTAGATGTTGGAATGGATTTTGCTAACAATAAATACAGAAGTTGGTAGGACTGTGCAATTTTCTGCTTCTGGACAGTGCACTCCCCTTGTATAATTGTCTTGCACATATTTTGACTAACAACACCTTGCTGTTAGTTGCTGTTGCAACACCTTGCTGAAGACAAACAACAGAAAATACACTTTCTTTTTAAATCTCTTGTGTTTCCAAATGAGGGGGGAAAAACATTTTACATTGTGCTAGCTTATGAATTCAAGTCTGCCAGCTTGATTAGAAAAAAAAATCCTGCAGCTTTCAGCATTTATGCTTACAACCACACTGGCAAGAACTCATGCCAGCCATTAGCAGTCTCTACGTCTAATTCACTACTGTAAAAATCTGTCTCCTATAGTGTTTGTATAAATCCAAAGATTTGCATTTAAATTTATGCAGTAGAAGAAGGTGTGAGACCTGCTTAGTGCAAAGAGACGACTAGAATTTAATCAGTTCTATTTAAGCAATTATTAAAGATGCATTGTTGTTGTTACTACTGAGCTTAACTCATTTAGCATTTATTTTATTAGGGTAATTAAGAATCTTGCCAGCTTAACATTCTTCTATTCAAAATACTAAACAAGAGAGATGATTTATATCTCATTCTCTATTCAAGACCTCTATCCGCCTTACCAATAAATATCCTCCTATAATTAATAATTTTTCTATTCAGATCAGGAAGGAAAAAAAAAAAAAGGTGGGAAACTCAAGCCCACATTGAAAATGCATGACTAATTCATATTCCAAAACTCCCCTCACATTCTCCAGTTCCTTAGAACCTATATCCAAATCCTTTTTTTTTTTGTTTTGTTTTGTTTTAGTCAAATTCCTTTCAGGAATGTTGTCTTGTTCTGGGAAGGAAAATGCTCAGAACTGATATATTGCACCATAGAATCTCCATGCAAATACTCCAAATACTACACAGCTCAGCATTTCCATTGTCCAGAGCATGCTGGTGTAATGCTTTCAGACATGCTTCCTCTCAGCATGTCCTTTTGTCTCTGAGCACACAGAGGTTATAGAGAGGTCAGCTTAAATCCTTTAAAGATCTGATGATGCTTTTTAGAATATTTGAAAATTTTCATTTTGACTTCTGCTTATGCACTGGATCAGGTTGCCTGTATTTGTTTTCCCAACCCCACACACATTTTTCTCATTTCAGGCAAGTCACAAAAGAACACTGGAGGAAAACAAGATCGTTGTTTTCACATTATTTATCTTGTCCTTCTGTGTTGTTTTTTCTTGAAACCTAATTCCTCTGTTTGTGATTTCCATTTGTACTATAACTCTCAGAACCACTATCAGAAACCTAGGAATTTGGCAAAAAAGAAGCAGGTGTCAGGCAAGAAAGACTCCTTTCTCTGAGAAAAACATAATATATTGGACGACAGGCTCCCAAAGGCTAAGAATGGCTATCAGATGTCAGGATTTACAGTTGAAACCCTGAACTGCAAAAGTGTTTTTTCTTGGGGAAACAATAAGAAAGTAAGTGGCAACAACATTGCCAACACAACCACCCTCCTCCAAGGCAAAGCATTCTTCTATAAAGAGCACAGACAGTTCCCAGGAAATGGTAGCTTTTAGTATTTCTTCTGCTTCTCTCTAAGCCGATAGTGTTCATGCAGCAGACACTCACATTGAACTCATCCCCACCAAAAGAATGTTTGTATTATACAGAAACCTAGTGTACATTCTTTTAGCAACAGATTTCATGCATCTTTGATTCTTTTCTGTTTAGACCCGTCCATAATAAAAATTAAAACAAAGAAATAGGCAACAAAAAAAGCCCCCCACACAGCAAAAAAGTCAAAGGAAGCCCTGAAAATACAGTATTGATCAAACTGTATTTGGGTACAGATTTTAGCAGGCAGTTCTATCATACTCCTAGTTTCTTGTACATAAAAATGCAACCAATTCTAGTATCTGCCCATCCGCATGAATAATACAGAAGCTGACAGTTCCACCTCACTCAGTGTTTAGTCAGATCAAATGCTGTTTTTGCTACAGATTAAAATTTTAAATAAAGTTAGAATTTCTTTCTGTATGGTTTCCATATGGTTCCAAGGGCACTAATGAGCCTTGACAGCCTGACCCCCCCTCTCAAGGTTCCCACACCCTGCCCACAGTCCCAGGACCTCATGTCAGGTCTCTGAAGATCCCCCCATGCTGCCCAGGACCCCATGTGAATCTCCACAGCCATCAGCCCCTGCCCCAGGGACACATCAGCAGGGCCAGCCTCCAGCTCTCCAGGCCCTACCCTGACAAAGGTCTTGCTGAGCTGAGCCTTTATCCCAGCCTGTCCTTGTTCCCAGGGAAGTACCCAATGCCCAGGGCTTGGGCTGCCCTGGCTCCTGGCTGCAGCAAGGCTCTGTTTTTCCTCTAGTTACTGAATCACCAAGCTTGGTCTCCAGTTCCAGCAGAAATTCTGAAAGGCAACACCTCCTCACAGCCTGGCAGCAGTGCCAGCTTGTCTCCAGTAAAGCCTCCTGTGCTAGCAGCCACTCTCACTCTTCACAGATAGAAAATGCTATTAATTGCTGACACTGAAAGAGACTGTGGGATAAAGGAAATTACAAAATGTCATATTAGCCTTGCTTACTGCTTCACTCACAGTTTACCTTGAGGTTATGTCCTGGAAATTAGTCCAATTTTGCTAATAGGCATAAAAGAAGCTCTCCAACTGCACTCATCATTCTTTGCCAGTGCTGCAAACTCTGCCCTTGCTAAAAGGCAGCAGGTCACTTGAGAAAGTCGTTTCTCAAAATTCCAACATAATTGGCATTTTACTTCCAAGCAGCCTCTGAACAGGGTTGCACACTCAGGCAGGATCTTGCTTTCTTCAATTTGCAATGCCTGCCCATTTCACACATCTCAGAAGAATGGGTTATCTTATTCAGTATACAACAAATGGACATGTTGGAGGCAGGGGAAAGGAAAGGAATTAGATTCAGTTATCAGTTCTTCAGAAATAGCTGAAGAAAGACAAAGAAGTTGTAAAGACAAAATCATCATTTCTAATCCACTTGAAACAACGCTTCTGCCTCCTGCCATAAATCACTTATTTGTAGGTCACTACACACCTTGAGCACAACTCACTCAGCTTTTATTCATCAAACCTAAAAATGCCAGAGATACAGCCATTCACATGTGCACATATACATGCATACACACTCAAAAAAAAAATCCAGATGTTTTCAGAATTAACAGCTATATATGTCCTAAATTTCTGTGCTGGTGTTAAACTGATCCAGGTGTTAACACTAGGGTAAAAAAACAGATGCGACATTCTAAAGTGATTTAACGAGTTAAGCCTTATATCCAGCTTCAATATTGCTAATGGTCCCCATATGCTGAAAATTACCATCAGCATTTGAAGTAGACAACGTATTTTAAAGGAAAAGGAGAATTCCCAACTGTGCATGCAGGAAGCCATTGACCAGACATCTCTCACATAAAATAGATAGTCAGTGATGGTGCAAGGTTGAGCATGGAGATTCATTGTTGTTTTTCCTCAGTCATTTTTAAACAGTATTAATTTAGTGGGGTTTTTTTCATGGAAGAGCATGGGAAAACACCCTAGGGTATTTTTACAGTGGATATTAATGAGACACCCTAAGGATGCTTTCAATATGTTACTTACATAGATAACAAGACTGAAAACACATCCAAGAGCCTACTTGCTTGAGTACAAAGAGCTTCACATCCCCAAAACAGGCAGCAGCTAAGTAAATCCTCCAAACTACTTACAGGTTGTTAGGCAGGTGGTGGTCAGAAAGCAGGGAAGTAGAGCTTGTCATATTTGCCTGCAGACTTACTATATATATATGCACACACATACATTGACTGAATTGACAGAATAAAGTCAGAAAATACTACTAAATATGCAAAGATGTCTTAAGAAAGTAATAAGCTTAAGTACATGAAAACACATTCATCTAAATGTTTAATTATAGACTCAAGGGAACTATTTGCCATTCTGGTAGAATTCTGGTGACAATTATGTCTGACATGTTGTGTATTAACGTTCATCTTTCTCAACAGTTGTTAAAATGGAATTTACCTTCAAATCCAGCAGGTAGTAGTTTTACCCATGCCACCTAACAACAACAACAACAACAAGACCCACCACAAACAACAACAAAAGAACACCAGCCCTGAAAAAACAACACCCAAAAATAAAACCACAAACCTCTAGAGTGTATATCAACTACAGACAGCTGCAGGAGACCAAAATCTGTGCATCCTCTGAGTTTCAAGTTGCAGCTTTTGGTTTGTCTCAAGAAGATTTGTTCTTAGTGAATCTCTAAGGAAAATCTAGTAATTTAGCTGTTTTCAGAAAGCAAATACTTGGCAACAGCCAGCTAAATGACATACAGGATCCTGAGCTGCTAGCTGGCTCTGAAAAATGGGTCTATACATACAGATTGATGGAAACACCTAGGTTCAAGTCATATTTTAAACTAATTAAAGGAAAACATAACATCACAAAAGGGAAATTAGCTTACTAGAACTTTGTATCTAGTTAATTTCTGTCAATAATATTGTCCTTTTCCAACTGTATAGAAATAGCTGAACTTCGAGTTCAAACACTGAAGACAACATATAGTTTTAAAATAATTTTCCTGTCTTATGTAATTACTAGTGAAAGCTATTAACTCTACACAGAGTTAGTACAGGACCCCTGGAAAATATGTTAACAAATGATAATATTCTGTATTTTGGACTATGAAAGTAATTTCACAGCCAACTTCACTTTAGTACCAGAACAAACAGGAGCTACAAGTAACAGATCTGTAAATAGTGTTTTATTTGTAAAACTTTTTTGGATGTGACTTTCCTGAATTAGATATAAAAAGAGTGGAAAGACGGATGAGTGGGACAACTGTAACTATACCATTAGATGATTGCAACCACTACCAAAGACAAAAAGACAAAAATACTAAAGAAAACAAAACAGTAAAACCTCAAAGAAAAACTGTAAAAACACCAAGGTCATGATCTTATACCACAGTATAAAGACACACAAACTTTCTAAGATTTCTCTATATTGCACTCTGTCTTTTAAAGAAATTGATCTTTTAAAATAAGCAATAACTTGATCCTTGTTTATTTCTATCAATGATTTTATCTGCTGTGGTTTGACTTTGTCTGCCAGTAACTGGCCATGATCCAGCTGCATGCCTCTAGATTTCATAATTTTAGAACTAAAGATGCAGGATGTTATTCAAAAGAAGGAAGTGGTGGCAATGCTTACATATAACACTGAATGCTATTAGGAATTGCTTTAACTACACTGAAGTATGCTCCATCTATTGATTTTCCTATTGACTTAGAGAGCTTTGAAATCTTTATGTAACTAGAAGTTCAAAACATTTTAGGTACAAGAAGGTTGAGATAGCCTTAAAAACTTTTTTCCACCCAGAATATAAATATTTCAAAAGCCACCTATAAAGATTTTGGACTCTTTCTCCGTTGTATAAGCCTTTCCATTTCTATATATGTCCTCCCATGGGGAAAGAATACGGCCCTCATATTAACCCTAAATGCACCTCACTCCCCTCAGTTTAAGATTTAGCCTGACATAACAAACACTAAAAGATGGACTATGTGAAATTTTAAACTCTAATTAATCACAACTGCCTGGCATAGTATTATTTGATTATTCATGCACAGACTTAAAAAAAAAAAACAGTGGAGAGAAATGAAAGTAATTAATACTTTCATATGCTGAACAATGGGACACCATCCTTGATAGTGTCCTATCAAGAGGAAGCTGATAAAAACATAAGAACAGCTCCTGTCTTTGTCTCTGCTCTCTGAGACATGAGCATGTACCATAGGTATGTGAAAAGATACTTTCATTCCTAAATCAGAAATCCTTTCTGCTATTCTCACAGCTATTTTATGAACTAGCTTCACTCCCAACTACACCCTGCAACAAAATTGCTAATTCTGTTCTTCAGAAACTTCAAGATATTTTACTTTTATCTGATAAATATTCTTTCAAACATACATCTGAAGTTGTTTTTAAAACATTCTTCTGGCCAAATGACTACCTAGCATTAACTCACAATTTGTTTACTTTATATATGTATGTAATACCAGCTTCTGAAGCATGGTTAGAACTCATAGCTGGAACCTCTGCTGCCTTTTTCAAATCTATTTTAGATTATAAAAGTGGGCCCAGCAGACCTTATTAGATTTACTGTTCTGCAGTACAATATGGCACCACATTATTTCTCTTCTCCATTTCCTGCTGAAAAAATCAAGCACAAATAAATTTTGCTGCTCAATAAAAGGACAGATATTTAAAGGTTTGAGAATACAGCAATTAGAGTAAAAATGTTGATTTTCTTACCCAAGTTAATAGTATGGATATTAAAGTACTTTTTTTGACTGGTCACCTTCTGAATATCCATAAAGCCTTTCCAAGACACACACATTTTAAGCTATTATCTGGAAATAGAGGCACACATACTGTAGCACTACAAGAAAGGGTTTATCAGCCATACATCAGTCCCACAACTATTCACTTCTGGGTTTTTTTTCAATATGTGGCAGACTATGGAGAAAATTAGGTTCAGCACTTTAAGTTTGGAAAAACTATTTTTTTTCCACATTAAATTTATTTTTTGATAGTGAGGATTTTCAGGACGTTTGAGGAGATTGTACAGAATTATGCCTAAGCCTGTGACTCTTGTGCACTCTAAATTTAAAGCCTGAAAGAATTTTTAGGTTCTGATTTTGATTTTTAATTTTAGGGAAGCACTGAAGAGAAAAACTAGGAAGACATACCCTTACAAACATAGAAATAATGAGTTGATGAAAAACCACTGAACCACAACATAACTTATAGACACTTTCCCTTTCTTATTTTTTGAAGGGGAAGAAGGAAAAAGAAATGCAACAGGGTTTTAATGCGTAAGTTTCTTTCTTCAAGTCTTTTATTTTAGCAGTAGAAGAGCCTTTCATTAACAAGGGCTGATCTAAACTTAGTTTTACTGGTTTAACTGAAAAGTATTATTTGAAATCTAATCAGTGAAAACACTTTGGTATATCCATTTCCACAGAGCTCAATTTAACCTTCACGCTGTCTTTAGAATTCATATTGAAGAAATATCCATATTGGCAGAGAGGGGAAAAACCCCAATCACAAAAAAACCCAGCTATCCCTTGTCATGTTCATGTTATTCACCGTAAGAATCAAGTGATTCAGAGAAGTCAGACCCACCTTGGTTTTAATTATCCACAGAATTGCAAGTACAGACTGTGCCACACTACAAACTATCAGACATGTGCCCATCCAAAATTCTCCTGTCTCCACGAAGTCTCCTCTTCCCTCCCTCCAGCCCCACTATAAGATACATGAATACATAAAACTAATGTTCTGACACACATCAATTGTACACCATGCATAACTTTTCCTATCCAAAGGGTATCATGTTAACAGATTTGCAGGGTGGGTTGTTTGGGTTTGTTTGTTTTGTTTGTTTTTTGTTTTTGTTTTGTGTTTTTTGTTGTTGTTGTTTTTTTGTTTGTGGGGTTTTTTTGTTGTTTTTTTTTTTTTTTTAATAATACTGTACAGAATAAGCATTTCCCATTTAGGTTAAGTCTGTTTCGGTATCTTACAGCTATTAATGCTGAAGCTTTAAAAGACTGTTTTCAATGGCAAGAAACTAAAATTCTTGCAGATTTTTTTCTTGCAGTATTGTCCATTTTTAGTATAACTGCCCTCACATGCTATCCAATTATGTACATAAAAGATTGCCCACAAATATATTAGCAGACTACAAAAGGTAACATTTTTAGTCAGCAACATCTGCTTAAAATTTTTCTTTCCTGGAATCAGTCTGGTCTAAGAAACCAAACAGATACCACTTGTCTTGCAAGTCACTATCATCTTCTTAGTCTAGTTTATCAACTTGCCTGATATGCAGTCAATGATGTCGTAGCCATAGTCTCATTCAAAGGCAGATATTAAATAAGGGCAAGGGAATCCTCCCTGAGGATTACCAAAATTTATTCTGTGTCAGCTACTAAGTCCACCTACGCCACCATGAACCAAGAGATGTACTGCCATTTCAGTGAAATACTCTTGAGGGAACACAAAAAGCAAAGCAAGCTTAACTTGATGGAAAATGCAGCAAGAAATGTTAACATACAGTTGAGGCTTACAATTCTCTGTGATGATAGTTTACTCAATAGTGTATTGAAAATTTACCAAAGTAAATTTTAAGTACCTTCTCAGAGGATTCCAAATTTAAAAAAANTTAAGAACCTGCTCAAAGGTTGCCAAAGTTAAAAAAAAAAAAAAAAAAAAAAAAGTGTGACACTTTTCCTTCTCAGATGCCTATTAATCAAAATTCCTAGATAATATATAGAAGGCCTAAATCTGGTGAGAAAGCATTTGTGATGGAGTTAGACTTTACCTTCAGTCTTTGCATAGACATGTCAAATTCCTGTAAGCATTTTTATAATTTTATATTTTTAGCCAGGAAAAAGTGGAACTTGCTACAGACTTATGTCAAAACCAATTTTTATGAAAACTAAATTCTCACAAAAAAGTAAAACAACCCAGATAATTAAAAACAATATTTGTTCACACAAAGATGTGTAACAATTTCTAGTGAATAGAGAGACTGTTCGGCATAGTCCTGAAACAGGCTCCTGAGGAAAGTGATGAAGTCACCATCCTTGGGAGTACTAAATACGTAAGTAGACGTGGCACTCTGTGGTAAGGTTTAGTGGGCATGGTGGTATTTCACCAAAAGTTTGACTTGATGATCTTGAAGATCTTTTTAAACTTTAATGATTCTATGAATGAACTATGCTTTTTCTACTCTGCGACATCTTAACAGAGAGCACTGTGGGACATCCTTCAAAAAAGTACTTTAACAGAGCAGATGGCACCCACTTATTCGGAAAGTGTGAATTCTACTGAAAATGAGGCTGAAATGACTTTTACTGATTTTTTTTCACCTTTGTGCCTCAATAGTTTATAGAGATGCAGAAATTCACAAGAGTAAAACAAGTTTTGCGGCATGCCATAGCAATTGTGAAACACTAGAAATTGAAACCATAGCAGTGTTTAAAATAAATTCTATTTTCGCTGAATTGCTTGGTTACAGCACCCAGCTAGTAGGCAATAGTTTGGGAGTGACATCAAGACAACTAATCACAGTTGTTCTGGAATAAAAATGTGCTTTACAGTTACCATTATAGGCAAGTTTATATCAAGCATACTCTTGAGGATTTTACTGTATGCAGTCAAAGACTGAGGTAAAAAGGCAGAAAATGACAAGTTAGTTAATTATGCTATCAGAACACACAGGATCAAATCCTGATTTTGCTATATTAGCTTTAAACCACATTGGCAATGGAATAACCTGCACTTTATGTCACTGAAACTAGTAGGTTTTACAATCATCTGCAATTGGCATAAGCTTTTATAGCCTTTCTGTACACTTTTAGACTTCCAAGCATAAAAACAAAACAATCAAACCCCACTCCTTTCTATGTTTTAGAACAGCTATCAAGAGGCAGGCAGTTAGCAAGAAGGATCTCAGACAATTCAGGTAAACTGAAGCCATTACCTGAATCACAAAACTGATCAACCTTTCTTGATAACAAAACTAGAGCTAAGTCAAGCTGAACTCCAAAAGCAGGGAGCTTTGAACTGAAACGTGCCAGATTTTCAAGTCTCTGCAGTTTTATGTTAGCCAAGTGCTTGCATTCTTCTCCACCAGTGATTTCTGGGCTTTGAGGGTTTTTTTTGCTCCCAAGCAACTTTAACTTTCCAAAGTAGTACCCTTCTATAAATGAAAGTCTGAAGATCTGGAGTATCAAACCAATATTTAACTGCTAGGCTTAACTGTCCACTCTAACATTAAAGTACAGGCATCCCTGACAGCAGCACAACAGAGGACTGCATTTTTTCCTGGCAGATGAGAAACTCAAGTGCCACAAAAGGTTATAGTATTTCATAACACTTGCCTTTAGACAATGACAGATGTAAGTTATGCCTAGAGAGACCTATAGAGGAAAACAGATCACACAAAGGTTTATGAAAGCTTTGAAAAAGTAAGTAGTTTGCTTCTTTCAGTAGCCTTCATAAAAAAAAAAGTCTGTAAGAGCACAATTCATGTACTGTTTTATCACAACAGAAATTTTACGTTATCTTTTACAATTCCAGCACTGCCATAGTAATAATTTTGCTCCTCTTGCCAAAGCAGGAAGATTGCTTAAGATCACAATAAGAAGAAACTTCAAACATGGGGGAAAAAACACAGATAGATTAAGAGACAAACATGTAACTCAGTGCAATGAAGCTGACCCAAATGAACCAGAGAACAGGCTGCTTTGGAGAAGTCAGTTGGCAGTTTCAGACTTCAAAAAGAAAAAGAAAAGAAAAAAGTGGGCACTGTGTTGCTGTGTTTGTTGACAAGGCAAATGCATTCTCTTCAAGTATCTTCTATCCATATGTGAGAAGATGAGAAATGCAGAATTTCACCTTGGAGAGAAGTAGCTTCAAATTCACATGTCTGAGCTTGAACAGAGATTCTTTTCTGCTAGGGCAAAAAAGACATGTGATGATATATAATGAAGACATGTGATATGATATATAATGATGTATGATATATGATGATATAGAAAACATGTTTTATGTACCATTTAAGAAAGAGCAATGTGATGCCTTTTTTTATCCAAAGAGCAACGGTCCATTTGTATCTTTATATAAACTAAGCAAATACCTACTGCCTACAAAGCTAGGGGAAGGTTACCTCTTCAGAGTTTGGGAGCCCTATTTACTGTCTCCCCTGGCACTGGAAGCCACTGGAAGTTTAAAAAAAGAAAATTATAGTTTGCCAGGCCATATAAAACACCAAGATGTATTATTTCTGCATTAAAAAATCAACTTAGAATAGCATAAGGAATAAGCAGTTTCTGTTCTACCAGACTTGCTTCTCTTTCTAGGGCTCTACATTGATCTTGCTGCAAAATAATAAGGAATTCAGATTTATTTCTTACCACAGGAAATTAGTTGTTTGGAATAATACAGTGCTGTGTATGCATCATAAACTTCCCAAGTTCCTCACATGCTGTGGTACACAGAAAGACACTGAGAAATTAATTACGATAGCCAATAAATAATTACAGCTATGTAACACATTTGTACTATCCACTAAGACAAAGTGGCTGCAAAGGGCTATGAAGGTTTCAGTGTAGGCTGCCACATTCCTTTAAGGAAATCTGAAGAAATACTGAGACGGTAAGATATTGCTATCCAACTATTTTAGAAAAAAAATACCTGGATGATGAATGCAATCAGCCATAAACACCTCATTCAAATCAACTTCATTGCCCCTTATAGTTCCTTCTTCATCTTAGACAAAAGCATGTAGAAATTGCTGCGAAACAGAGGTAGCTTCTGGCTCATATGAGGCACTGGGAGTCCACAGGAAACCCAAAAGATCACCATCACATTTTCAAATTCAGTGGAAGATGGAAGTCCCATCCCTGCAGCAGTTGAACAAGGAACTGCAGCAGTGCTGAATATGAGCCTTATTTCACTTATTTCAACTAAGACATTCAACTTAAATCCCAACCTTGCAGCGAATACTTAACATCAACTTCTAAGATAGATAAAACAGCATTTCTAGAAACACAAGCAGCTGTTAATTTAATATTACAGGGCAACAAAACAGGTGAAAGTTTTTAATTAAACAGCCCTCCTGTAGGCTGATATTCTGCAATTTTATGTGTAAATCAAGCCAGGTGACTTATTTCTAGTAAGTCTGAAACTAATAAAATTGGTTTCAATGACCTCAGAGATACATATGCTTATTTATGGTTATGGCCCCAGGCAACCCTGAAATCAGTCATTCCATTAAGTCAGAAGCATGGCACAACGCCAAGCTCCTGTAACAGTTAAAGGTCTTGCACATACTTTCTTTGTATGTTTATTTGAATAGAATGGTGACTTTGGGTTTTGGGCCACCCATAACTTATAGACCTCCCATAACACTTAAAGGAGCTGAATCAACTGAATCTTAGCATACACCAGTTATCCTTGGCTCTTTAAACATGATGTAAAATTATTGACAATTGAAGCAACAATGACAAAAATCACAATAGAGTTTATCTGGAGATATATTAATGTGTATATTCCTCTACAATGAGTCAGGCAACATTTTGGGGATGGTTTATTTACAATAGTAAAATAAATAATGTAAATGCCCTTACACAGCCAAAAGAAGTACAAAAACTGCCCAAAAGAATAAAACAAGAAATAATGATGATAATTATCACAAAACAAAGAAAGTAATTCAGGCCACCATACTGGGGTTTATTGGGTCTTTTCAGTTTGTTTTGTTTGTTTGTTTGTTTGTTTGGGTTGTGGAGTTCTTTAATAAATAAAATTAACTCTTTTTTCCCTTTCTTCTCCAGTCATAAAAAGAACCTGCAACAGCTAACTCACATTATCAGGAACACCACAATGATGTGGGAAAATCAAAAACAAATTAAAATTTGAACATTCACAAAAACCAGTAGTCTTAGGGGCACCCTGCTAACTGAAGAAACATGCAATCGTTTTCTCATTCTGGGCTCCCAGAGCCCCAAAACTAATCCTTAATTACTTTTTCATTCAGAAGCTTCAGAAACTTTTTGGTAATTTTTAATTAAGGGAGTTTTCATAATACAAGAAAACATCAGACCATCTTATTTCAACCTTTATAGCTGAGGCCTCCCAAATAAGAGATACTCATGAGGAAAAAAAGCTCTGCTAAGCTTTTGCTAAGCTAAATGATAAGCAGGAAGAAAGATGTGTCAAACTTGTTATCACACATAACAAAAGCTATACTTACTGCTCTGTTTTCTTGCTGGTGATACTGCTATCTACCATAAAAGGTATCTCTCAAAGACAACAAGTGGCACATTGACCCAAGTAAAGAGAATGAAGAATGAAGTTTTTAGTACTTCCTAATAGCAGTCATCCTTAACCATTCTAAAATACATGCCCTACGTCTATATTTCAGACTGTAAAGAAAAGTGATCAAACAAAAGAAACCAGCAAGAAAAATGTACTAGAATAGGACAAAATTGTGATGATTTCTTTCTTTGAACAGGTACCATAGTAAAGGTTGGCAGGTACCAATTCCAGCCAGGTCAACTACCACTTTGAACAGTGTACAATAAATTATACAAGTGTGACATACATTGCAACTGAGAAACTGCTGGTTTAGATAATTCAGTGCCTGCATCTAAAGTTTCAATTTGACTTCTGCATGACTTCTTACTAAATGCCAAGGAAGGAATTCAGTGCAACTTTCAGTAATAATAAATATCAATAAAACTGAATTATTATTATTACTATTATTATTACTACTACTACTATTATTATTAGAGCAACTTTTAAAGTGCTCTCTTCTCTGTGGCCTTAAATAAAGAGAGGAAAGTAATGCCAAGAACAACAGACACTCTGAGATCCTGAAACTCCACCTTTCCTGGCATCTGAAAGATTGCTAGAAAAAGATAATTGTTGCTCCAAACTGAATTCCACACAGCTCTTAACATCAAATGGATTAACTCAGAAAGAAAGATTGTTAATTAAACACAAGCTAAAGACAATGCATCTAATCAACTGCATCTGTGATCTGAAAGACTGCATCTGATTTAATGCTGAAAACTAAAACAGGACAGAAAACATACACAAATTTTTAGGTTGCATACATAAGTATATGTTTTAATGGCCAGCTCAGCTTAACTGTTCAAAAGGAAAGGAGAGGAGAAAAAAAA
>VWYO01020467.1:68206-78380 GCA_013400275.1 Rhadina sibilatrix | reverse complement strand
GTGGTCTATTGTGGAAGAAGGGAATGCAGGTTACCTTGCCTGTATAATAGCTGCGTTATTTACACAATTCAGCCTTGCCCCTGATGAGTCAAAGCTATATCCAGTAAAGATAAGTGTGATAAAAGGGAGTGGGTTAGCTGGTGAGGAGAATTATGATGGAGAAGGAACCCTAGGGAAGAGGAAATGAGACAATCATGAGAAGAAGGATCTTGAGGAGAGAGAATCACTGCTGTGTGGTCAGTCTGGGTCTGCAGTTAGAGCCTGTTGTTGGAACCTGCATTCAGAGTCTGCAAACTGATACATGCAGTCATAGTTTATCAGGAGATAACCAGCAGTCAAAGGCTGCAAGGGACACCTACAGTAGGAGGTTGCTGCAGCCAGAGTCAGTTGATAGTTTGAGCCAGGATGGCTGAGCTGTAAAGGGGAATAAACCAGGACCCTTTTCATGCTGTGATAAACAAGAAGTCTGTGTCTTGGCTCATTTCTACACTCTAACAAGAGGGCTGCTGCAACAGTCTATAGCTTGAAGGAGAACCAGATAGTCACTGGATATTTTAAACTCAGTCCTTCATGTTAACTAGCCTTCATATTAGGATAGGTTTCCTCCTGTAAGCATATTTCACAGAAATCTGCTCATATTGTCTAGTAGGCTTTGTAGTTGTTCTATCCTTTTTTTCTACAGCTGCCTTGAAACTCACTTCTTTGGTTATAGACTCCTAAGTCATGAAGTTATATTTTTTTTTCTATGTATACTTCTGATTTTTTTAAACCCTTTCTTTTATTAGATATCTCCCTCCTAGCTACTGCCCCCTGTGGCTCTGATCAGTGCAGTCAGCTTGATAACACTGGTTTGGAACTCATCTATATCTTACCACTTACTTAGTTCCTATTTTTTTTTCATGCTTCATGAAGTGGGCTAGAAATCAGGAAAAAGAAGAAAAAAAGAACAACAAAAAAAGAGAACAATTAGGTTATCTAAGCGAAACTTCTTAGGCAACACCTGTACTCTTGAAATTCCATATGAACCACTGGCATTGTTATGCAGAAGGGGCAGTGTGGTTACAATATTAATATTTTCTTTCAGA
Source organism: Rhadina sibilatrix (assembly GCA_013400275.1). Lineage (NCBI taxonomy): Eukaryota > Metazoa > Chordata > Aves > Passeriformes > Phylloscopidae > Rhadina > Rhadina sibilatrix. The sequence goes on along the minus strand of VWYO01020467.1, from coordinate 77,295 downwards.
AAAGCTTCTGAGAAATTGAATTTCTCCAAAAAATTGATATATACTTGTTCATCCTTACTCATGAAAGAAACTACTGATTTGCTGTTGGATACATTCTTTTTATTCCATACAGAAAAGCTTTCCCCAGGGAGATTTCAGCTGAAAAAAAAAAAAAAAAAAAAAAGACTGAAGATTGATTTAGTTATTAAAGAAGACTAAAACATTTCAGTTTAAAACCTCTTTGGCCTGGATAACAAATAAAAAATATTATTTTAATGGTTATTAATAAACAATGAGTACTCTCTTATATCTCTCTTTTCTTTCTTCAAAAATCCACTGCAAGCTGCTGGTTATGTAGCTTGGGAGGACATTGAATTAAACATAAATTGAATAATTTTTTATTTTGTTAAAGACTATCTGGTCTTCAGGTCTAAGATAAAAAGGTACAATACTCTGGTTTCTTTAAAATCTTTATTTTGTTTAAAGACTGGCTCATACTCTTTCTCAAACTTGATTAATAGAATATAATCAGTGGGAACAAAATAAAAAACAGAATTACAGATCTCACAAAGCTGAACAAATGGAAACAAACAGACTGAATCAGATGTCTTGTTTATGTTCAACACTGAAAGCTATCATGATAATAATTTCCATATACTGATTGTTCACCTTTCAATGAATTTTTCAGGCAACTCTCATCCTTTAAAGAAGTTTTAACCTGGTTAGTGAACACCTATCTTCTTCTGACATGGAACACATTTCTATAGATTGCACAGTTGAAGCCAAGTAATTGGATAGTCATTTTTACCACACACAGACTAGAAATCCCTTTAACTTAGGAGAAAAACCCAAAACATCTCTTTTGGGTTTTTAAAGCATATATGGAAATTAAACTGTAAAAATATGTAGGTGAGTGAAGAACTATCAGTGAGCAATATTCCTAAATACGGTCTAAAATATTTAACTGTCAGAGGTAATAATTTATAAGCCAGGAGTGCAGACATTTTCCTGATAGATCTGAGGGGCATGTTAATGGAGCACAATGAAGACAGATAGCTCCATTCTAATGCCATCGAGCAGACAGCCGCCTCATGAAATGCATCTCTGCCAGTGCCCATCAATCTCACCCTGCCGGCCGCTCGGATTAGACACAGAAAAAGTACTCCTGTGAATCTTTAAAAGGCTATTTCTGTCTTTTGGGAAGTTGTTTAACGTTGTTTTCATTTTATGGATTTGGCTGGGCTTTGATGCAGACAGGAGCCTGAACACCCGCCCTTATAAAACCCTGTGAAAATAGACAGAAACGTAAATTGCATTTTTAATAGTTTACCCACTTGAGCTTGCCCTGCTTTACAATGTGTACTATTGTATTGGTTTTGAACAAGATGTGTAAGTTTATTATTGAATAAGAGCAGTGTAACAATTTAATAGGGTTTAGATATAAATATGCAAAGTTGAACTTTACATGGCCGTGTTCCTCCCATTGCTAGTCTATCATTTGGAAATGTTTAAAACTCAGTGGCTTTATTAAAAAGGGTACTATGTCAGTTAATTTTAAATTGCTTTCTATTTCAGTGATTTCTCCTTTATTCGTAGCAGTGAGACTTCATCAAGCTGCTTGCAAAGAGCTCAGTCCAGTTCTGTTACTTGGAACTATGCTGAACTCAGCAGTGTGGTACTAAGTGCCATTAAACATGGTGTCTTCTAAGTCACAAAAATAAATTGCTTTGTGACAATAATAGAAAAGAGGAGCCTCACAGCCTAGGAACTTTAAATAACATTCATGGATTTTAAAACAATTTGGGAAAAATGCTGGATTTTGCCTTATATTTAAATATCTGGATCTATTTCTTCTAGTGTCTTTCATCTGCTTCACTTCCAGCTTTTGGACAAGTGAAGCTTTCCCTGGACACATCTGTCTTATGGGTAAGGAGATGTAGTAGCAAACTTGTGAGCCATGGCTAACCTAAACTTTCATTAACTTGTAAAAATATTGCTCACTAATAGAAATGGTGCCTTGAGCATTACAGATCAATTATTTTTCCTGATTCACAAAGGCCTTCATATGGTCACAAGGATATAAATGAGTTCCTCCTGCTTAGTTTTTCAAATAACCTATATCTACACAACCAATTTACACTCTCATATTCCTGAAAATTATGAAAGTTTTGTATGATAAAGCTCCTAATATTCTTCATTCTGAAGACAGCATTAGAGCTTGGACTCTCCAAGCCAAAATGCTGGAAACAATGATCAGCAACAAAATTTTATTACTGTCCATGTTGAAATTTAAGTGAAAATAAAACTGTCTTGAGCTGGACTGTGTTGTACTGAACTACGGTCATCTGAAAGTCAGCAAAATGACTATTGATCTTTTTAAATTTACACATTGAGTTTAAGTGCTCACAGAAAAGCCTCTTTCTTCAAAAAATATTGAGAATAACTTCATTCTTCAGAAAAAGGATACAAAGCCATCTCTGTTGCAGATGTTGATGTTCAGTTGTCACAAACTGAAGAAAGCTGCATGAATTATTTTATTTCTTTTGCTCAAGGAACAAAAGTTCCTTGGAGAAAATTAGGGAAAAATGGGGGAGGAGAGCAGTAAGAAACCAGCAATGTAGGAATCTGAAAATATCACCAATGTGATGATTACATCGGGGCACCAACAGAAACAAATCCTGCAGAGACAGATGTCTGGTCAGCTTTGTTGGGGTAGTAACCTACCTGTAATATTATCTGTATGTCTCTTGTTCACAGAATTCTAAAAATAGACTGAATTTTAAAAATAGCAACAAGTTAAAGGAAACTGAATTTACTCAGTCTACACTATCAGAATCCTTTTAATCCTGTGAGTGTCAAAAGTACTGCTCAGTAAGGTGATACATCATTTGGCACACAAAAATATAAATTATGGGTTTGAACGTTTTTAATTTTCTTTCCAAATGCAACAAGGTCCCCATTAGCATATCCTTTAATTACATGTTTAATATTAAGAAGGTGAGCAGAACCAGCAATGAAATGAAACTGGAATATTTTATCTAGGGAAGGATACCTCTCATTCCAGTATGGAAACAGAGGGGAAATTAATTAAGACAGGGGATCTGCATAATTTATATTAGAGAAGATGAATATCAAGAGATTTGATTGCTGTTCCTAAAGACAGTCCTTCAGGTAGTGAAGCAATTTTACTTTGTGTGGGCTTCTCAGGTTTCATCATGGTTGCTGAATATCCATCTCAGCATGTTAATTACCATGCTAAGATGTTTAAATGTTGGTATATCTGCTTTGACAGGAATATTTAAGTCCCTCAAGTACCTACTGAACTAGCTTTAGATATGAAATTGATATTTTGAAACATTTTTTGGGAAGCTGCTTATCAAGAGGTTTTCATGCTAGAATCAAGAATGCATTGTTACCTATCCATGGAGAATTGATGTAAAAATCTTAAAAGTTACTGCAAAAAAGAGTTATGGTCTTCTGATAGTCGTTAATTTTCTTTTTATTTGTGTGCACATGTGAATTAATAGCCAAAATTTATTTCCATTTATTGAGATTTAATATACTTATTTCTCGAATGTGTAATTCTTTCCTTTTTATGAATATCACAAAATTCTAATTTAAAGGACAGAACAAAGAATTTCCCCAGTCCCTCCTGCTTGTGTCAGTGGTACATAGACGGGGCATCATTTGAAAAGGTTTAATATGAGATAACAGAAGTCTTCATCCATGCATTACTTGTGTTTTGAAATTGTAACCCTCCAAAGTTTTTTGTTTGTTTTTGTTTTTGTTTTGGGTTGTTTTTTGTGTGTGATTTTTTTTTTTTTTAGATTAAGGATGGTGATGTTTTTTACCCCAGTGAAATAAACGAGATTTCTTGCCTTGAAGAAATCTTCTTAGGACAGGCAGAATTTTACACTCCACAACAAGGATCAAACAAACCAACTATATCATCGCTTTCTATTGGTCTAAAAAAACAATTTTTTCTCTGGATAGAGATCTTTGTCTTCAAATTGGATACAAATAATGTGTGACAGTGTTCTTTATATGAGTAAAATCAACACTGAACCTGTACAATGGACCACTTTTGCTGATATTCAAGGATTTTACAGCTCTATTTTATCTGTTGATATCTGTGTAAAATCTTTTGGTCAGGTTATTACTATGTCAGGTCCTGCCTGTGTAAAAAGTTATTTTCCCTCTTTTTCATAACTCTCTTAAAGTACTGAAAGCCTGCAACGAGGTCTCTCCAAAACCTTCTCTTTTCCAGGCTGAACAACCCCAGTTCTCTCAGCCTTTCCTCATAGCAGAGATGCTTCATCCCTCTGATCACCTTGGTGCCTCCTCTGGGGGCACTGCAGGGAGGGAGGTGAGCAGAGTAGAGGTGAAGCATCACCTCCCTGGATTTTCTGGCCTGGATTTACAATGGAGACCATCTGCTAGCAGACAGTCTTTGAAAAGCTCTTGGTGATTGATGGTTCAAGATTTAAAACGTGCACACACAGCAAAACACACACATTCACTGGGAGCCAAATCAAAGCCCAAGCTAGGATGACCAAAACAAAGCAAGCTATATCAGTATGGTGTATGTTGATGTGTGTTTTAACAGAAAGAGTTCAGGTATCAGCAACTAGATGAAAATGAGTGTGTCTCCATGCTATTCATTCAGCAACTGAAGCTGGGCTGGATATGAATTTACCTTATTAGGAGAAGAAGCACTCTAAGAAATATAATTGATACTGTAGAAGATAAAAGTGCATCTGATAATTTAAGTTTATAATACAGGCAAAAACACCAGATATTTCTAAAACTGCAGAAATAGGAATACTACAACAGGGTTCCATCTGTCTTTCCATCTGAGCATCTGTTTCACAACTTAGTTTTCTGATATTAGTCAATCATAATTGTAATTGCAATTGTCATCAGGAAACTGGTAGGTGGGATCCCACGAGAAGCAGCTCTGAAGTGCAAAAATACTCAGGAAAACTGGCAGGTTTTTAAAGACTGCATGCTCCAGTTACAATAGCAGCTCATCTCAACAGGAAGTAAAATCAGGAGCTATATCAGGCTTGGCAAAACACACAACTTAAGTCAGAGCTCCAATGCAAAAAAGGCAGAAGCAGAAATAAGTAAAAAAAGGAATTTAGGAACAATGCCTGATTTTTTTTTTTAACCACAGACACAAAGGCTGCCTTTGCCTTAGTCTTCATCAACAGGGTCCTATTTGCCTAGAAGGAAGGTTGGAGTAGAACAACCTGAGGTGGATGAGGATCAAGCCAAGAACTGCTTTTGAGAATTCATAGAGTCATAGAAGGGTTTGAGTTGAAAGTGACTTTAAAGCTCATCCAGTTCCAACCCCTCTGCTATGGGCAGGAATATCTTGCACTAGACCAGGCTGCTCAGAGCCCCATCCAGCCTGGCCTTGGAACTCAGACTCAATCCACAAAAGTCCATAGAAGTGACCAGAATGCACCACAGCCAAAGGGCCAATGGCCTTGCCACCCTTATCACCTTTGACAGGTCAGAGAAACCGGAGATGACAGGACAAGAGCTGAGGACAGAAACAAAGCATATCTTGTGCATTTTCCAAAAAGCCCAAGGTGATGACCTAGTGGAATGCAACCTGGTCAGCTTCACATCCGTCCCTGAGAAAAACACTGAGGGAATCTCTTTGGGGAATATATCTCACCACATGCAGAAGGCACGGAATTGCAACAATCATCAAGGATTGACCCAGGAAAAACCATTCCTGACCAACATGATTGCTTTCTGGGATATAATGACTGGATTTGTGGTTGAGGGAGGGTGCAATGAATATAATTAACCTTGATTTTTACAAAACTTTTGACACTATCTCTTGTTATATGCTTATATCAAGTAAAGACCTCATGGGCTCGATGCACACATAAACTAGATGGGTAAAGAAACAACTTAGACAATTAATAGATAGTGAGTCATACTCTTCTAGAAGCCAGTAAAAAGTGAAGTATTGAAAGGTCTAATTTATCATCTGTCTTGTTTATGATCATTATCTGGAAGAGGTGACAGAGTGCTTGCTTGCCAATTTTGTGTAAGTTGAAACAAGAGAGGTTCAGGCTGGACAGAAGGAAAATCTTTTTATCTCTGTGAGGACAGGTAAGTAGTGGAGTAGGTTGCTCAGTGAGGTTGTGCAGTATCTATTCTTGCAGGTTTTCAAGACCAAACAGGGTCTTGAAAAGACCTGAGCAACCTGGTCTGATCCCAAATCTGATCCTGCAGGAGTTTAGACTGGAGATTTCTCAAGGTCCCTTCCAACCCGAATTATTCTGTGACCCCATGATCATTTATAAACACTGGTTTATAATGGTACCTGGAGAAGGCACCACCACATGCTTGATTCTAAATCTATCAATATTAATGAGGTACTTCACCTAAATTTTAGTGGTCTTTTAAGTAATATTTTAACCCAGTAGTTGGAGTATGTGGTTTATTATTGAATTAGTTCAATAAAACTAATTGGAAAATCAATAAAACTAACTGGATAAAGCATTAATTTCATTAGAAAATGGTTCAAGCCTGCTTCAGTAGGCAGATATAACTAACCAGTAGAACACAGTATAATATAGGTAAACTTGACCAGAAAGCTCTAAGCAGCACTAAACAACCCATACCTTTCCTACTCTGCTAAGTTACCAGCATTCTGAACCTCTGCCAGCCAGGCCTGTGGGAATGCGTTTCATGTCAACAATAGTCCCCCTTTCCTCAAAAGGTTTTTATTTTGTGTGTTCTGCTCTTTTCTTTAGAGCAAAGAGGGTTTAGGTGAGAGAACTGATGATGCTGTGAAGAGCTGGTACAAAGGCACCTGGCTGTCTTTTCTAAGAGGCTTATCCAGTTTTCAATAACTCACTCAGAATTTGGTCAATAAGCACACTTCACACAAAACTGAGTTTTGCCCATATTATTTGAAACACTCTGTTGATTTTTTCCTCACACAGATAGTACCAATAATGTCTTTTACTGACTTATCCCTTACTTTTGCTGAGCACAGGCTTTGAGAATATTGTGTCTGTTCCTGTACAGTGATGGGTTGACACTGCATATGGCCTGACTGAAACCTTTGGCACTTTCCACCAGCCGTCTGAATGAAAGCTGGACTGAACTGTTTGCTGAAAGGAATTTCATGCAATGAACAGAAAAGTAGGTCCTCTTCAGAGCAGTACCTTATATTCAAATGTGGTTCTGTTTTGTTTTTTTTTTAATGTATTAATTGCATAAAACAAGCTATTGAACGTATTCGTTAAAATATGTTGAATGCTTCATATGATATATTGTTTCTTACTATATCACCCCATGACCATGGTGTTGGAAACAAATATATTTTATTTTAACACAATTAAACCAAATAATTCTTCTTTATTAACTAATATAGCCGCTGCTTTGTGCTTTGTTCAACAATCTATTCTCAAAATATCTTAATAAGATAGATTTAATCTCTTTTNTTCTTTCCTTCTTTCCTTTAATTTCTTCCTATCCTCCATTTTTTTTTCCTATAAAAACATCTAAGAAAAATCCCAAAGAGCTGTCATTACGTAACTATTTTAGACAATAAACCATGCATCACTTACCTGCAAAATTTTCAACTTACTGATAAAATATAAATATATAGGAAACTTTTTTACGAAAATAGAAGGAATTTTAGGGGAGAACATATTTTTTATTGAATCTGAGTCTTTAGCACTGTGAAATAGAGGTAACTTGATAAACATTTCCAAAACCATAGTTTCAAGTTTCTAAGAGTTGTAAAGGAATCTGAAAGAGTTAGAGATATTGGGGGTTTTAAGTGGTCTAAGCTCTAAGTGGTCATGTTAACTTTTTACCCAATATCTCAGTTGATTTTGTTCCACCCTTTAACTTGTGAACTGTATGAATTCCACATCAAACTTGTCAAGTAAAGCAGAGCCACTGCAAAAACAGCAGGGTAAAGGCCAAAGCAGGGTGCACTTCTGAATAAACAGTAATCATATTTCTGAAGGCTTCCTCTATAGCACAGAAAAAGACTCAGAGAAATAAATCTGCAACCCAAAATAGACACTTGTTCTTAACACTTAGCTGTGTTTCTCATGCTATGAACTGCTTGAATTTGTTTCCATGGGCACAGCAAGTAGTTGTCATTTTTAAAGATAAAAAAATTGTTTTCTTGTCCTTTTTCTTGTGCTTTCTACCTCCTGGCATTGAGAGATTCTTTTTCTGTTGTTGGCAAACTGTGAGCTTGATAACCTTATATTATGTATGTGTGTGTATGCAAAGATCAGTTTATACAATAGTCATTTTAACTAAAAATTTGTAGATAGATTTGAGAATAGATTCATTGACTTAATGGCCCTTTGGTGACTATGGAGTTTTTAGGAACTATACTTTGCCTTTTATCTACATCTGTGGTTAAAGAACAGGTAAAATTATGCTCTGCTCAGCATGGAAATCATGCTGATGGTGGTTGATCAGACTGAATCATCTTGTAGAGAGCTTCCAGGCTTCAGAGCATATCAGGAAACAAAGGATAGACTCAAATTTAATAATTGCATTTGAGAATGGAGAATATGAAGAACATATAAGAAAATACTGTCAACTGAAAAAAAAAAGGAATTTCTGTGGAATAGGAATTCTATGGGAATCAAATTTTCAGAATTAACATTGCCATTAGAGAGCGCAGCTGCAAAATTNATTGAAGGTATTTGTTAAAATATGTTGAATGTTTCATATGATATATTGTTTCTTACTATATCACCCCATGACCATGGTGTTGGAAACTATTATATTTTATTTTAATACAATTAAACCAAATAATTCTTCTTTATTAACTAATATAGCCGCTGCTTTGTGCTTTGTTCAACAATCTATTCTCAAAATATCTTAATAAGATAGATTTAATCTCTTTTTACTGTTGTCCTGGTTTAGGGCAAATTTGGGAGGAACTATGACAGTATCTGATCATGTTAACATGTAAAATTAATTTTAGGGTTCTTATACAGTTGATTTTTTTTTTGCACAAAAGTTCAATATTGTGGTCAATATCCCTAAGAAAATACCCTTTCCTTCCCTTCCCTTCCCTTCCCTTCCCTTCCCTTCCCTTCCCT
>VWYO01020467.1:56498-67990 GCA_013400275.1 Rhadina sibilatrix | reverse complement strand
GTATGAATTCCACATCAAACTTGTCAAGTAAAGCAGAGCCACTGCAAAAACAGCAGGGTAAAGGCCAAAGCAGGGTGCACTTCTGAATAAACAGTAATCATATTTCTGAAGGCTTCCTCTATAGCACAGAAAAAGACTCAGAGAAATAAATCTGCAACCCAAAATAGACACTTGTTCTTAACACTTAGCTGTGTTTCTCATGCTATGAACTGCTTGAATTTGTTTCCATGGGCACAGCAAGTAGTTGTCATTTTTAAAGATAAAAAAATTGTTTTCTTGTCCTTTTTCTTGTGCTTTCTACCTCCTGGCATTGAGAGATTCTTTTTCTGTTGTTGGCAAACTGTGAGCTTGATAACCTTATATTATGTATGTGTGTGTATGCAAAGATCTGTTTATACAATAGTCATTTTAACTAAAAATTTGTAGATAGATTTGAGAATAGATTCATTGACTTAATAATGGCCCTTTGGTGACTATGGAGTTTTCAGGAGCTATACTTTGCCTTTTATCTACATCTGTGGTTAAAGAACAGGTAAAATTATGCTCTGCTCAGCATGGAAATCATGCTGATGGTGGTTGATCAGACTGAATCATCTTGTAGAGAGCTTCCAGGCTTCAGAGCATATCAGGAAACAAAGGATAGACTCAAATTTAATAATTGCATTTGAGAATGGAGAATATGAAGAACATGTAAGAAAATACTGTCAGCTGAAAAAAAAAAAAAGGAATTTCTATGGAATAGGAATTCTATGGGAATCAAATTTTCAGAATAAACATTGCCATTAGAGAGCGCAGCTGCAAAATTATAAAGGCTTTTAATTTTTTTAAAAAAGTATCTTATATAAAAGAAGATATTCAAAAGCATTTTGCAATATTTCCTAGATTATGTCATCAAAAAGGAGGAAGACATGTGGAATACTCTGTGATATTCAAAGGAATCCAAAAAATAGCCCCAGTTGCTTAATGTCAGACATCTGCAGATGTCCAGACTTAGAGGATTCAGTCGTATTAGTGGGAACCATCTCTTAGTACAACTTAGATTAAGTGGGTTTAACAGCTGTGTAATGTATTGTAGCACCATATTGAAAGCAGATTCTCTAAAACTGTCTTCTGGAAGCAGTCAATGAAATATCTAGTGCCTTTTTTATGTACAGTTCATTTAAGATGTTGCATTTATAGATTACAAGAAAGCTCATACTTTCATGCACAAAACTGAATGACAGATTTTAATGAGATTTTTGCAGGGCCATGAGCCTATAAAAGAGGAGTACAGATTCCTGGTGCTCCAGCTGAAGTTCTATAAAAGCAGAGCCACAGTTTGCTCTATTCAAATTCTTAACAAGAATGGGAGATGAAAATATGGTGATATGACAGAGACAAAGCATCAATAAATTATGAAAATATGTGATTGCTTTCATTCCAGACATGCATAATAAAGTTTTCGTCTCTCCTACATCCAGAAGAAACTTATTTATTCAATCTTTTTGTCAATACTTAGGCCTGATTCAACAGTCAGTGTTACATGACTACAAAAGGATGAACATGATATTTTATCAACTGTAGAAAAAAAATCAAATTGAATATCAAGAAGTAATTGAAAGAGTGAGATGTGGGCACTTGTAGGCTGCATGACTGAAGAGAAGGGGTGATTTCTTCTGTCTTCTCCTAAACAAAACACTTCCAATGCTAATATGATATCCATAAAGCAATATCTCTAATGAAGGATGTATGACCTTTTTAAAGTCTCAATGAGAGAACATATCACTGAGGATATAAAGAAAAACAAAATTCATTGTAGTTGGTTAATGTGAAATTGTGTATCTGGTAAACACTGAACTTAGTTCAAAAAGTAAAGGTACAGGTGCCGGGTAGCAAAGTAATTATGGGAAAGAATAATGACTAAACTATTTCTTTTGGAGGGCTACTGCAGCTGCCAGTAATTTTAGTAGCAATTTAAAAGTGGCTTCTATAAAACAAAGAAAAATAATTAAAAATCAATTAATTTGTTTCGTAAACAATAAAACTAAGGAAAGGTGAACATAAAACTCTAAACATAAAGTGGAAAAAAAAATACAGCGGCATTGAAAAGCAGCAAAGATGAGACAACATCCTCTATGGATTTGAAGCTACAATAATCCCTTCTCCTCAGTACCTGTGAATCCCACAATCAAAAACTTCTCTTACCTTCTTTATGTTTTCTTTATGATCTCCTACATGCCCCAAGTTAGCCGAAAATACTCAAACCATCTCACATGATCCTTCATGTATCCTTCATGTGCCTGCAAGGTGAACATGTGCTTAAAAGACCTCAACAATAAATCCTGCAGGTTTCCATTCTGGTTAAAATATAGCTTGTGCTGGTCTCAGTCTAGGGTTTCTTCAAGTAGTTTCAGTACAAGAAGTTTTAGAAATAAAGACTGGTAAGTGTTGGTTTTCTACTTCAGTGTAGTCTTAAGACACTTGAGTCTTTTATTTTACAAATAGTCTCAATCATATATATATATATAAAATCAGGAGAACATGAGAACAATTCATTATTAGACAAACTTGCCAAGTTCCATGCTGGCTAAGTATCCAGTTCAATATTTTCAGATTATTTGAATATACAGAGATAATATAAATGAGGTAAAAGTGACTAGCAAAAATGTGGGACAAAAATTCTAAAAACCAAACTATAGGTTACGTGTAGGAAAAGGATCCTAAAGCCAGATTTACAAGGTTTAAGCCTGGTTTAGGTATCAGTGAATATGAATTTTACTGAAGATAATNCTCAAGTCTCTGAACGTTTCACAACTATTAACTGGAACCTCACTGAAACAATGGGAAATGAGAGTATTTCCAAGTAAAAAAAAAACAAAAACCAAACAAAAAACAACAGAGCTAAAAACATATATAGAATATATATATATATGGTTCCAGATAAATGAAAACAATATAGTTATTGTTTGGTTTTGCCATATGAAATAATCTGATCTTTTTGGATAGTAAAGGACATAGTTATTATTCTCAAAAATAAAATATTTACAAGAAGAAATATGATTTTCTGCATAGGTTCCTCATTTAAGATTTTTCCCAATCACTTTCAAGTGTCATTGAAGTTGCTCAGTTAAGAATAGTACCATAATAATCAAGAGATTCAGGTGGTCAGACAGCTACCAGAAATAACATCCAAAGAAGCTGGAGAAACATTTAATTTAAAGAAAGTGCCTTTATGTTTCCTTCAGTCCCAGAAAAATATTCAAAAAAAAAAACAACCCAACCTTTGAAAACAGCCAACACAAGTTCAGCAAATTCATTACTCTGATAAAAATAGGACTCAAATAAAATTTATTGTAATTAATAATCAAATATCTTCAATAGTTCTTGGGTTTTTTTACAAAAATTTACAAGTGTCATTTTACACTTGCATGATCAATAAAGAAAACAAACTATAAAAATTAGGTCAGTCACACACGGTGCTTGGAAAGTTGTGAAAATTTCAAACATGTACCTAAAAGGGAGCTGCAATAGAGATGGAGACAAATCTTTTAACAGGACCTGTGGCAATAAAATAAGGGGTAAATATTTTTAAACTAAAAGGGGTCTGATTTATATTAGATATAAGGGTGAAGGTTTTTTTTCTAGCCAGCATGATGAAACACCAGAACAAGTCACTTGGAGAGGTGGCAGAGTTCCGTTCCTGGAAACATTCAAAGCCAGGTTTGATGGGGCTTTGAGCTGAAGATGGCCCTGGTCATTGCAGAGGGCTGCACTAGATGGCCTTTAAAGTTTCCTTCCAACCAAAACTATTCTGATTCCATGAGTCTGTGCTGATTTTGGCAGCAGCAGCTTTGAGGGCCCAGCGGATTAGAAAAATTGGTGCATTGACAGACTTATGCCTATCTGTTACTGGGTCAGCACACGTGTAGTTTGGCATACATAGAAATCTCACAGCTTTGTAATTTTTTTTTTTCCCTTTTTAAAATTAATGTGGAATTAATATTTTAGGAAAACACACTCTCTTGGCACTACAATGCCAATCTTTTAGGAAGAAAGTGTCTCATTTCTGGAGAAACAAAAAAAAATAAGGCCTCCCCAAGAGTAAAAGAGTTTTCATTTTCAAATCATAATATATACCCAGAAGATTAGGAACATATTAACATTCTCAAACTATGACATTTTTCAAAATACAAAGCATTTTACAATAAATTAGTAATTAGCAAAGTAATTTATTCACTTGTGTTTAAATTAATCACTTTACCTTTCATAAGCTTGTTAGATTTCAATTCTACATTAATCATGATTAGCATTTTGTATTTTTGTTTTGATTGCATAGATAACATTTTTAATCATAACTAAGCAATAATTAATTAACACTTATACATTTTTAGATGTGCAAATGAAATTGAGCAGTAGCAGATTCCTGCTGCATTCAAGTCTGGCTTTAAACATGACTGATTTTAGAGTATTATTAAATTTACACCTTTGACTTTAATTTGAATTTAGGGTTTATAGAAGAAATTCTGTATTTGCAAGGCCTTGGAATTGCAACGGAAATTGGTGAATTAGAAAATCCTTGGTCTAGTGAGAAATTTAATATTAGAAAATAGAACTTCTGTGGAGACTATGATGAGTTTCATCTTGATGTTTACCACTGAGAACAATTCTTAGGTAACATTTCTATTACAGAAAAGAAATCTGGAAACGTATCTCTAGTTTTGTTAAAACACTATATGCAAGGAAAGAAACGGAATTTAGGAGTGATTTTGTCCAATGAAGGAGGTAAATATGTCAAGAAAGAGGATGAAGGCATGAAATATAAGTTTATAGATACAAAGCACAGCCTGATATTTTACAGGTTTAGAAATATTAGAATTTTTTTTCCTCAGTTAATAAGCTATTCCTGGTTTATCTTTTGTTATATATCTGGAAAACAACAGCTGGAATTGTTGGAATTCCAACAACAATATTGGAATTGTAAAAAAAAAAACACTATGATTTTTTAAATTATTAGGTTATTCCATCATTAGTGGACAAAGCTAGGATTACAAACAGAAACAGGAATTTACAGGGAATGGCTTTTAAACAAAACTAGTTTTAAAGAGAATATGATTTAAAGAAAAAAAAAAGTTTTTCTACTAATTTTCTTTCCTGCATTGTTTAGATTCAACACTTTGAACATATTTCACTTCTTGGGGGAAAACATGTTCTTCAAAAACAGGTGATTGGTGGAAAATCATAAAACTGCCTTTTTGCCTTTTCATTCATCACAAACAAAATATGGATGAGAGGACATAAGATATAAATGAACAGCATGATCCAATGAAATGGTAAAGATCTACTTAAAACTTTAATGCCTCTTGTAGTAATACAACTTGAAATATCTGTAATATATTAGTCTCTGAATTGTGATATTCATGATGTGAGTTTAGGACAAATTGGTTCTTAAGGACATCACGTTTCATATGAACTGTACCCTTGCTTGATCACCTTAAAGAAAAGGCCTTAATCATGAAATATCTGTCTTTTTACAGTATCATAAGGGTGCTCTGATGGAGAAAGGAAAGATTTCCATGGTTTCATTTCCTGACACCAGAACCTGCCTATCCTGGGGTCTAAACTTGACCACTTGCTCATAATTTTGTATTTATGAGCTAAAGATATGTTTGACAGCTTTGGAAAACAACCACCGAACACAGCACTCATAATCAAAATGACATTTATATCAACATATAAAAAAATAAATGTTACCTTTAAGAAAACAAACAAATAAAAAAACCCACTATGCATGCCAAGCTAGTTAAATATTAAATCTCTGATGATTTCTAATTCCAGCCCCAAAACCTGAAATACCATATTAAAAAAAATATGAATTTAACTTTCTAGTCTTGATCCTAAACAGGCCTGAAATATTTTTCCTGTTTCATCTTTTCATTGCCATGAATATCTATCTGAAGTTATCTTCAAATTTTAAAATAAATGATGGGGAAAAGCAGAAATTTATTTGGGTTGAATAATCTATCACAGTGGAGGAAGACATTTAACAAATTACATCAGCCTCCTTGCTTAGGAAATTTACTGGATATAAGCCCTCTCATTAAGTTTTTGGCAGTAGATTTGCAATGCTATGAAGATGTTTTCCTCATAAAATTTCATAGTTCTAGTTGGGCTGAAAAATAAACATAAGAATTGACAATTATTGCATCAGTTTTGTGTGATCTGGGTTAATTTCATGACTTCAGCAATTAATTTCTGCTTAAGTTTAATTACCACTTAATACAAGGACCAGCAACAATAGAAAAATCTTATGAGTTCACATTTTAAGTGCTATGTTCTTCATTTTGTGTTTGGTTTTGTTAGTTGAGGAGATTTTTATTAACAAAGATAAAAGTCCCAATCATGTGGAGAGTGGTGAAAAAGAACTATGCTTGCTAAGCAACGTGGCAAGAACAAGCAATTTTGGAGGAGGAAGAACACTAAGAAGGTTCAGCAATAAAAAGATAAACCCTGATAGTTAATTGATAAGGATTTTTACTTGCATTATCTTTAGCAGCAGCTTCAATTTCATATTAGAAATATGTTAAAATAGTAATTTAAGAGAAACATGTGTGTTAAATTTTAATTATTTAGAAGTAAATTCTTTAAGCAAATGTAAAACATTCATGACAGTTGTCTGTGAATCTTTAAAGGTGAGAATGAATGTAATTTGGAGAAAAAAAAAATGGTGACTTTATGCTCGTAAATGAATTCTCTTCCAAAATACTAGATTTGTAGAAGAATCTCTTGTTAATAAATAAATAGATAGATAGATAGATAGATAGATAAGATAAAGCTACTGAAAACTTGTTGCTATTAGATTTGTTGTGATTTAATCCTGGTAGGCAGCTAAGCTCCACATACACGCTCACAGGATAGAGTGAGAAAATTGGAAGCTTGAAAGACTTGTGGGTTCAGCTAAAGGTAGCTTAATAGGTAAAACAAAAGTTGCCCACGCCAGCAGAACAAAACAAGAAAATCATTTGCTCTTTCCTGTTGGCAGAGAGGTGTTCAGCCATGTCCAGGAAAGCAAGACTTCATCACACCAAGCACTCACGTGGAAGATAAATGCTGTAACTTACAGTCCACCCTTTTCTCCAGCTCTATATGCTGAGCCTGATGCCATAAGGGCTGGGATATCCCTTTGGTCAGTTGGGGTCAGCTGTCCTGGCTGTGATCCCTCACAGGTTTTTGTGTACCCCCAGTGTGAGAAACAGAGGGGGCCTGAGTGCTGTTCAAGCACTGCTCAGTGATGACTAAAACATTCTTGTGCTATCAACAGTGTTTTCCACCCAAATCCAAAACACAGCCCCGTGAAAGCCATTGTGAAGAAAATTATCTCTACCCCAGTCCAAGCTGGAGAAAAATTTCATAGTAAATGAAGTACTATTTCTTTCATTATATCCATGATTATAACCTTGATGTTATCATTATAAACATGAATAATCACACATATAATGAGTATGCCTTGTACTAAGCTACTTAGAGCAATAGTTATTTGCATACTGAGCCATATAAGAGCAACAAAATATTCCAAAATTAGTTCTGTAACACTCTCATACCATAAAAATATTTTCAGATTTAATATGTAATACAATCCAGCACAGCATCTCCTGATCCAATGCATTAGTTTTTAGCACAGATCTTTCTTTCCTTTATTTCATCTTCTATCTATTTTATATGTAATGTTAACATAGTAGAAAAAAGTGACACAATCTTTTTTATCCACATCCCCAAAGTCTTGCCACTGACCTGTAGATTTCTAGGTAAGGCCATGGTCATTTAAATTTCTTAAAGGCCACTTTTCTCCTCTTTTTCTTCCGTTCACTTGCATATTTGTTACTTCTTTTTTTTCCTGCTGTTCTTCACAGAAAACAAAAAACAAACAAATACCCATAAAATGTTTGGTTAAAGATGTCTCTTCAAGAAATCCATTTATTGCCAGGTACAACTCTTTCTGTTCAGTGAAAAAAGTTAAACCATTTCAATGTGTCCTTTTTGTTTGTTTCAATTTCTAGTGTATGAGAAAGAATAATAGTAATAAACAAAAATATCCAATCCCTCTTCATACTTTGAGACAAAAGACCAAACCCTCGATTCTATATGGTTAGTTGCATTAGGATTTAAAGTAGATATAATATTTCCTTCTTGCTGTTCATAACTGCAAACTGTTAAGTGATGCATGGTGGAGAGTTTAGTGAAGAGAACAATCTCGTGTTGAGCTGTGCAAGTGGAGACACAATTATTAATAATCCAAGACCATGAGAAGCATCTTGTGCCAACAGGAATCCTTTTAAAACGTAACTTTTACAATGCTTTTTGTTGTCAACTTGGCAAAACCCACCCTGGCATCCCAGCAACAGAGAGTCAAGGTCATACTTATGCCATGGCCACCCACAACCTTGCTGAAAGGAGAGACCTGCACACCTTTTGCCATCCCCTGAAAAATTCCAGTAGAATACAGCAGTCTTTTACATGTCCTCACTGGAACAGGACTCTTTCTATCCTCCCTAATACAGGCCTGCCAAGACTATATTTGTCATGAGTGCAAACAGGGTAGGCCACAAGGGAAGACTGAAATTTATTCATATGTGCCAACAGCAAGCAAGAAAGAGTAATGAGAACCACAGGAACTCTTAACATAATTACATAACGTCCAGCAGAGCCAGCAAAATATGAAAACTAATTTCAGAACAAAAGCTATAAACCTTAATATGATCTTACAAAAAACCCAGGAAACAAAGTAATTCCTCACTTCCATGATTTTCAATAGGGAAATAATACTTCAGAGCAATTAAGTTCTCAGATGTTTATCTAGAGCTTATTACTTTAGGTGTTTCAGTCTAGATGCTGAGAAGAAAGCTTCCAAAGGCAATATAGGTAATGGGTATGTAGTTTTTTTTTGACAGCTAAAGGAACATTGTTCAGTCTGAAACCCTTTCTGCCTGATGAAGGAGTTGAGGAGGAAGAAGGTTTAGACCATGGATACATTATTTCTGTTTTTTCTTTGGCTGCCCAGCATCATAGTGCCTGTATCTCTCCTTCTGCTCTACACAGTCTGGGAAGGGGAGAGGATAATGCAGATGCAAAACCACCATGGGGCTTGTGGAAGGAATGATGATACTTAAAAGCCAAATTTGTTGGCTTTAGGATCCCAGGTGACTCCTCCCATTCTGAGGCAAAAAATTGCAGACTTTTTTTTCAATTTTGCAGGGAAGACACTCGCAGTGCAGACAGAGCCAGCCACAGAGATCACCGCAGGCAACTGAGTCTTTGCTGACAAAGACTCTATCTAGACAAACATACACATCGCTTATATAAGTAGGGAAGAAAAGAGGTGTCTCAGCCCTGTATCTCACTTCCAGCTGGTCAGACTGAAAATTCACTGCTGATGTGTATACAACTTCAACCTCTGAACTTATAAAATCCCACACACTCCCCAAAATATTGCCTTTATGTCTACCTGTGTCCAGATTGCAGGGTCCTTATCTATTATTTCGAGGAGCAGATGTCCTACTCAACAGCTAGTCTACTTCAAAGCTAACAAAAACACACATAACTCTCTCCATACATCCTGAATACAGAGCAAGATCACACTAAAATGTATTCTGGGCTGCATCCCAAGCCCCATGGGCAGCAGGGCAGGGAGGGGATTCTGCCCCTCTGCCCCGCTCTGCTGAGACCCCACCTGCAGGGCTGCACCCAGCTCTGGGCTCCCAGCACAGGAAGGACAGGGACCTGCTGGAGCCAGGCCAGAGGGGGCACCAAGGTGATCAGAGGGATGGAGCAGCTCTGCTGGGAGGGAAGGCTGAGAGAATTGGGGTTGTTCAGTCTGTAAAAGAGGAGGCTTTGGAGTGACCTACTTGGTGCTTTATAGTACCTGAAGCGAGCCCACAGGAAAGACGGAGAGAGATTATTTACAAGGGCTTGGAGTGACAGGACAAGGAGGAATGCATTCAAACTCAGAAAAAGTTTTTTCTTAGAAAGAACTTCTTTGCTGTGAGGGTGGTGAAGCACTGGCATGGGTTTCCCAGAGAAGCTGTGGTTGCCCCATCCCTGGTAGTGTTCAAGGCCAGGTTGGATGTAGCTCACTCAGCAACATGGTCTGGTGGAAGGTGTCCCTGCACATGGCAGAGGAGCTGGAATCAGATGATCTTTAAGGTCCCTTCCAACCCAGGCCATTTTGTGATTCTGTGATTTAGTAAATAAAGTTTAACCAGATGAGGTGAACAGAGATGATCAGATATAGGACTCAGCCAAGGAGATGTACACCCAACAGGTTGTTCATTTGCCACTATCCCTGGCTGCCCTCTGTTTTCTCCATTATTTTGTTGTTTCTGCCTTACCCACCTCGATCCCTTGTTTATTCAGGCTTTGCCTTATGCCAAAGAATTAAGGATCCCATTGGACCTCATTTTGTATCAACTGTACTCCCACTTTGTTACTCTCAAACCACCCCTTGGACAATCTTGGATTTTATTAAAGCTCCGGTAGAAGAGCCAAGGGTAGCAGCAGCCCCCAGTGACCCCAGGACCAAGAAGGGGTTGGACCAGGACTGGAGCCAGGGCCAGATCTGGGCAAAGACTGCTGATGAGCCCAGAGCTGAGGTGCAGCTCCTGGATCCTGGACAGGAGGAGTCAGTGGGGCTGTGAGGAATAGGCAGAGCTGGCTGCATCCTTTGGCAGGTCCCTTCCTGTCATAACACCTGTGGAGCTTCAATACTGCGTGCAGAGAACAGCTACTGAACCAAAACATTCATTTTCCAAGGTTTAACATATTTCTATAGCATTTTCATACAGAAACACAGCAAAACGTTGGAAATTTTTAAATAGCCTGCAAAGCTTTAATTTTTGAGACGGCAATAAAACTATCACTTCCATTTCTCAGCTGGATTAATAGCACACACACACACACAGACACACACGGAAAAAAAGAGACTTAAAAAATCATAAGGGGAAACAACATAAACTTTATTTTGATAACAAAAGAATACATAATACAATCTCTCCTCATAAAGCTATCCCCTCTGCTCTGTATGCTTGTGTAAGACTATGAAGAAATAATTCAAATAGCAGCATGGTTTTCACACACCCTAAAACATATTCAAATATTAAATTGATTCATAAATATGACTGCAAGAGAGGTCCAAGGTCTGGAAAATCCACCTGCTGTGAAAAATTAAGATAGAACAGTCAATTTTATTTCTGCAATAGTACTTAATGAAACAACTCTTATGGTACTCTGAAACTAGATACATTTAGAACTACGCAGATTTTTGGGGGAATAAAAGAAAAGTGTTTACAAGGGTATCAAAACACACACATATGATATAGAACAGTTAATTGAAAAATAATGACATGACGAAATATCTAAGAGAGGGAAAGGAAAGGAAAGGAAAGGAAAGGAAAGGAAAGGAAAGGAAAGGAAAGGAAAGGAAAGGAAAGGAAAGGAAAGGAAAGGAAAGGAAAGGAAAGGAA
>VWYO01020467.1:37463-50139 GCA_013400275.1 Rhadina sibilatrix | reverse complement strand
AAAAATGAGTGGTAAACTTACCAGCTGTTGGTCTCCTTTTCTTCAGGTATACATTTTTCTTCCTCAGTACTCTGAGAATATTTTTTCGCTCAGAATCTGTATGCTCCTTCCAAACTCACATGAAATTTAGTGACAATTTTTGCAAAAGCTTTAGGAATCTAGTCCTGTGTTATAGGTGTGTTGGGAATTTCTAAAATAAATTATTCAGGTGTTCCTCTTGTACAGATTTCAACAGAAATTTAAGCCTGTATGTAGGAGCTAGACATTAAATACAATTATTTGTTGGTCTACAAATATGAGTAATTCCAAAATAAGGTAAATTTATATTAAAATCAATATCATCCAAAATTACAAATAAAAATATGAATAACTTGAATAATATATTCTTGCTGTAGCAATGCAATTATACACAAGTGACAGAGTTAAAAAAAATCTTCAAAGGATAATTTGAAAACTAAATTTGAAGCCATATCCTCATTAGTTTTATATTTTCAAGAAAAATCTTATTATAACAGCCAAGGTTTTATGTAAAATCCTGAACAAAAATTTCAAATGTTAAATTCTTTCTTTGCACTACAGAACTTACATTGATTTAAAATGGAGTTGCCCCTTCATTTTAAACATATGATATTTTATTATTTGTACTGTGATATCCATTAGGAAACAAAAAAAAATTTCAGCTGGTCACCAACAAAAAAGTGGATATGTAGATAAGATTTATTTCTACACATACATAATATTTATATATAAATGTTGCTGCTGCTATTATACACATATGGTTCATGTGCTCATTTTAAAATATAATGGAAGAGTGTAAATTTAAGAAAATGAAAGGAAAACTATGTATAATAAAATATAGACCCCTAGGAAATTGTATTTTCTAACATAAAGTACTTGAGATTTTAAACTCAATTTTTTTAGTACAGCCTCAGCCTATGTCTAATTAAAGAAAAAGCCTATGTCTAATTAAAGAAAAAAAACAAAATTATTAGAATGTTTTGCTTTTGTTTGACTTTTGTCTTTAAGGCATAATACTGTTACAGAGTAGAGCACACTCAAAAAATAATTGATACTGTGATTATTCATAGCTACAGGTCACTATATCTTCTGGAAATTATTCCATAAAGATGCAGTATTTTTCTCTGTCAATATGTTATATAAAGATACTGGAGTAAAAGTAGTTTAATTCTTACAGGTTTTGCTAAAGACTCCATTCCACATCATTGAATATGTGTTAAATTTATTGTAAGAGATGTTCTACAGGCAAATTTGGTAACATTTCTACTCCCAAGACTTTGAATGATATAATTTCTTCTTTTCTAACCCACAGGTGAAGCTAACATAATTTCAGTCTATACAGAAAGAGACTTCATTTTAAAGCAATAAATTAGAAAATCAAGAAGCTTATCTAAACCATTTCCAGCCAAAACCTCCAGCTATTAATTGGGCTAGCAAACTAATCCAGAACTAATTTACAGCATTCAGAGTTCTTATACTCATTTGATCAATATCAAAAGACACAGGTAATATCAGCAGGAATAACAGGACCAACAGGCAGTAAACCTTGTGAGATTGTTTGAATTCTGTGCTAGGAAAACAAAAACAAAACCAAAAAAAATCAGCTCTTCTCACCTCTGTGGTTGCTGATCAATAAAAGTTAATGTCCTGGTGCTGCATTCACTACAGAACTTTTCAGAGAGATACAGTTCTTCAAGGACATTTCATAGCAGTCTAAATACTTACATCCTATTTAATTTGCCATGGCTCAGAGCTGACAGTAGAACTTGCATTGACAATGTTAGCAGGAAGGAAGCCTCAGTCTACATACCATAAAATACCTTTGTGGAGATTGGTGATGGCTTCAGTAAGAAGCTTCCTTGTTAACATCTGGAAAATGGAAACATGCAGCTCATATTGTGTTACAATTTGGAGAAGAATATTTGCAGTCTTTTCTTTCTGCTTTGTTAAATTTTAGTGGGAAAGAAGTGTGGTTTCTTGATTTGGTTTCAGTAATTGCCTTGAAAACTTGATTACAACAAAGCAAGTTGGAAGACAGAAGCCCTGCAGGAAGTGATGCTCTGAGAATTTTCAGGTTCTTTGCTGGATTTCAAAAGGACTTTGAGCCCTGGTAAGATTTTTTTTTACCATTAAACCCAGAGCTTCTTAGGGTCCTAAGAACATCTATCTTCATTAAAGTATCCCACTATTCTAAATATAGTGGTTTTACATGTGTTTTGTTGCAGAGCAGGTGTTTCCATATTAGGAAAAGAGTTTCAGTTTCACCCCTGAACTTTTAACAAAGAAGAACCAGAAACTTTTATGCTCTTCTCACCATAATTGGCCCAGTGCCAGGACAAAAGCACCTTTTGGCGAGCACCTTGAGCTGTTCCTCAAGGAATGCAGCTATTTTCTATTGGGCAGCTTGCCAAAAAACCCTCCTACATCCTTGCATACTTAAGAGAGAGCACAGAGATTCTCAGAGCATTTTTGGAGTGTCTTAGGAGGTGCAAGGATCCTCCCTGCGCTGTGCACAGCTTTTATTCTTCTGTTTTATATAGTTTGTTATTTTGCCTTTAATTAAAATCTTTTTGCTTTTTCAGAACACCTCCAATCATGCCGCCTCGCTAATTATTTTTAAGCCATTTCTGGGAGGTTGCTGGCAGCCCTCAGAGAGTGATGAACCCTTGTGGGGCTAACAACAGGCTGGCCCCATGCAGAAATTCATCAGTGCCTTTTGAAGTCTTTAAGTAAATAAATAAAATTTATGTCAAGAAGTACTTTATATCCTTAAGTATTTTAAGTTAATTCACTTTTTTTTTTTTTTTTATATCTACAAATATTGCATGTCAAAATAATGAAACAGATTACAGAAAACTTCATCCGATATGATCAAGGTACAAATGCTTGTGACGCCTGGTTTAAGTGATTTCTCCTGATTAAGAGTATATTATTTCATGAGCAGATGATGCCATAAATACTACTGAAGTTAAACTAGAGTGTGACAAAGATTTGCAGACAGCTGCTCTGGAACTTTAAGATCTACTTTTCTCCCAAAACTATTTTTCCCTGTGGATCTTTCAGAGCTTACACTATCTGCTTACTTCAAGGACAGGTTCTCACTCACTTCTCACTCCTCTCTGCTCTCACCCCCAGCATGTCTGCTCCCACCCTTGTGGCCAGATTACACTTTCCACAGTGTAGCTCTCCATTACTGAATGAAAAAAATAAATAATAGCAAATACATTGTCAGATGTTGTCCTTCCTTATTTTCCTTTTTATTTTATTTAAAAAGCAAAAAACCTCACCAACAGAAGGCAACTCCTCATAGAGGCAGCAAGGCCTTTATGTGTGAAGGACATTGATTTAAGGGGATTTTTTTTGAGTGGGAATGTGCTTATCAAGGGGTTTCCTGCTTTTGGCTTTTGTGAACCAGGGGCCATCATCAACATCACAGTTACTTGATATTTTGTATTACTGAAAAATTAAAAATATTACAAAAATATCTTCATTTTGACCCAAAGCAAATTACAGGAAGTAATATATTTTCCATAAACTTATTAACTCAGAAGAGCAGCATGTTTTGTTTTTTTTTCTTTTTCAGTAATTAAGTTCCACCACAGGTTTTTTCAAATCACGAGCAGAATTCAATATAGTTCAATCTAGACTACTTCCCAATGTGACAGCAGTCATACTGTTGCCAGAAACTAAGACATGATGTACATTCCCCAGTCCCTGAGAGCTGGACCTTACTAAATATTAATATTTTATTGCACAGGGATTTTCACTTAAAACACCAGCTTAAAAATTAGTTGTTCTGCAAGATCTTTGCTTGAAATTTCTTGATGTTTCAATTTCGTTTTTGGAGCAGACTGGAACCTCTTTTTTGATTTAAATTTGATTCATCATTTTCAAGCAAAGATGTGTTTCTCTTGTCATAGGTGATAGGAAGTGGCCAATTATTCATAATATAAAGTAATAAAAATGTATACACACTGTCAGTATGGCAATAAGCACAGTTCAGATATTTGCAAGGAAGTTACTAATGGACTCTCTTAATAAGCTAGTTTAATAAAAATGTCCTTGGTTAGATTTCACTGTTTACATCAGATAAAAACCAAGAGTTTTAAAATCCCTTCTCAACCACTTTTCCATATTTCTAATGACAATCGTTTCATTAACTTTTAAATTGATAGACTGAAATGATATTATTTTTCTCAGTAAATTAAGCCACTAGAATTCTATAATTATAAATTATAATGATTATAGCCCCTTGCAAGCATAAAGAATAAATAGGATCCATATTATATCTTACTACTGTATATTGGGAAGACAAAAAAACTGAAACTCACAATTTTTTGTTGTAAGCACATTAAAACATGGTTGCATCCTTTCTCACTTATCTCTGTTTTAATGACTGCTTTATCTCACCCATCCCATGAAAATGCAATAGTAGCCTGTTTATACAGTGACAAAAGCCCCAAGGTTTTGCATTGAAATTTCTAGAATAAATTGTTGTTGAAAACTATTGTCTTCTCACACATGATTGTCAGTAACAAAATAATTACACAAACAAATAAATGTGCTTCCTACAATGTGGAATTTTGTTTGGATTTTTTTGAACATAATAACTCACTTTTTAGACTTTCAACTCCATTGCAATTGTTATGGTGCCATAAACAAAAGGACACTGACTCTTAAAGCAATTTGGGTGGTAGCAGACTTATCTCCTATTTCTCCTTATTCCACTACTACAACTTGATAGAAGTGATAGTAGAAGCAGTATATTTCATTTTAAAGGAAGTTAAAGTATATTATTTCTCCTACATTTAACCCATGGCCCATCCCATGCATTGTGAATGGTATTCCTATGACAGTCAGAAACTCACAGGGTGAAGAAGCAAGACAGAAAGAACAGGAGGCAGACTAAAATAAACAATAAAATAGACAGGGTATCACATATAATTCTTAGTCATACAAAGACTATTTTTAACCTGATTGCCAAAAACCAAAATCATATAGAAAAAAAACCGAAGACCTTTCCTCCACATTTATATTTATGCATACTTCCACCATGCATCCTCTGGATGCTTCAGGATAGAGATGTGATGACATTGCCAACATTCTCTCTTTCACAGAGGATGACACATTCCATTGTACTTGAGCAAGACATTTAGAAGATTCAACCAAAAACAAAAAAGAACAACCACCCACAAAAAAAGGACATCCATTCAGTGAGCCTTTCATCAAATTGCAACTATACCATAGATTTTTTTAAAGAAAAGGAGATTTTTTTTTTTTTCTGATGTATCTCTGTATAATTCCATCCATCTAAACACTCTTTTACAAAGATTGTAGGTTACTTTCTAATGTGGAAAAAAAATATCGAATTTTATCCAAATCTCATCTAACTCAGCAAATCAAAGATACTGTTTTGTGGGGGGAACAGGTTCTCTCTTCTGTTCAATGTTTTATCTTCATGCCTGACCTTCAGTAGATTTTGAAACATCTGTACCTGGCAGGTAAAACAGAACAGGCTTCTGGCATAAACCAGTTTCATGACAACTTTCATCTGAGTTAAAATCACCTCTATTAGCAATCTTATCAAATGTTAGAACAAAAAGAAAAAATATACAACCAAACAAAACATTTAAAAGTACAGAAAAGATTGCTGGGATTTAGTGGTCACATCAGCCTTCCACCTGTTCTGGGCTTCCTCCCACTTTGTGTTAATCAAGCCAGAGGTTTTATGGACAAAAGTGTATTTTTGGTAGGGGCCAGAGACTGAACAATAAGTTGGAACATTTGCCAAAATTAGAGGAAGGGAGAAATGACGAGCTGTGGAAAATAGAGAGGCTGAACATAAACTATACTTGACAGGCGGGTTATAGTCATTGTGTTCATGACTTCAGTGCAATTTTGTAAGTGATAAAAGGAAATAGTTCTGGCATGATTGAAATTACAAGAACATCTGCCACAAGGAAACAAAACAAAAAAACCCCCAAACCCAACAAGACCTTCAAAGATGTCTTTTTTTAGAAGACTGTAGTTAAGCTACTGAATAGGACTTGATCGGTACATAGACTTTGTGCTATTCATTGCAGATGTAAGCCTAACTCATAATTAGCCATTCATAAATTTAGATTTATACATACTAGTTTAGTCATTCCTGCTAATCTTTAGCTGGATTTTGAATTCAGGTGGCAAATGGCACACTGTGCCAGCTTTGGCACACTGTAGCTGTGCTCTCCTTCATAATGACACATTAGCTTCGTGCACGTATTAACACCAGGCAACTTCTTAAAAATTATTTAGTTTTAAATAATATTTGGTGGGTAAATATATTGGTTAAATATCTTCAGACGAACCTTCAGCAGAATGACTTCTTATGAATAGTGTGCTAGGTCATAGAATCATAGAATGGCCTGGGCTGGAAAGAATATCTTGTTCCAACCTCCAAAAGTGACCCAAGGGTCACTTTCCATGGGACCAGGTTGCTCAGAGCCCCATCCAGTCTGGCCTTGAACACTTCCAGGGATGGGGCAGCCACAGCTTCTAAGGGCAACCTGTGCCAGGGCCTCACCACCCTCACAAGGAAGAATTTATTCCTAATATCTGATCTAAACCTACTCTGTGTCAGTTTGAGGTCATTCCCTCGTCCTGTCAATACATGCTCCTGTAAATTCATTTTGTATATGCACTATGGAAAGTTAACTTAGAAATAAAATATCACTAAATATTCATTCTTGCTACTTGGGATGCTATAGATATTGTGCATATTTCTGGATTCTTTAATAAAAAATATCATAAATGGTGATGATCATATTCCAGGTCTTTATTTAAAAATCTGTTTTAGAAATATATATATATATGAGTTAAAATTAAGGCAAACAAAAAATGCAAATTATTTNGGGGGTGGGGTAGGGAGGGGTTGGTGCTGAGGGGAAGAAAAGAGTATAGAACTGAAGATGCCAAAGAAATTAAAGTCACATTGACTTTGCTTTACATGTGTGTGAGATTTTGAACAATTACAGACAAGAAAACAAGACCAGGGAAAGTAAGGGAAAATGCAGAAAAATACAAAAAATTACAACAAAATTTTAGAAATGTTACTATTCCAGACCATTACAAACAGATTTTTAATAGCCCTCTTTTGTCTAGAAATAGAAAATTTTGTTTATAGAACCAATCTAAATGTCAGTGATTCATGTAACAGTATGCCACATAGTATATTATTAGACAAACAGGGAAAAACAGGAATTGGTAAGAAGTTGGAGAAGATGTCAGGAAAAAGTGCCAACAAGTTGACAGGAGAGCTCTGATAAAAGATGGAGATTATTAGTACAATTTCCCAAGAAGCTTCGCTGATCTATTTGAGATTTTATTTAGTGCCTTTGACCAAAAATGCCAAAGTGTGTGTGTGTGTGTGTGTTGTGTGTCAACTTGGTCTCTCCCATCTCCTGCACAGAGGTAAAATGTGCCAGTAGGAAGCATAATCAGTACTCTGCAGGATCACAGGACAAACTTAAATCTGGTGTTTTGGGACCTTGAGTCCTGGAGTAATAGCAATGCAATAGCATGTAAACTACCAGGGTGTGTATTTTTATGCACTGAAGCTAACAATAAGAATTTCTGATCTATGATGAATACTCATCATGTAGAAATGACAGATGACAGAGATTTAATATGGTGTTTCATCCCCAAATGATTATAAAATACCAATATANTATTAAAAAATCAATCTCTTTTATGTAATTTGGCAACAAAAGAGAAATCACGGAAAATTCATTTATAAATGTCTGCTACACTAATCTGGATTGTAACTCTCTCTTTTTCCAGAATAAAAAAAAAAAAAAAAAAAAAAAAAAAAAAAAAAAAACACCAAAAAAAAACAAAAACAACAAAAAAACTTACAGACCTTCTACATATAGAGCTGGAAAATATTAAATATAACAAGCCTTGGCACAGATACTAAATGACTGCCTGGAGTTAACACCTTTGAATTGGAAACAAGACTCAAATAGCTGGATTTTGGCATGCTGAGAATGCAGCAAAAGGAGAACTGAGACAAAATATTGCAAAGCTAATTTTTTTGGGGGGAGGGTGGGGGGTGGGGTAGGGAGGGGTTGGTGCTGAGNAGAGAAGGGGGAAAACTTATTTTTCAAGTGGCAATTTTTAGGTTTTTTGGTTTTGTTTTTTTTTTTTGGTTTTTTTGTGTGTGTGTGTGTGTGTGTGTGTGTGTTGTGTGTCAACTTGGTCTCTCCCATCTCCTGCACAGAGGTAAAATGTGCCAGTAGGAAGCATAATCAGTACTCTGCAGGATCACAGGACAAACTTAAATCTGGTGTTTTGGGACCTTGAGTCCTGGAGTAATAGCAATGCAATAGCATGTAAACTACCAGGGTGTGTATTTTTATGCACTGAAGCTAACAATAAGAATTTCTGATCTATGATGAATACTCATCATGTAGAAATGACAGATGACAGAGATTTAATATGGTGTTTCATCCCCAAATGATTATAAAATACCAATATATTGCAACAACACGTAGATGAATTTAATCTTGTAATGCATCAGAAGAGAATTTTCTAGTTTAAATCCTTGGAGTGTGAATTAGACATTTATGCTTAAATACGTGGGCTATGTTACAAGATAAAGACACAGGCAGAAAAGTAATCCAATTGGCTTTTTTAAAGGAAAATACTACTTTTTAACCAAAAGAAAAAAATCAGGCTGTGTTATGAATGTTTCATTAGCTAGCACATCACTTGGTACCCATGGTCAGCTGGGCTCAGCTATCCCAGCTGCTCAGCTCCCTGTACACCCCCAGCCTACTCGCTGGTGGAGTGGGATGAGGGGCAGAGAAGTTGTTGGCTCTCTACCAGTCATGACAAAAGCATCCTCTGGTTATTAGTGCTGTTTTCAGCACAGATCCAAAGCATAGCCCCAAACTCTTTGCCATGATGGAAATTAACTCTATCCCGGCCAAAAGAAGCACATAAAAAGCCAGCATTTTTTTCTTTTGACTTTCTAAAGTGTGATAAATTAAGAGGAAGCAACAGGGTGGGATTAAAGAAAATCTAAGACAAAAAAAAAAAAAACACCTTTTTTTTTAAGGTAAAAAAAGAAAGAAAAAGACACAGCTTTTAAGACTCCATGATTTTTCACATATATGGTACCTCATATTGGTCATTTTGATAGTCTGTGAAAGGTAAGTGAAACAATATGATGCTCATCAGCAATCCTTGCATGAAATAGCTGATATGAAAGCTTTTAGAACAGACTAAAATGACATGATGGCCACAGCTGAGTTGCTACATCAAATAATTGCTTGTCTAGCTGGAAATATAGGGTTTGAATTAATTTCGTCCCACCTCGTAGTCATTTGGATCTTAGCCAATGAAATATGTGCTAGACCAAAGTGTTTCCAACTTTATATGATACAAGTGGAGCCCAGGGATCACAGTTAACCTTGATGTCCTGCTAGTGAAGGTGAAAATGGTGGGCCTCTCAAACCATTTCACCTATTGCATTGTAATAAAGCAGGCAATTGTAATTTTGTGTGGAGATGGCACAAAACAGTATCAGTTTCACTAGTGAAGGTGTTGTGCTGTCACTCTTCTATCTGTGATTTGCTGACCACCTCTCAACACGAAACACTTTGGTTTTGTGCAGTCTAACTTCCAAACACATCATGTAGCATCAAGCAAATGGTCTTTGAGAAGACTTCAGTTTACTAGGTTTCCATGGTAACCAAGTTATAATCTCCTAAAATAATGTATGAGTTTTGTCTTAAATATCTAATTTCCATAAAGCTACTTTCATTACCATTAATTAAGTTACAATCTTTTAACACTTTATCAATTATATTTCTTATCAACTTTGTCCAGAATTTGTGTCATGCTAACTAGCTTAAATATTGCCTAACTCATCTTACATTTATTTTGAAATATGAGGATTAACTTCTTCTGCACAGTTGGAGTATTTCCAATGATTTTAAATATATCTATAGATGCAATCTGTGTCACAGAGCATGTTTGGGCTGGTTTCATAAATCATTTCAGGTCAAGATGGGGGCACTTCTTTAATTTCATCATTAAGCTACTGTTTAATATCTTTACAGATAGTTACAAATTAATTTGCTTTCATAACAAAACACTAAAATTTGTTATGAAACAGACTTTTTTGAGAGGTTAATTGGAGGGCAGGAGCGTTAAGTTGCACTATGTTTTGCAATAGTTAGAAAAAGCATAACACCAGATTGCAAACTCTCTCAGGAGGAGAGTGGTAAAGCTACATTTCAGAAAGAAAGGGGTTTTTTTTCCAAGTGAATTCAAACGTAATGACAGTTTTGTCATTTGCAGTTGTCTGTCTACATGAGCAGAAGAGATCTGGAAAATGTAGGGGAAGCAAAATGAAAATTCTGAGCAGACTATAGATTTTTACCATTTGTTTCTATTGCTCTTAGAGAAATATTCTGTATAATGTCAAAAAATTGAGCTGAGAAAAATATCAATCTTATCTTCAAGCGGGGGAAAAAAGAATAGGAAAAGAAATAAATAATCAGAAATTTCTTATTTAAAAGGAAGATGTATATTTATTTGGTTGCTTCCAATTTTCGGTAAGATTTTTATCTTTTTCTTTTTTTTTTTTTTTTTTCCCTAATTAGACTTGGACTTTTTTTCTGCCCTAATTAGAATCAATCTCAAACCATATCTATAATATTTTAAAACCAAATTGAAATAATTCTTATTATGCTGATATACCTCTATTCTAAACTCCTAGACTACATATGAGTGTCAAAGAGTTTTTGATATTATAGATTTCAGTTTAGGTTTTATGTATTACCAATATTATTATTTGATAGTTTTCCTGTCAACCAAAGATAATAAACATATATGTATATATATATATATGAATATAAATGTTTCATTTTTTCAGCTTAAGTAGAATAGTGTGTCCTTTCACATAATTATTATTTCCTGAGACTATTGTAATTGAGAAGGAGGAAGTATAATAAATTTAGCAAAGATATATGCTGAAAAATAAGGGGAAAACAAAACAAAACAAACAAACAAAAAACAACAACAACAAACCTTACAAAATCTACCTCCCTCACCTCTCCATAAGAATTTTTCATAATAATTAAGGAAGTTAGATAATCTATACAAATTCCCTCTCAATTGCTCTGCTACTTAGATGTTGCAAACCAATGATGTTCCACTGAAAATACTTCAGCATCTCTGTCAAAAGTAGAGAAAAATTTCCAACTTTCTTGGAATTCTTTTCCTTATTCACTGTTGGTTCAGATTTATAAGCAAAAAGTGGGGATATATTGCACAAAAACCTGAGAGTTGGCCACTTGTATTGGAGAGCTCTGATTTCTAGTGACTGAATATGATTTCCATCACTGAATACTTTCTGGCTTATGAACACTATGTTAAAATTTATATCACTTTGGAGTTCCAGTGGGAAAACTGTCATAGGTAATGCTAGTGTGGACTGTATATTGATGGATTTTGCACTTTCATCACATTAGCAATATTTCTGCAAGCATTTATCTTGCTGACAGTGACTTTGACAGTTAGAGACCCACTGTTGCACTTTCATTAAAACATCAAGCTGTTTTTCCTACCTGGTGGTCTGGAGAAGCTGTGCATGTCTGCCTTGTAAATTAAGACTGGAGAAAAAGTAACCTTGAGACTTCTCTGCCTTGCAGGCCCTCTCCTACTACCTGCTGGTGGGGACAATCATTTTTCTTAGGGACAATGAGGAGTATCTGCTTTTACTCTTAGACTTTGGAACTCCTTTTTCAAATCAAGTGAAATGTTAGAAGAAGAAAAAGATTCACACCAAAAGCATCAATGCAGCATCTTTTTATATTGTAATGATGGTACATTTTATGTTGTAATGGATGTGATTGTTCACAACAGAACAAAAAGTCACATCCATTCTTTCAAGTTAAAGATTAGGAGGACATGATGGACTATGATAATCTAAAGAGTACTTGGAAGTATTTGCTATGTTTTGCCTTCTTTTTGATGCAAATACTAAACAATATCACCACTATATTTCAATCCCCTATCCGATTATTTTTCTCTCCAGCAAAAATCTGTGTGTTACTCATTTTCACCTGCCAAAATTAGAAAAATATATTGGCAATCTAAAACACCATGAGCCTAAGTTTCATTTTCCTTTTAATAAAATTAGTAAAGATAAATCTTTCAGTGCTTGAAGAAAAAAAAATCCTAGCACCATATACACTTTTTCAAAATACAGATAAAAGATTATTCTTTTCAAAAATACATTTTGCAGAGACCAAGTTGTGAATGCTTCTGTAATTTATCAGATTATTGTGATCAGGATTTTAAAAGAAAAAGGCTTGTGAAAGTAACTCTAGGGGCTTCCAGTTGACAGTATGCAATAAAACATTTTTCCTAGATGTCACAGTTCGTTCTAGTACATGGGTTCATTGTTATAGAAAATTATCCTTATCTGTTCAAGTGAGCCCGAAAACTTTATTTTTTTCATTGAACTTTGCAACTCTTCTTCCATTAAGATATTAGAATGTGAAAGCGTTAGTTGTTTGTGCATTTCCTGATTTCTTTTAGAAATTCATACATACTCAGAATATAAGATCGGTCTGAATCATCCTCTTTTTTTTTTTTTTTTTTTTTT
>VWYO01020467.1:7832-27976 GCA_013400275.1 Rhadina sibilatrix | reverse complement strand
CCAAAAAAAACACCCCACAACTGAAAACCCAATGTAATGAGCCATCTACGAGTAAATGAAAGTAAGACTAATTAGAATTATTCTTCCCTCACATAAAATATTCAGTAAATAGCATAATCATTCACATCTTATAGCATATAATCTGAACTGAAGCAATGGTCACAGATGATCCTTAGTTATTGTGGTTGTAGCCAGGTGGGCATTGCTTCTTACAAGAAATAAACATAACAAGAGGAAACAACCTCAGGTTGCACTGGGGAGGTTTAGATTGGCTATTAAGGATGATTTCTGCATGAAAGGGTTGTCAAAAGCTAGAAAATTTGCTTAGGGATTTTATATGTCCATAAAGGAATAAAAGAGGCCTACATATAGGCTACTTAATTAGAACATTATCCTCCCAGTGGGTTAATTAGAATATAAACTGGGGAAATAGAATAATGGAATATTTCCAAAGGGAGAAATTTCAATGCATTCTCTTTCAAAGTTGCGTTGCCAAATGGGGAAAGGAGAATAAACTCATCTGTGAGCATACATTACAAGATTGGGTTTGTATTTAACTTGTGTACTTGCTTTTGTTTACCACAATTGAAATTAATTTCTTTCCTTCTGCTGTATCTGACCTGCATTCTTCTTCCTCTGAGAACAGGGACCAGCTTTATTTGTTTATTTCTGCAGTCTGTTTATCTTATAAGGGATCCTGGCCTAAAACATTCACTCATTTCTTTGTTTGAATTAGACAGAAAGGAAAAAAAAATGTAAATGGTGTGCTGGTTTTGACAGCCAAAGGGCAAATATGGTGTTCCGAATTAGACAGAAAGGATTTTGTAACCATAAGAGATGGCAATCTTTATAACTTCATTTTCTCTCTGGAATGTCTCCTCCATTGCTGTCCTCACAATATAATTTTTTTTTCCATGTTATAGGGATTCAATATTCCTAAATATAAAATATCTTCTTACATATTACTATACCTCAGTTTAATTACACTGTCCTACTGGAAATCTATTCCAGCAGGAATAGGAAGTCACATTAGCTCACTGATAACCTGTTCTCAGTGCATCTGTGATTTCTGTATTTTCCTAAGCAGCACACCCACTTCTTTCATGAAAGGAGGAAATGTTTGAGAAATAATGGTTAAAAATGGCCAGATTAATTTTCTGAAGGCTGAAGTAAGCTGCCTGATTCAGGTGAGATTAATTTAGTGACACCTGTTATCCCCCTGCTCTGGTGCTTCAGCTGGACCTGCAGGTCATGAGTAATGAAGAGAGGCTACCTGAAGGTTTTTCTCTAAGGAAGACTTGGATCTCCATGATCTTGATCTAAACTGGAAGTCAAGATTAGTTGACATATATGTGTATTCTCAATAACATCACTGGATCCTGACCCTTTCTTTCAAACCCAATTCCCGTCGAACTTTTTGACTCACAAAGACGTGGGGTGGTGACATATCTTATTACCATCTTTTCCTTGCAAAAGAGACCACCTCTTCATCTGAATTCCATGCAAATACTGTCTTCATCTGCAAAAAATAAATTTCCTGCATGATGTGTTGGGTAAATGTACTTCTGTCCTTGATGCTTCCTCAGCCTAACAGATTTTGTAGGCCATTTCTTCTAATTTCTTCTGTCGTAATGTGATGAGCTCAGTGTTATTTGTGAATCTAGTTTTTCAAAATGTTGACACTCTCATCCTCACCTACCATGTAATCCTTAGTTGGCAGCAGCTTACACTTTCTGGAGGAATGTTATGGATTTCCTTCTAAAGGAGCTGAAGTGGAAATACACTGTAATCACTAAATGCAGATGTTTATGCTCACTCCAGTTTACTGGTGAAACTGCACTGCTGCTAACAGGTAATGGTAGGCTGCTCGTGTAACCATTTGCTGTCAAAAGCTCTGCCCTTTGCTTCCCCCTCTAAAGTGGCTGCTGACTCAGGTAGCTCTGAATGGCTGCTGACTTCTGCCATCCAATTTTATTTCCTCTTTTACTTGCTTCTGTGAACCTCAGCTGGAGAAATACTACATGAAATCTTTAACAAGTACTATAGCTACAGCATGTGCCTCGGCACAGCGCTGTCCTCTCGAGATTAAAGTGAAAATGAAAATCATCAAAAAATGTGAGGCATAAAAGAAAAATAGAGAAAGCGTGTACGTGCGAACAGAATAGGGCTCTACAGCAAAGGGAAGAGAAAGAGCATCCCTCCTAGGAAATCTATCTGAATGCACAGAAAGGAGAAAATGAAAGAGCAATAATACTAAGCTTTCCTGTTCAGCTATTTATTCTGATGAAAAGAACGATATCTACATCATTCAGGGATCAAATGACAAGAGACTGAAGTTATGAGTTAGGAAGCCAGAAGTCAACTTCAAAATTGATTTTTAGAAGATTAGAGGCTTGTAAAAACCTGACAATTCAATAAAACTAGAATCTACATAACTTTTGAAAAAATTAAAGGATAGCTGTGGGAAGGAGAAATATTTTAAAAAGTTAGTTTGTATTTGATATTTAACATAAATAAAGGACCACATAGTCCTTTTTTAGAAATGCCTTACCCATGAAAAAGACTGGCTAGAATGATGTATAGTACAGTATGTAGGTGGTATTGCCTATTTCTTAAAGGAGAAACAAAGTCTGTCTTAAATTATTGAATGCAACTTTTTCATCCACAGAATTTGAAATGCTACAAAACTTTGAAACCATAACTAAAACAAAAGGCTCTAAAGGTGTACAATAACAATAATAATTAAAATAATAAAGAGAGAGGAAATTGGCTGATAATCAGGTAGCAAAGAATCTTTCAAAGTGGGCTGAAACACTGAGAGCTGATGCAAAAACCAAACAATGGCAACAAATTGAGCTGAAGAGTCTTGCTCCAAAATGTGTATGCAGAAAGTCAGAACTAATCAAGCTATCATCAGCTACGGTGATGCTTAACATCATAGATATTTTGAAAGAAAAACCCCATGGTTCTTGAACATTTTTTAAAATAAAAAGACTACGTTCACTTGTTGTTACAAATTGAGCATTATCTTCTTCACATCATTCATTTTACTGGCCCATGAGCAGAAAAATGTACAGACTTTCTTGAGTACAAATTCTTGTTTGTTTCTTTTCTTTTCAATTAACTCACCATTCAGTACAATATTTCTGTTGTCTTCAACATTAGTTTTATCCCATTGGCATTATTATTATTGCAGGGGTATTATTGCAATAATCTCAAGGATACAGTTTTCGAGTAAAGGTTGTAATTAATTAGAATAACCATTTTACTTTGTCCAACATACAAGCTGGTGCACTAATTATATTTAAATCTCCTTGCAAACTTTGTTTTTCAAGATGTGCATATTTACGTAGTACTTAGGAACCCAGGTTTAGCGGTGGGGGGAAAAAAGGGATAAGGTTACAATCTAAGTGGGCATTGGGAGCTAACATTACCTACTAGAACTATATGTCAAGGTCTTTTTGCACTTCTACTCAAGATTCTTGATAAACAGCAAAGTTTTTATTTTTTTTATATATATATTTACGTATTTAAAATCTTAATAAAACTGTCAAATCATGGTGCCAAAAGCATAGTTAACAAGGCATTCCATAACTGAGGCTATATCCACCATAAAAAAATTAGAGCGTGACACTCAGAGCTGGAATATTAGTGATTTTCAACCAGTTTCTAAAATGTCAGTGGAAACTTAATGTTTCTAATCAAATATTGGTAATAATTTATAAATACTTAGCTTCTGTATGAAGCCTTCTAAAATTTCTGCCTCTTTATCAGTGCTCCCCTATCTTATGCAAATTAGAAACCAGAGAAAGCCTATGGTTGTGTGGATTGGTTGGTGGGAAAGTTGTGGGGGAAATAAAAAAAGGATATCCCTTCAAAAATCCATGTAGTCCTTTTTTTATGTAGGCAGGTCAGATTCTTATAAAAGCAGAAACATTTCTTTTGGAGAAGGAGTCATCTAGATGGATATAATTATGGGTTAGGAAAAAATGTCTATTTTGAGCAATGGACAATGGATTTTTATACACAATAGCAAGGTTGTCATGTTTTTGCAGAAGACATCTTCAGAATACTTAAAAGAGGAACATATTCTGGAACTTAGAAATCTGGCTGAGGAAACAATAACAATTTTGATTTCAGGTGAGACCAGTATGCCTCATTAAATTATTGGAGTGTTTTGATGGCATTTTCACTGTAGTCACCAAACAATGCATTCTATGACATGTATTGTACATAGACTTTTCTGACAATATTTGGTAGAGTTTCAGATTTGAAGCTAATATTCTGCAGACTTCTGCAAAACACATGGGATTTCTGTTATACAGACAGTAATTGGCAACCAAATGAGTCTCTTCAGCATTTTGGTCAATAATAAATAAAGACTACAACACAGGACAGAGAGTTTCTTCTGAGAAATAAAAGTAAGCAAGATAATTTGGCCCTTTTTGCTGGAAGTGGTGGTTTCTATTGAGATTCAGGACAGGAAAGCCTGCTACAAATAAAACCCATAAAATTATAAGGTAACGAGAACTGTAGGGTGAGGAAGTGTATTCAACTGAAATTATTTATATGTATTGCAAACAGCCCCTGAGGCTTGCAGTGCAACTTTCACCCCTTCCCTGGAATCAAGGCACAGGCAGCAGGCACGAATGAGAAAAGTATGAAAACAAAGCCAAGGAAGCCCAGGGCCAAGAAGGAATGGATCTGACCGGCAGCATCACACTCCTCCCAGAGACATCTGGGGATGCTGGTGCTCATTCCAGCATTCCTGAGGAGACATTCCAACTGTCTCTTTGCTTGGGGATGGCTAAAACTGTCCACACTCTGAGCCAGAAGGGTCTCAGAAGGGTGAGTGTAGCACCAGAAAACAAGAAGATAGGTATTCATAAGTTAACTGTATAAAAAAATCAAGAATATTTTCGTTGACATCTGTCTGCATTGATCTGGAATGTGAATGTTTGAATTACTGTAACTGGATATAAAAATCCTTATTTGAATATATCTTGAAGTATTACCCTAAGAAAGTCTTGATGAATATGTATTTATACATACGTACGTACAAACATACATATATTTTAACATTTACATTTGTCAGTTTCATCTTTAAATAAAATACAGCTATTTTTCTTCCCTATCTTTGGACAAGACATGAGCATGTCTTACACAATTATAAGTAATTTCCTAAGGTATCCGGGTTGGGAAAGAAAATATTTATTATGTAGATATTTTAAATTACCACACTAAATGCTAAGACCACAGAAAACAATGCAGATATTTCAAATTTACATTGGAAGTATATATTAGAGTGAGAAAACTAGCAAAAGCTTCTAGCATGCCCCCTTCACAACATGATACAAAAACTTAGAGGAAGCTGTTGCTAAACTGTAATATCTCTACATAGATTAATTTGGCAGAGTTCCTTGGGAAGAAGTGGGAAGATAGATGTTTTGGTGGGGAAAAAGAAACCTGCTGATTTCCTGAATAATTAGAATGTGAATGTAACAGTCCTGACAGAGCAGCATCTGTCACCAAGCAAATCTGATATTAAGTGGAAAGAATGAAACAGTAAGCAGTTCCTGATCAGTGTTCAGCCAGTTTAGGAAGAAAAGTGCCTGGGAATTCTTCTGGTGGAGTGCTTTGTAGCTCAGTCATGACATATTTTCCCTTAATCTCTTAGAGGCATTGTCCCTGGGTTGGAAGGTTACACAGGTCTTCATTAGCATCATTTTTTTTATGCTTCAGACCCTTTGCACTTCATCAAAGCCAGCCCTGCTCTAAAGTTACTCCTTTTTAGATAGAGATTTAGCATCATTTTTTTTATATAATAAGGTATAATAATAATTATAAATAAGGTATATTAACAGTGTAAAATGTTTTTAAAATTACTGATTTACTAGCATAGCTAACCACTACATGTTTTCACAAGTTGCAGCAATAACAAATGGCAAAAATAGTCAAGGGGAAAACACTCTCAAAATCACGATGTGTGGTTACATATGTAGGTTAAAGGACTGGAAGGAGCAAGGGGACAGGGTCCAGATGAGAGGAAAAAGTGGAAATAGTTTGGGAAAGCTGGTAGAAAATCTTTGGATTCCTTCACTTTCCTTCACCTTCCTCCTCTGTTATCCAGCATCAGCTTGAGAATAGGATTCAAATGGATGCAAACTTGTCCCTTATCAGAAATTCTTCTACACCATTTAAGGGGCTTTGCAGTACTGTGATAGGCAAGGTATTTACTTCACCATGTCCTCCAAACAAATAAAAGTCAATTCTATTTCCTCGGGGATACAATCTGAACGAGAGGATCGGGAATGAGAATTATTTATCTTTTGTATATAATGATTCCCCAGAAAATACATCAAATGACTCAGGGAAATATAAATACTAATAACATTATTGATACAATCACCTATGAATAGTCAATGAGCTTGCAGCTCTCAGGACACAATGGGTAAAGTCTACAAAATCTCTTTCCTTGCAAATAGGATTTCCATTGCAAATTTATAACACACAAACTGGTGCTTAGAGATCTGTTTTCCAGGTCCTGTACAAGCTTTTCTAATACTCAGCTATGTAGTCTTTAAATATATATGTATATTTCTTCTCACATAATTTAGTTTTATTTCATCACATCTATGTAGCAAAATCTGTCTTGACTAATACCCAACAATAGTAATTAACAGTAACATGTAATTGTGGTAAAATAAGATGGTATATAAATAATAATCGTTTATAGCTAGTTCTGCTCTTTGAATTTTCAGAGGGCATAAAATAAGAATTCTGATAGCATAATTACTTTTATTTGTATTGTGTTAAATTTCTTAGATAGGTACCAAAAACCTAGCCTAGTAAAAAGGGAAAAAATTGTACTAGAAAACACAATATAAGGGGGTTTTGTGTGCTTTTAGTGGGAATTTTTGTTATATACACTACATATTCCTTATATTTCCACTCATGGCAAATTTCTATTAACCCACTGAGCCTGTCTTTCACGTTAAACTCATTAGCTTACCTCAAATCTTCTCCAGCAAAATATTTCTATATTTCTTTATCCCATATACTGTTGAAGTATTAAATGAAGACCATGTATGTGCTATTAATAACAAGCCCCTCAAAAATTTTCCTTTTTTGGTTTTCTCTGGGGATGTCAGTTCCATAGGAGGCAGCTGACATAGCAGAGGATTGATGCAAACCTGCAAGCCCTGCATTGTCCATCTATCTGTGTGCATGCACAACTTTTAAATATTTGTTTTGCTTTGTTTTGTTCTGCAGAAGAACACTAAATCATATGTTAGAGCTGTGCACTCTTGGCTGATAACTTTGCAGTCTTTTGGGGATTTGCTACAAGGTGCTTCTATTTCTCACTTATCATGTGTCTCTAAAAAAGGGTTTGAGCTTTCCAGAAAAAAATGTCTCCCTAAGGAGCAATTAACAAATGCTGGAAATCAAAAAATATGAACATGCACCATAACAATTTATTATTAAGGAACTTATGTTCTTATTCAGAAGCATCACCAGCCTTCCAAATGCCACTTATTTAGGTTGAATCTCATTCCAAATGAATGGGACATTTTTCATATGAAAAAATGTTAGTACAGTCATAAACTGTGTGTGTTAAGATCTTCCAAACACCTAGTTAAAGGGACATATTTAATGAGATTTTTTTAACAGAAAAGCTGTTTAAAAAAAAAAAAAGAAAAGTTGGGAGATGGATTTAAAAGTTTTAAAAGATGCAGTTTTCAAAGTAGAATGATCAAAATGTGCTTCATGAAAAGTAAAAATAAATCCAAAAGGGCACATCATTAAAGTTGCACAATTTAAATTAGTTGTGTTACCAAGTAAACTCATTTTTGTGTCAAAGCTACATGCGGAGCTTTTTTGTTGTGTTTTACTTTCATAAGTATTTAAAGTAGCAAAACATTATCATCATGCCCTGCACAAAGCATTTCTTGTCTGCACATAGTCTGTATGTTTTACTGCATTGTACCTTATCTGGTTCTAAAAATTTTACTAGAATTAATTGATCCAAGAAACAGAAAAGACAGAAATATTCAGAAGAACATGGGTTTTAATACACATCTTTGTAAAAACCCTTAAGCACATTTGAATATCCCAGTGATACAGAGATTTAAAAGGAAGATGTGCACCATTCACATGTTCAGACCTATTTAAGTGGTGGTGTTGAAGGTTCTTAAAGGAAATAGTGAAAAATTGGTGGCATTTTGTCATGAGAGTTAGTGGTGGCAGGGAAACCAAGAGGGGCTTTTGTCTCTGAATTTCACCTGCTGCTGTGGCACAGGAGGAGGGATGAGCTGAGAAAGTCCCTGCTGTACCTGGAGAGAGGATAATTCCAAAACGCACAGAGCAGCAGAAACAACTGCAGGTCTGGCATGCAAGCAGCTGGGCTCACTAGGAGTTCATACCATGAAAGAGCAACAAATGAGAATAAATTCTAATTGTTTTCACCTCAGAGAAGAAAGTTTACCCTAAACTTTCTGGGAATCAGAAGTCGAAATGGATAGGACAGAATATGAGCTGCTATTTCCTTAGAAGACTCAAATCTCTTTTCTGACCAGCAGAAGAGTTTATCTTCAGTTCATTTCTTAAAAACTTCATTTGAAATGCCACTGAAGTCTGTCATCAGTTTTTAAATTGTAAAAGCTTTTTCTGACTGCCTCTCACCAGGAAAAGAAAAATTCTTTGAATAACCTTTGTATTCATGCTCAGAAAAGCTTTCTCCAAAAAGTATCTGTACCTACACGTGGCATCTTCTTTTACACGTAAATACCCTCCTTTTTAATGTTTGTTTTCCAAAATTCTGAAATTGCACACGAAGAAAATATTTCATAAGGGTTAAATAAAACAAGACTGAATATTATCTTTAGGTCTATAAACATATTTTGTCCCAAGACAATAAAACTTTGTTAAGAATTATTTCCTGTTAAAGAAAAAAACAAACCAAAAAACAAAAAACAACCAAAAAAAACCACCCCACCAACAAATCAAAAAAAAGAAAGAAAAAAAAAAAAGAAACCCCTTCTTCTGCAGAACCATATTCTTATCAGAAATGCTGACATACAACTAACTGCATTTGGAATATCAAATATTGAACACTGGTTTTATTCACTGTTTTGGGAACTGAAGTGCTGAGAACTGTCAAATATCTTTCAACCTGAGCCCAGATATATTTGATCTCTTTTTTTCTCTCCATCAAGGGATTTCAGCAATCATTTTTAGTAGAGTACTGTTGAAATCAAAAATATTTTGAACGTGTTAATAATACAAAATTCTTAGCAGAACAACGGTTAACAAAAGAAATAATGGAATATTGAACCAATTCCCACACCTAGAGAGCTGTAAATATATCAGTTTTCAATGAAAAAGGAGAAAAACAAAAAATTAATCCTGATTTTCTATAAGATCCAGTTTTCATGGAAAAAGAATTTACAAATGCCAGCACCTGTATTATCCTTTTGAGCTGCAGTAAGCGGGAATGTCATACAAATACAGACAGGTATAAATTTTCATTTTTACATTTGCAAAAAAAATATTACCTTTTTTGCATATATTTTGCTTTTTTGACTCCCCAAACTGACAGTTTCTGCTTGAGAAGATTATCTTCCCTAATTTCTCATGGAAG
This sequence comes from Rhadina sibilatrix, assembly GCA_013400275.1. Taxonomy (NCBI): domain Eukaryota; kingdom Metazoa; phylum Chordata; class Aves; order Passeriformes; family Phylloscopidae; genus Rhadina; species Rhadina sibilatrix. The sequence continues at coordinate 18,336 of VWYO01020467.1, read as the reverse complement.
TCAAACTCAATCAGGGGTGATGCTTATTTCCCCTGATCTAGGCTTTAGTTTAAAATACAGGACTTTTCACAAATTTCTCTGTAAGGAAAATAAGCAGTATCCTAAACCAACATGAAACAGAACCCAGAATAGCAACACTGGTTACAATGATATCTGTCTCATGCTTTCTAGAGGGCTACCAAAATCTGATATCCCAAGGGCATTTTTTTTATAATCTTGCCTAGTCAAAATGCATGCAATATTTTCATAAAATGTACATCCTAGTAAGGAATCACATTACTGAATTAAAATACTTTGTTGTGTCTAAGATACCAAACTTGCTAATATTCTTAAAAATTTCCATATTAGATTATGAACTAGAATGTCAGGATTCTCCAAAAGTTTTTCATCCTCTCTTTCTAGGTTTTCATCTTTTACTTCCTTTTTATCTTTCTTTTTTCCTGAAACATAGGTTTGTTTTAGGAATGAGATATAACTGTGAATATTATAAGTAATTTCAATATAATTGCTACTCAGTGTATTTGAATTTCATTCCACTTTTACTCTTTCAATAAAAATTGTGGAAAATATATAAGGTGCTGTTTTCAATCAAGTATTTCATAAAATGAGATATCTATATGTGGGAACATCTACAGCCACTGTTTCTCAACTCAGTTTCTACACCACTGCCTTTTTAATCTTTGAGGAACTTGCTAGCTAAGGAATAAACCAAGAAGCTATTTAAAAACATAACATGTTCCTATTATATCTGGGCTATCAAAACCTTATAAATGAATGAACTAACCAATTAGACATCTAAGTGATCTCAAGGAAAATAAAAAAAAAAAAAAAAGCAACAAGTCAAAACCAAACAAAATCAAGAAAAAAATTAAAAGGGGAGTCTTTAAATGCAACCTTCCAAAAAGACAAAATTTTGATTCACCTCTCACAAGGGCAGGAGAAAATCCATTTCTCTTTTGAGTCTTCTGTAGCTGGATGCTAAGATTTAAGGACCTGGCAAATACCTCCCAGAAAAAAAATTTGTAAGAGAAGATAGGAAAATATGCTGTCTCCAAGGTGACTTGAATTAAATCTCTCTGTTCTATGTAGTGTTCTCTGACTTTTAACAAGATAAAACATCTTTTATAATATTAATATATCACCAGTATGAGCTGCTGGCTCTCAGCAGCAGAGGCAAAAAATAGCATGATTCTGAACAGCTACCAAGATTTCACAGGAGTGAGACTTACTGGCTTCATATTGGTGTTTCTTATGAAAGGTGTGTTTGTTAATTTGTACTTAAAGCATTTAAAATAAATAAATTGTGCAATCTTTTGCAAAGTGAAATGCATTGGGAGTTGAACCTCTCCAGCAGCATTGTCAGCTGCTGTCCAGATGCTGACATGAGTCTCTGTTGAATGTCTTTGCAACTGCACAAAAATGCTCACATGATGTGAGATTACCCAAACTGTCCTCCCAGATTTTTATAGTCCAGTATTTTTATAGATTCAGTATGATTGCACATAATCCCTCTAGCATCTGCATGACCACTGCTATTATCTTAAACCTTTACCTACCTTAACTACATGGAAAAAAAGTATCTTTCATGACCATTTCTGCACCTATGAGAAGAGTTTGCTTAGACTTTTAAAAATTACCTATGTTCAATTTGATCAGTTTCTCCACCCACAGCAGTACTTACCTCAACAAGTCCCTTGCATAGCCAGATTCTTTGCTCAGAATGTCAATCTGGCATCAATTAACCAATCCAAAGGTACAGGTTGTGACTACTGGTTGGTCTAGGCACAGCAGCAGTCCAATGTCCAAAATTCTCACCTGGAAAACTCTTGCCAGACCTTGTCAGGTCACTGATTCACCTTACCTGACAATCATTTGTTGTCTCAAACCAGCCCCGTGGTCTCCATGGGGACTGCCTTGACCTCCCAAGAAATTAATTACTTACTTTCTATGGGCATGAACACAGGCAATGGTGAATCTGATGTACTCAGCTGCATCAAAGTTATAACTGTAGGACAAATTTGAATGTCATACCTCAAGCTTAAATTCCATAGATTTTATCATCGGAGTTCTGTTTAAAAGAGCAGGGAAAGCTACTTGCAAGTATTCTTCAGCCTGGAGGAGACTGAGGAGAGAGCTCATGGTGCTCTTCAACATCTTCATGAGGAGAAATGGAAGGGCAGGCACTGATCTCTTCACTTGTGGCCAGTGACAGGACTTCAGGGAGTGGCCTGAAGCTGAGTCAAGCAAGGTTTAGGTTGGATATTAGGGAAAGGTTCTTCACCCAGAGGGTGGTTGTGCACTGGACCAAGCTTCCCAGGGACACTGTCTCACCAAGCCTGGCAAAGCTCAAGAAGCATTTGGACAACATTCTCAGGCATGTGGTGGGGTTGTTGGTGTGTCCTGTGAAGGGCCAGGAGTTGTACTCGATGACCCTCATGGCTCCCTTGCAATTCAGCATATTCTACTCTTCTATGTTTCTATGAACATTTTTGGATTTGGTATAAATAGAGATATTAATTCACAGTCTACCTTTCTTGAACACCAGAGAGCCTCACCCAGAAAATTTCTTTGGTTTTAAGTAGCAATACCCTTAATTGAATATTATACAAAATCAAAGAAAGACTCTTAAATTACTTGGGTGGGAAGATAACTTGTTTTTCTTCTTACTCATGTTAATGATAACTCCTGTGAGTGATGTCAAATTCCTGTAAATGTTATCATTATTTCCCTGCCATTCATTATGGATAGCATAGTTTTCTTTAAAACTCAGGAAGACCTCAGTGATTTTAAGGATATAAATGATTAAAGAATTATCTAGACCAGCGTAAGTCAGATATACCATTATCTATGATTTTTAAGATAATTTCTAATTTTCTAATATGAGAGCTTCACTTGTGTGAGGGTCCTATAAGTATGTCTCAAGGAGTCCTGCTGATTTAAAAAGCACTTTTGTTCCTTAATGATCATCAGGAATGAATTGTAAACTACTACCTCAAAATTATTTTATCAAGGATAGACTGTGGTATGTACCAGTCAGATGGGTAACTGAAGGATAAGAAGAAAAGAATAAGAAATTCAGTGATCAAATAGGAATAACAGAAGTTACTCAATATCTGTGCAATTATACACATATAAGATAATTTATGTGAATTAATGAAATGCTAAATTGGGAAACACCTAAAATAATTGTTCTCCATTATCCAAAATTACCTAAATATTTTTGCCTTCCTGTATTCAACCCTATGATTTACTATGAATAGTCTGCAGATTGCTTTTTCTTTTTTTCCTGATCTCCTCTTTCTTATCTGTTCAACAGAATGGGCAATAGTTATTTTTTGTTAAAAAAAATTATACTGGTTATTCAACAAATTGGCATTATATGCAATTTTTTTTTTTTTTTTGCTTGTTCTGATGGATTTGTAAAATGAATGATGAGCTTGGAGAGGAGTTGCAGCAAGTGGTGCTTTTCAGGCAAAATCACGTGTGATAGGATAATGAGGAAAAATTAGCATTAGAGTTACATAAGGAATGTGAGGGTTAAGAGAATATGATATTAAAACTGGAAAGAAGTGAGGTGCCAGCCCATAGTGGTAAGCTGAATTCTTTAGTGACCTCTTCCTACCATATAAACTTCACCTTTTTCCCAACATTGGTCCAAAGAGACCCAAACTTACTTGAGCTTTTGAGGCTTTCTCCTTTTCAAAGGCTTGATTTTCCATTAGGGGAAGGACTAAGAGCTTTACAAAGGGAGCTTCCTGTAAGCCCTCTCCTTGAAAATATCCTTTATAGAAGGGAAAGCCACGCCATGTCTTCTGAAGGCTCACTGAAAAATTCATTTTTGGGTAAACATGATGAAGCACATTTTTTCTGTTATACAATCATCCCAACTACCTCATGAGTAAGGTAGGACAACAGAGGCTCTAATTGCTTTTAAGATAAAAACTCAGTAATGTATATACAATAGAATGTATAAACAATAGACTGTATATAACATTCTATTGTTTAAAATTCTTCTTATTTAAAGATTTCAGCCAAAGTGAAACAGTGAATGTTCTTAAATATGTGATACATCTTGGCATTTAACATAACTGAGTTCCCTATATTCAGAACCTCTTGGGGTTGTCTTAGAATTAAATATTCCTAATGTGTTGTTGTTGTTTTGTTTTTTTTTTTTTTCCATTAAAATATACATTCTATACTTAAGATTTGAAGGTGAAGAGGATGAACATTAAGACCTATGTAAGAAGAAAGTCTAGAATATTATTCTGTTATCTGCCAGGGACAAAATGTGTGAATTTCAATTATTCTCAGTGCTCATCTTTTAAAAAGGCATTACAATATTATTTTTTTTTATTAAAATTTTAAAGGCTGAAGCTGAAAAACATATTATACATGTGGTCTGGTAAACATATTAAATATATCTGAATAATAACAATAGTGATAACACAATCACCCCCTCCCCCATTGTTGTAGAAAATGCTACTGTAACAGTACCTAGCAAAAACTACATTCTTTCATACCCTTAACTTTCTGTGTTTTGGTTTCTAAGGGAAAAAAAAAGGCACCAAACACACAACCTTTGTCTCATTAAAAATTTTCTGCAACTTTTTTTTTTTTTTTTTATTACACCAAGTATTTCAAATTTGTATGTAAATCCTGTCTTACACTAAAGTAGAGAAATTTTCTGGAAAATATATTGGTTTTCTTAATAGCTGTTTTTTCTTTTGAAATGCAAATGATTTCTTCCCATTATTATGATTTTCTCAACAGAATATATACTTTAATCACTTCAATTCAGTCAAATTTGAAATACATTATTTCTCCTGCTGATGCTTTTCAGGGATCTTTTAATAGATCAGTAGTTCAACAGGTGTTCTTTCAGACTCAAGATATTTCTTCCATGTCTCACTGCTTCAATAAGAAGTTAGAGCTTTGATAATTGCCCCTCATGTAAGACCAGTCTTTTATTTAATACTCTGTGCAGGCATGTTTTTTCTTTCAGAATGCTTACTTGTAAGCAACAGGAAACATTTTAATGATGCATTTATAAGAAACCATATACTTGATTTTTAGGAATGCCAGGAATCTGTAACTGATTTTAAAGAAAAGTATGATATGGCTTCTATAATTCAAATAGTATTTTGATAGTCTTTTAGAGATTTTTTCCCCCAAATAATATGATACACTAAATTTTCCATTTTATATTTCTTTCTCAAGTATTAAAAGTATTAATCTCTCTTAAATAAGTCAGTGATAGATTTAAAATAAACTTTTTATATGTCCAAAGAAACATAGAGGTACATCACTAGACTCAGAAAACTGTTTGTGAGGATTAAGTAGCTACTGTTTCAATAAAACCTTTGGATTTAAGTACCTAGACACATTGTGTTGGCTGGTTTTTGGTTTTTAATTGGACAACTACTAGCTTTGATTCCAGAGAATTTTTCTCTTTTAAGAGTTTCATAGAAAAGTGAGTATTATCACTGAGTAGTTGTATTTAAAAAGCAGTGTGAAGTTTTAATGGAAAATGTAATTCTACTAGCTAAGTTTAAACATATGATACATTATGGTTTTAAAATTGTGTTAATAAGTATTGCACATTGTTCTCAAACTAAGGGAATAGAAAACAACCTAAAAATGGCAGTCAGCATATGATTCTTGTTCTGATGGGGAGGCTAGGGGAGAGCAGCTTATTCAAAGGATCTTTTTTGTCAATGACATAAAAAGAAGTTGGCTCCTGGGTCTCGTGTCTTGTGCTTTTCCATGTGTACTTTTTCACACATGAACAGCAGTGTTTTGAAAGAGTAGGTTTACTTTGCGTGCAAATATTAACTATATCAACTGTGAGCATTATCTCAGACACCTGGAGGAAGCAGAAGAATTGGACTGTTTGGTGTTCAATGATGTTATGAAGTTTACTACTGTAGGGCAAAAAAGGGAAGGTTCCAGGCCCTGAAGGAAGGCAGCAGATGTGAGGATAACGTAAATACCATGACAGTATATCTGTCCAGCCATTTATTCCTCAAGAGCCACAGAAAAAATAAGAAAACTACAAGAAGTAATCAGGTTAAGAAATATTCAATTTCTAGGTACAGAAAAAATAAGAAAACTATAAGAAGTAATCAGGTTCAGAAATATTCAAATTCTAGGTACTGTTGAGCAGGTTTAATCTGGCTGTAGCTTTTAGTTTATGCTCTCACGCTCATGAGCAAAGTGGGTTTATGCTTCTGTGTGCTTAAGCCTTCTGCCACACCTGGAAGTGGTGATTGCAAGCACGACATCAGTATGAAAATACCTAGAAATGCTAGGTATGCTAGAATCTTCCTGGAAGATACAGATTAGAAATTCAAGCCTCAAACCATAGATGTCAAAAGACTCTTTAACTGAAAGCTGCATAAAATAATTCATTAAAAATTTTCTGCAACTTTATGGCTATTTATTAATAATTAATATATATATTAATTCCTGATAACACATAAGTATTCCTGTATATGTACGGACACACAGAGATAAAAGAAAGGTTTCCATAGATTTGTAGAATCACAGAATGGCCTGGGTTTAAGGGACCTCAAAGACCATCTTGTTCCAACCTCTCTGCCATGGACAGGGACACCTTCCACTAGACCAGGTTGCTCAGAACTCCTGCCTGGTCTTGAACACTTCCAGGGATGAGACAGATACAACTGCTCTGGGAAACCTGTGCCAGGGCCTCATCACCCTTACAGAAAAGAAGCTCTTTCTAAGCAAAACCTTTTCTGAGTTTGAAGTTACTCCTCTTTGTCCTGTCACTCCAGGCCCTTGCAAATAGTCTCTCTCCATCTTTCCTGTGGGCTCCCTTCAGGTACTGAAAAGCCACAATGAGGTCATCCCAAAGCCTTCTCTCTTCCAGCCTGAACAACCCCAGTTCTCTCAGCCTTTCCTCCCAGCAGAGCTGCTCCATCCCTCTGATCACCTTGGTGCCCCCTCTGGCCTGGCTCCAGCAGGTCCCTGTCCTTCCTGTGCTGGGAGCCCAGAGCTGGGTGCAGCCCTGCAGGTGGGGTCTCAGCAGAGCGGGGCAGAGGGGCAGAATCCCCTCCCTGCCCTGCTGCCCACGGGGCTTGGGATGAGCCCAGGACACGGGGGTTTCTGGGCTCCCAGCACACACGGCCGGGGCACGTCCAGCCTCCCACCCACTAAACCTCTAGTTTTGTTTGTCTTTTTTTTTTGACATTTTGCCATAACATAACATATGAATCACTGTCTTGTTCTAGTCTCACTCTTTAAGTCAATGTACCACAGTATAGAAGAGTGTGATAAAATTCTAAAGCTGCCCAACTTCTTACGGAGCACTCTGTTTAGCGTGAAACATTTACTGCTGGTAAATGCTTGTCACCCTTTAAACATTACATTTTTAAATACCTTATTTAAGCAGTGGAACAAGGGATCTGTGTTCTCTATTTTATTCTCTGTCACATTTAGAGAAAACAATATCTCCAAGGTTAATTTCATCTTGTGTGTAGGTAGAGAAAAATTACATGGATTTCTGGGTACATATCAACACTTAAGACTTGATCAGCTTTGGATAGAAGGAAAAAAAAACAACACCTTCATTACCCATCCAAACAGGATAAATGTTTCTTTAGTGGTTTTTATGGTGGAATGGACTGATACTATTCTTGTGCCATCATAGCCTGAGATGGAAAGTGCATATGATTTGGATTTGCTAAGGAATTTTTAGTGTATCCGTAATTTATTAGCAAGGACCTTTAGCTATATAATATCAGAATTCTTAATTGAAATGATTAAACATTATTAATTCTTCTGTTTATTTTCCATTTAATCTATAATATTCAAAATATGTCTGAAACAATTATTTCTGCAAATATTAGAAAAAAATTAAAATTATTTTAGCCATTATGGATAATCAAAAAACTCTGTAGGATAGTCCACTCTATGGGTGGAATTATATTTAAGACTAAGAAGTTTTATCCTCTAAAAAAAAACAACTGAAAGGGCAGAAATGTGAAAAATCCTAAAAAGACAATCTCATTTAAAGTGAAATGTAGGGAAAAATACAATGATGAGAAACTTGTTTGAAGAAAAAATGAGTTCAACATCAAATTTTTGATAGTTTTCAGCAAATGGTAAGAAAAAATTAAATATAAATATAGCAAAAAGAGAAATTATTAAAGAATATGTTGTTTTTTTATCTAAGGAAAAAGGATACTACTAATTTCAAAATATTATTAAAGTGGAGCAGGATAATTAGAAAAGGTCAAAGGTATTTGATCAGAAAAAAATCTCAAATATGTAAACAAACAAACAGAAACCAAGGACTGTTTGAAACAAACTGCAGCTTTTATAGATATGTGGGTTATGGACACAACTGTTATTTCTTAAGGATACCTTAAAATTTTTGGATATTTTGCCCCACTAAAGATGAAGAAAACTTCTATATAGGTGGAATCATTACTACAGTGTGAATTCAGAGATTTCTGCCCATGAAATTTTACCATTACAACTTTGGGTACATTTATTGGTCTTATAAATATCAAATGTATCATTCCTGTTTATAGCACTTATTGGAATGATTTGGTGCAGAAGAATTTTACCATAAAGAAATGATCCTCAGCATAAATTCTATCATGGCAATCAACCTAAAAATTGCAGGTACAAGGACATATATTGCTTAATGTTATTACTGTTTGTTTGTTTAGTTAAGAATGAGCTGAAAACCACAGATGTTTATTTCAGTCTTATAAGTTCATTACTGTGGTCTAATTAGCCCATGAAAAATCGATTTTGAGTTACTTCTTACAATTACAAAGCATTAGGTTCTTTTTTTTTTCCTGTCACCACAACCGGACCTAAATTTTTGAAGAACTGGAACCTGAGTCAGCTATGATTAAAATATGCACAAGTGCAAAAAATCAATAGCATTACTTACTGCATACACACTCTTAAAAATTTTCACATCAACTTTTTCTATCTTCAGATTCCTACTTTGCATAAGAGTTCCCATAGAGAATGATGCCCCTGCTATTCAGCACATTTCCGATTACGAAGCATTGAAAACAAAAGAACAGCAGATTGCACAATGTTGGAGTTAACAGGAGATTTAGCATTAAACACACAGAGACAGAGAAGCAACAAAATGCATTAAAATCCATCTAAAGAAACAATCCATTAAAAAACTACAGTACATTTTCAAAGCATTTACAAAAGTACATTAGGTGTCTCTAAATGAGGTATCTAAATATAATAGGTAATAGTTCCTTGTGGATCCAAAATAAAACACATAAATAGCAGCTGTGAAATAAAAAACTGTATATATATATAATTAATACATCTAAAAAGCCAATGAAATCCAAGCTATCAAATGACCAAAAAAACCCCACTTCCAATAGATTTTTGGTTTTTAATATAACAAAAAAAAAAAAAAAAAAAAAATCATAAAATTTACCTCCAAAATCATTAATCACCTCTGCCATATTAACTTGTGGTGAAGTTTAAAATTAAGCCATCAGTGTAAATGTTAAGATAGATTTTAGCTTTATTTTAGACATGGTATTCTTTTGGACTCAACATGAAGTTATGAAATTTGCTTCTAATATCTGAGTTGGTCACTTCCAGTTTGATGTTTGAAATGCAGAACTAGTTCTTTCAGTACTAGAAGGCAGACATAGAGATTTTTTTTTTTTTTTTTTCCCAAAGATCATCTGTTTCTCTACATGACAAATAGTCTAATTGGGACTGAAATAATTTGGAAAGGCTGTGCTGAGGTGTCAGCTGAATTAGTATATATCTGTAGAGATCAATAAGAGAGGTGATGATATTTGCCCTGTTTCTCTGCACTTGCTGATGCTTCTGTTCTAATATCACTGTTTCTAGGCTCCTCTTAAACAATTACCTGCTCCTGGGAAAGTATCTACACTGTCATCTTCAATTAGGACTTAATGCTTCACTTAAGTTCAGACTACCTTATGCTTCTTGGTTCTGCAAATAATCCCCAATTGGATCCTTGCTGTCAGTAATACCAACGTGCAAACCCTTAATTTCCTTAGGTCTTCCTATACAAACTCTTTGCTTCTTACAGGGTTAAATCAAATGATGCAGGAGTCCATTTTCACCCTTTTTTTTTTTTTTTTTTTTTTTTTTTTTTTTTTTTTTTTTTTTTTTTTTCNTTTTTTTTTTTTTTTTTTTGATATGACCTCTACCATAGTTTCCCAGAGTAGGAAATGTGCTGTGATTGAAAACAAAAATCTAAAGGAACGCACTCTTAAATTCAAATACTCTCTTATTTAAATCAACACTAGGAATGTAGCCACACACACTGAGAAATGCATCCTTATTTACCTCTTTTAATAATGTCATGATATTACAGATCTTGCAAAATTGCTCTATTCCACTACCTTCCCCCAATTTTATTTTTACCACACTGAAGGCTCCTTCTGATTTGCCCCTTGTGAAGCACACATTCCATAGCTGTCCATCCCTCCTGCCCTTGCCTGAACTGTCCCAGTTT
>VWYO01020465.1:229530-243032 GCA_013400275.1 Rhadina sibilatrix | reverse complement strand
GCTGCTGACTGTATTTGCTTGGTGCCTGTATTGCTGAAAAAGAGTACCTTATCCTGGTTTAATAAGCTCAGCTCAGACCTTACCTGTGTAAAGCAGGGTGATTTCAGGTGTCTTTCAGGTTGTCAGTCTGTCAAAGCTTTGTGGTTTTGCTGTAGTATTGAAAACATTGTTGCCTTGTACTTAGCTTTTGCTGTTCTTCTGGGACTGCTCCACCACTGTCTTCATCCTGTGTTTGCACAGCTGATGCTCTCTGTGTAAGTCTCCAGCCTTGGATTATTCTCTTACTGAATTTCACAGAGGTTTGTCTTCAGCCAGTTTACCAACAATCTCGATTGTTTTGAGTTTCTTCTGACTGCCTTTGTCATTTGCAAACATATTCTTTCTTCAACCTCAATAATTAACAGTGAACTGTCAATTAAGCTGGCAGTGCCACTTAATCTCTTTCCATTTTGAGGGTGCATTAAAAGCTTCTCTTTGTATATAGTTGGCCAATCCATTCAGCATCTGTATTTCTTATTGTCAAAACGGTGCTATTTAGTTTGACTTTATTTTTAATGGTTTTTATAAATGCCATCTAAATGTAAAGTTTTGTAAAGTTTTCATTAAGAGGTAGAGGAGAAGCTTTTTTTGAAAGTCACTGAAAAGCTCAGAATTGCTTCTTGCTGTAATAAAGTCTTGTAAAAACAGCTTTTTCTCTCAGATGCAGTTAATGGAAATTGCATAAGGGAAGCTGATTAGGTTAGATTTTGCTACAGGTTCATTGCATTTAAATAGGACGTAGTAAAAGCATTAAAGTGTTGCCACGATTTCTTTGTTCTGAAGAAGCTGAAACTGAGCTGCCTGCTACTAAAGTGTATTATTTATAAAAGTGACTAATCTATGTCACCCCATTCACTCAAATGAGTACAGTGCTGTATTATTTAGTGAGGTAATATGGGAGACCCTCTGAACGAAAGCAATTTTGCTTCCATGTTTGTCATGCTCATGAGAACTCCTCAGACCCTATACTAGCTTTGAGGAACCTGATTTGCACCAGTAGTCTCACAGAAAAGATGGAAAATCCTGTGCCTAGAGGTGGAGTTTTTACAGAAAACTTTGATGTCTGACCTTGGGGAAACCAGTTTGTTTGACACCCTTTGGAGATACCTGAGTTCCTTCCATTGGATTCCTTGAGTTAAATATCTAAGTGCCTTTGAAGGGCCAAGCCTGGCCATGTATTTGGAGTAGTTGAAGTTGTGTAGTTGAAGGCTGTGCCCAACACAGGCATGGGGCTCTCTGCCATTGCATCCAGTGATTATTAGTGATCACATCACCCTGTTTATCTGACCCTGCTGAAATGTAGTACCCTAAAACCAAACTAAGTAAGGACAAAGATACTAAATAGCAGTCAGGTGCCAAGGTCTTCTGGCTTATGAAAAGTTAAAAGCAATGCTGTGTTTGGCTGTACTATAGACTTAGGCGCTTAAATTGTCTCATCAAATTCTAGCTGATGATTTTCTTTAACTTGTATGATTTTTGATACGTACTAAGGTATATCCAATATACCTGTATATTCTCTTTGGATTATTAAACATCAGATTTGCTCACAAAAGGGTTCATTCTTCCCAAAGAATTATTTGTGCTTCATTTTGGGTTTTTTTTTTTTGTGGTTTTGTTGTTGTTGTTGTTTTTTCCTTTTCCTAAACTCTTTAGGGATTTTTAGAGAAGGAGTCTCAATCTTCAAAATGTTTTTTTTCTGAGTGGGATAGTCAAATGTGTGTAATAGATTTCTTTCAATACTATCCTGGAAAATCTTTCTCCACTTTGTCATTCTTCATTATGTTCATATTCCTTCCTTTTCCCATTGAGTTGTGTTGACCTCTGTCATGTAATGAATGAATGAATGCACATAGATTGTGTCCTTGCATATTTTATGAAATGTGCTTTTGATGCAATCTATTCCAAATTTTTGGGAGGTCCTACAGAGACAGCTATCTTCTGAAACTACATTTGACTTCTGCTGTGAATTTGATCTCTGTGTGTTCCACTGTGAAAAATGTTGAAGACCCGGATGATTTCTTTGTAGTCTGTTTAACTCAGATTTAGAAAATAAAGTTTTGCCTTCCTCTTTTTTGAGATGTTTGTCTTGAATGGATCCCATAGTCTGTATTGGCTTTACTCCAACCAAATGAAGTTGCCTTTGCAACAGGTGATTTCTTTCTGTATCACCATACTGCTAATTAGTATGCTGGGATTATGAAGTGTCACCTTTATGACTACAGGAAAACACAGCAGCAGTGAATACAGATCATCTTGTTTCTGCAGCTTTTATTTGATAATATTTAGTTAATTATAATTTGGGGGAAGATAGCTTGCCTGCAAGCAAAATTCACTTGTCTGCATGATTTAATTAATAGTTAATGATATCAGAATCTCTATACAATTAAATTATGCAACCATGTTTGTGTGTAAATGATTCTTTGCAACTGACATTTTAACACTGATAGCCTCAGGAAATAAGAGCAGTATTTTGTATTTTCAAAAGCCTTCTTGCTAGGCTCAGGAACCTATTCCCCCTCTTCCTGAAGGTGATAGGTGTTTAGCTGGATACCACTCTGGGTTTAAAGAAAGCTGTTGGAATCAATGTAATTCCCCAGTCTGGAAATAACATGATGCTGTTTTTGCATGTCAAGAGCTGGCTGCATGCTGTTTGTGCAGGAATTTAGTCCCTTACTATGGCAAGCAGCTGCTTCCCTGTCTGCATTACGTTTTCCTGTTTATTTTTAAAGCTTTCTAATCTTTGATAAACACCAGAGTTGTCTACCTATCTCTTTCACTTTAGTATCTACTTAATTGCCAATTGCATTAGCATCTGCATACTCTAGTCTTTAGTCTGTGCAGCCTTTTATGCATCCCTGAGACTTTCAGATAGCCAGGTAAAATTGGGGGTGCAGGTCAGAAAACAAGTGGAGGCCAGAAGACAAGAAGTGACTTGTCAGATGTTGCAGCGGAGCTTTCCATAGTGCAGGTCACTACCTCTGGTGGCCAGGCCTTAGTTCAAGCTCTCAGCTTGCTTTTCCTCTGCACAGTCTTACTGAAACAACTGTCTCCAGGGTACTATTTTTCACATTGCAGAACAGAGTGCAAAGTATATGGCTGAGAGATGTGTTCTGATAATGATGGTGCCGTCCTTTGGACTTCAGAAGTATAAATAAATCCTTTCAGTAGCTGGTTGAAACAGGCCAGAAAGTATGTTTTTTCTACCTCTTGAAATGTCTGTCTGTGTGCACTGAGAAGTCACAGCACATCATTTGCAGAAGTAGCCTGTTTTGCCTGTCTCTGTTTTGGATCTATTTTTATTTACTGCTTTCATTTCAAGGTCCTGAATAGCACTATTTGTTTGTGAAATTGTGCATATCCTGAATCTTACATTTCTAGTGTATCTAAATTTGTACCCTCCTAATGAAAGTGTCATAAATAAGCATCCTTTAGAGACCTGGCACATTATGGATGTAAAAGCAGATAGAGCCAAGCTTAGAATGTAAAAATTTGTGATATAGTGCTAGATGCTTTTATACCAGAGAAAGAAATCATAAAAAACTCCACCATAAAAGCTAAGTTTCCTTTGGATTTTTGATGCATAGTATTTTTTCCCTTTATATTATCGTATAAATTTTTTAACCTAGCTCTCATGATAGTGGAGTAATTGGTATTTTGAAAATTAATATCTAATGTTTCAATTTTTTTTCTGTCCAAATTTATTTGTTAACTGTGAAACATAAAAAGGAGCATGGTGGAATAAAGATTATTAAAGCTGAAAGAATTTCAGAATTGTTTCACCTGTTTTTAGCTGCAGATCTCTTTTTTTTTCCTTTCTTTTTTTTTCTTTTTTTTTTTTTTTCCCTTTCTCTAAGATGAGTAGCTGTTCTTATTTTCAGACTTCTGTTAGTCTGGAATGTCAGCAGTCTGGGTCAACCCACATGTAATTGTCCAAAGTATTCACAGTAATATTGATACGGAGGGGAAGAATCAAAATTTTGAAGTTACCAGAAAGGGAAGTGTTATCAGGGATTTAATTTAACTGAGATCAATTTTTATAGTGGTAATAATGGGGTTATCTATCACTCTGTTGTACAGCAGTTTCCCCTGACATGCTTTGGAACTGCATTGGAATGGGAAAAAGCTTGTTTACCACCAGCTTGATATAGAAGAGGGACAAGGAAAATGCAAGTTTGAAGTGCAGGTGATGTGGATCCATCAGTTTGAACAAAGGGAGTGAATATTTTTTACTGTTTTGCAACATATCCTGGTATATAGGTGTGTTCAGTGAAAGTGTGTATGGTGCATTCCCTGTCTCTTCAGAGGTGTGTGGTACAGGATAAAAAGTGAGTGAGCAAATGAATATGATAAAGCCAAAATGGACAGAATTTCCTAAAAGACAAAGGCATCTGGAAGTCTGGCTTTTGTAAAGGTGATTTTGTTCTTAAGGTTGAAAATGTTTTAGACTGAAGTGCAGTGATGAGCTCCCTGGGTGGCAGGATGGTTCAAGCCTGTGAATGGTGAGGTCCTCCATCCTCCCTCGGCATCCTTCCTGTGAACTACTGAGGAGGAAAAGGGAATGAGCTGGGTATGCCTTTGGTAAGGTCCATGTGCAGTTCTTTCTCGCCTTATTTCTTGTCTTCTTGTTTCTGCCCTGTGCACCCCCATGTGATTTACGGCAATGCAGACATGGAACAACCATGGAATTACTGTGGCACAGCTTTATATATTCCTCCTCTCCTTCCCAAGATTTTTGACCCACTCCTAAGATTCCTGTTACAGAAAAGTAGTTTTTCATTATTCCTGGGTACGCAGTGTACTCAGCTATCTAGCATCGATATACATTATTCAGACTCTATATAATGGCAAGCAACCAGCAATGTACGTAATGTTAAGATCAAGGAGACTTGGAAAACAGCAGAAAAGAGGCTGTTTCCTCATTAAATTTAGAGATAAGGACACAGGCAGAAGTTGAAATAAACTTTTTTTCATTAGGGAAGAAAATTATTGCCTGCAGAGGATCCAAACTGTTTGCCTAATACTGCCAAACTTTAAAGTGCTTGCAGGGCTTGTGCTCTGTGCACCTATTTCCTTCATAATGCGCCTTCCTTGGGGAAGATAATCTCTGAGAGAAGGGGACAATGTGACCCAGAAACAAGGCAGATCTGGGAGAACTGGGAGAACACTGTGAGCCCTGTGACCAAATGGTTGTGTGAGTCTTGGCAAGTTAATTCTCTTTGTTTCTCAGTGCTTTGCCTAAGCAGGCAGGGCAGGCAAGGCCAGTTACCAGCACAGTTAAGGTTTCTTACTGTACATATGTAGAGTGCCTGGTACAGGATATTCCTCACTGTAAAAGGCCTCAGTGCCAGAGAGAGCACACGTTGTGAGCTGTGCAAAACACACAGTTTCAAATAGACTTTTCTGGACAGATCATAGTGTGACACAGTTTTGTGAATAAGAAAAGCAACACTTATTAAGGTTTTTAATACTTTGAACTTCAATTTCATACCTTTGATCTTTTGACTGGATCTGCAAATGACAGATGTTTGTGGTGGCTAACTTTACTGGAGAGAGGCTATGGAATAACCTGCTGGTTAACTAAACAAATGTTGTAAAGAATGTGCAGTATTTTCCATGATTGAAGATTCTAATTCTGTTCTCCTAGGTGAATTTTTCAGATGTATGTTTTTTGATAACCCAAGAGAATAGAATTGCTGTTGAGCAATATTAAAAAATACATGTTATGTACCTAGTAGGCCAGCCCTCTTAAATGTACCTAATTACATTTCCACAGCTTTTTTTTTTCCTGAGTTTGTAATGTTAATAACTTCTGAATTGCTAGGTATTGTGTATGTTTCCTATTGAAAGAAGCAAAAAGTTTCTTAATGGCAAATGTGGAAATAAAACTGCAGTCCTAGAACAGGCTTTTTTTACAGCTGAATTCATTCTTGTGTAATCCAGAACATGTACATTACCCTGACTCTGTTTTTGCCTTTTTTGGGACAGCCGTCACTATCGATGGATATTTTGGAAATATGCAAAGGGGTATCCCCCAAGCTGAGCAGATTTTACATTAGATTAGGGAAACAGTTTAAAAAAATGCAGAAATTTTGACCCAGTCATATGCAAAAGTCCATATTTGATGCTTACATTGACTGTATGGAAGTGTTGCATCCTCCAAATTAGCTCTCTTCCACAGTTATTAAAAGTTTCACAACTCAGAGCTAAGTTTTCATTCCATGCTATGCTGTCCAAAAACAACAACAAAAAAAAAGGTGAGATCTAATCAAAACTGCATGATAGCTTATTATTGAACATAATGGGGGATCTCATTTTCTCTGCAAAGTAAATATTGTAAAATATGCAACATCCCATATTCAAATGATCATATTTGCCTTGTTTAGATGATGTCTGCATGAAGTCCAACACACTTTCAGTAGTTAAGTGGACTAATGACGGTGGTAAGGTTTCATAGTTTTTGTGGGGCATAAAGTACTGAGTATCTAATGTATTAATTGGTATGCTAACTCTGTGATCTTTTTACCACTTCATTGGTTAGCAAAGGAGGTTAATAATTCAAGCTGCCAAGTTCTATTATTCTTGATGTAAGGGATGGGAGAATTACATGAAAAATCAAAGCTGCTTTGTATATAGGTGCCAGTGAGTTGTATTCCATGTTCATTCCTCCTGGTTTACATATTTGTACATAACACTCAAAAGGCTGAAGACCCTCAAGTGTTCAGTGAGGAAGCAAAATACCTTATTTTGGTTTCACAAAGCTCTTCTGCTAAGCAAGTCAATGCAGAATCAGCCTTTACATATTGATAGAATGTGGTGGAGCAAAAAGCATATAAATCCTCACTAAACACAACAAAGGATCAGGAAAATTAAAATGTTACTATCTTTACTATTTATATTTTAGAGAATTTTGCTCTCTTGCTTTTGATCAAAAATCGTTTAATTAGGTTTTCTATTTTACAATCAATTCCACCTGTGTATGTGTTTGCTTTAAGGTTGTTTTAGTTTCTGTCTTCCCTCTGGTGTAGTTTTTCATCTCCATGAGATGTGGCTGAGTCAGGTGTCTGCCTTACTCAGGAAACTTACAGTCACTGTGGCCTTGGAGAACCTGGGAAACCTTGATTGTTTATCCCCTTAATGGTCCAGTTTCAAAGCTGGAGACTGATGTTAATAAGGTGATGTAGTTGAAGCCCAAATGTATTCAGGAAGGACTTTCTGAAGATGAATCTGTGACCTCTTCAATCCTGAAAAAAAGGAGCAGCCTCTGTGCAAGAGAGGGTCTCTTGTGCACATGTGGAAGGAACAGGCATCAGAAAAACTGATGTAGGCACACTGTGGGAGCAGGGCTAAATATGCTGCACTGAGACAACTCAGCCTTCCCACCCTTGTAGATATTGCCCTGAACACTGCCCCAGCTGGGCCCCTTTTCTGGTTCTTGCCCATTCTGGATCTCTAAACTGGTTGCCGTCTTACTTGATAATGGAGAAAAATGCCTGTCCCCGTAAAAGATGATTAAATGCCCTCTACTCCCTGAGAGACATTTCAGTATATAAATTTAAAGGGATTGTCACAAAAGCCTTACATTTTGTTATTAAGTCAGATAAATTTCCATGCTTCCATGTCTTCATAAATGTAGCTAAAGATTTTTGAACTCACTGAATGTGTGATTATAGAAATAGAAAATTTTAAAGGTCCCTTAAATAAGGAATAGCTGAAGATTATTTCTATAGGAAATTCATATTTCTTGCCCAAATGTTGCCAATTTTTTACTAATTTGTGTGGAAGTGGAAAAACTCTCTTTTTCAGCACTAAACAGACAGACCATAAGGGTTAGAACCTATTCTTATTAAAAGAGGATACTTCTAATATAAGTACCTTTTCTTTTTTTTTTCCCCAGGAAAAAAATATGCTCATGTAAGCTTGTGAGATATTTAATGAAAGAATACTGTGAAACTGTCTGGGAGATTAATGCAAGCCCTAAGGCTTATTTCTACATTTTAAAAGTAAAGCAGAATTTATTGAAAATTTATTATTATGTCTTGGTGGTGGTGAGAAGACCATCCACAAAGTGACTGTTGAAAATAAAATGAGATTTCATTTTTTCTCTCCAAGCATTTTGAAATGAAAAATGTTTGAAGCTCATCAGAAGTGCTTTATATAATGAAATTTGAGAGATTGTTTATTTCTGTATGGCAACAACAACATCCACGTATTCAGGGTTCATGGAACTGTATGTTTGTCTCATAGGAGCAAGAGCAGATTCATCATGTAAAGGGTTGCAAGGTCATTCAGCAAATGACTGCAAATTTAAGAGTTGCTAAAGCAATGTGTAATTTCAGAAGTAATTTTGTGTATTTGTGTATCTGGATGTTATGAGTAGTCTCTGCACTTGAAAGTGATTTGCTACAGCTTACGCTATTTTAAAGATGATGAGAATGTCTGAATGCTTATCAAATGAGGACATGCTGATTTTTTCTAGGGTGTGGGGGTGTTTTTTGCTTACTGGCAATCTGTGATTGCTTAATAGATACTGTATTTTCATGATAGTATGGAGCCTAGACTTACCACCTTGAGCTGAAATATGTACTTTTGGCATGTGGAAACAACATAAGGTTCTTCTAAAGCAAGTTAAAAAAAACCCCAACCAAACAACAAAAATCCCCACAATAAGTTCCAACCTCTTTTGTTATTTAAATAGCAGTATTTTACCCTATTCTATGGCATGGTATTTATTCTATTGTATTAAAATTAGTTTTCCTTTTGTTGGGGGTTGGTGTGTGTAGAAATCTATCCAGTGGGGAAAAAAAATGCAGTTAATTATAATTACTGTTCTGTTTGCCTTTGTTGGCAGAACAGTCTGTGTTTACAGGGTATTACATGTCCCCTCCATACAAAGTAGAAATATATATATTATGTAATCCTATTCACTCTTGTTGTGAAACAGGTGACTGCTGAGTGGATTTTGTGGGTTTATCTCACTCCATTATCTTAACAGGCAGTATCAAAAGATACACTTGATATAGCTGGCCTGAAATGCTGAACATCATGTACCGTGTAATTCTGGAGTAAAACATAATTTTGAGTGGTTTTGTAACTTGCACTGAAGTTTTTATCACTTTAGGTTTCTGATAAGATTTATTTTTCCCCCAAGCTTTCCTCTTTATACAGGATAGCTGGAATTTTGTAGGTACTTTTATGTTTTTTGAACATATCATGCCAATGTATGCTGCAGATTCTTTGTTCCTTTCATCAGTTTTGGATGAAAGCAGGAGTATCTTCAAATATGATCATTTTTCAGATTGTATTTTAAATCATTCTGTGGCTTTCTAGCGTAGCCTTATCCTGATGGTCACTTAAAATGGTCTAAATTTCATATAGATATTTATTTATGGAAGCTATACAATACAAGTAAACTCCCCTATACTGGAAAACTAGAAAATAGTAAAACCTGAATGATGAATGCTGGTAAAACCTGCTAATTGCCCTACTCTGCCCTACATATACATATATAAAAACAGTTGAAATATTTTGTTTCAGAAGTAGAAATAAATGAAGTGGGAAAACAGTAATTTCTCTTTACCTTTCAACATTTTCAGCTTACTTCAATGAAATATTTGAGGTGTGTTCCAACAAGTTTAGTTCAGAATGAAAATGTATGAAAAAAATTTTCCATAATTGTGAGCTACCATGTCATATTCTCATTCTTAATTAGTCCTTTCAGGTTTTCTAACTCTCCAGAGAAATACTGCTGAGTATTTGTAAAATTAATTAGGCCTTTATGGCTTGACCTTTTTTATTGAAATTCATTTAACCAAAGCTATCATGAGTAATTATAGGTGTAGATTTTTAAGAAGCAAAGGAAAACTTTTTATCTTTGCCACTTTATTGTTGAATGTTTTACCTCTATCAAAAATTAAAGATACATGGGTTTGATTGACATTGTGTAGTAGTTTGCTGTATGACAAGACTCAGACAGCATAAAGACTATTAAAGCAAGTTTTATTCAAACTCCAGAGATGAGAGAATGTGGGGAACATGAATTTTAAAGTCACAGACAGGGAGTCTTCATCCATCCAAAGGTTAAAATCTAATTCCATTTTGGTGTGATACAAGAAATTCATGAAACTTGTGCTCTTTTTTGCATTGTCAGACTAGGGTGAAAGTAAGAATCCTTCTTGAGAAATTTCAGTGCAAGAAAAATAAGAGTAACCTCAACTCAGTCAGCTACCTGAGGAAACATCTTCTAAAATAAAGTGTGAAAAGATTGCAACTTCTTATTGTAGATTTCCTCTACTGATGCTATGCCATTCTGTATTTTAATTATCTTAAATAAGAATTTTCATTTGCTTAATTGAGATGTTGAATGAATGAAGTAACAGGGTGGATGCATCTTGTTTGCTGCTTTGGATTTGTTAGAATACTACAGTCATTCCTGAAAAATCTGATCAGTTTGGGTAAATAGGAACTCCAGGCTTTGGAGAGATCTTGAGTTATTATTCCTGACTATTTAAGATTGAAAGTAGCTGTGAGGACTCCATCTCTTTAAGATGGGTACCACATCATTGACTTAGATTGTAGTGTTTCAGTGTTACCTATTTTTGCCTAGCATTCATTTCTACTGCAGATTCCAGTGCCTGATGGGTGATCTTACTCACTTTGTTGACCCTAAACTGCTTTCTATTTACAGGAAAGCTTTTGCATGTTAAGTAGAGTACTTTTTGACCTCTTCTCATACAGTTCTGTCTTGTTTCAGCCTGGGTGAAATTGCTTCAGAATAATCCTATTTGTGTGATTTACTCAGGAAATGTTTTCACTGTGTGCTCAAAATATGATCAAATGAGTGAGTCACTGAGGTGCATAGTACAAAATGTAAAGCAATATCTTTGGAGTACATAAAAATAGGATAAAGGCTAATTTAATGGTTGGGGTGGTAGAATAGCAGAAGTAATGAATTTTAGTTACAGAAAGATTTGTTGCATTTCAAAAAACTTTCCGTAGTTCATTTTGTAAAAAGTATGACGTTAATTTTTGATAGACTGTTTAATGTCCTTGCCTGTCTTCCTTTGTAAAGATTAGTCTTGTTAAGCTGATGGATGTGTATAATGTGTACACTTGAGTCAAAGAGGTTAAATTGTCCTAATTCCAACCTCATTAAATGTTTATCATGTACTACTAGCCCTTGGACAGACAAGAAGTAAGTAGATTAAATCTGTTGTGCATTTTCTTTTCCATTGTGGCCTTTGAGTTTGTGTGTTATGGATCCGATTGTTACACGTACTTTCCTCTGTATTTTAACTCAATTCACTGTATCTCTTATGGCATATCATGCAAGCTACTACCATACGCAGTTTCTTAGATGCAAAGCTTGTTTTGGCAGATGCTTAGTAAGGTGTGAAAGGCAGTGGCATGAACTTCTGAGAAAAGGATGAACAATCCCTGACTGTCACATGAGAAGAAGGAAGGCCAAAATGTATTAAATTAGAAAACATGAGCATGTCTGTTCTTCCCATGTCCTCATTTGACCATTTCTGATGTATGTTGAAAGTGGCAGGAACTCTTTCAGTAAGTGTACAGCTCCCACAGCTGTTAGCCTGAATGCTTATTGAACAGCAGCTCTGCAACACACAGAAACTTCAGTTAGACAGGTGAAATAAATGCAGTGTGCACCCAAGAATGAGTCTGAAATACCTCAGAGGTCCTGCAGCCCAGCACAATCAGGCTGACATGTACTGCACAGACCGAATAAGAAAAAAAAAAAAATCTTAGAATAAGAGAGAGGATAAACAGCTGGTGTTAGGAGATGAATTCATGTGTTAAAATTGAAGTGAGGGTTCACAGTGAGAAGCACTGTTAAACACTGAGGCTAGTGAGACCTTGTACTGCTTGCCTGCAAAAAATGCAAGATCTCCATTTCTAGCAGTGTTTTGGAATAAAGAAATATTGACTAGGAGCTGTATAGATGTAAGTGAATCAGCCTTGGGGGGAGATATGAACTAAATGTTCTCATGAAGACCCTTCCCTGTCCAGTTTGCTGTAATTCAGCTTGTATAACCTAGGTTGAATGGCAGCCTGACACACATGTCCTCAAAAAGCATAAATTTCTCTGTCTCAGTGTGTCAGGAAAAGCAGCAAGACAGACAGATGCCTTGATCCTTGCTTCTGTTGCTCAAAGCACTTTTAGTCTGCTGCCCTTTAGTAGAACAAAAGAGAGGAGGTAGGAAGCTGAAGATAACTGAGAAAATTTGTATTCAAAAGTTGTTTGAAATTCCATGTTTTGAATTTTGAGTATAAACAATCTTGTAATAAAAAAGGGGGGGATGTAGCCCTGGTTCGTGTCGGAGACATTTTGGTTTTCTGAAACTCTTTTCCCAGAGAGTTTTCTGTAAACAAGAGGCATGTTTTTCTAACTGTAACCTTTGTTTACATTCTTTCCCTAGGAGGGACTCTTCTTCTTGATGTCCCTCTGGTTTGACCAAGGTAATTGAAAAAGTTTGTTTCACCGATTGAGTTGTTCTCTGTAGAATAGTGTAAAAGGGAAGAAAATCCCAAAAATAAACACAGTGATTTTCAGCCTTCTGAAGTCGGTGTCTGTGTTGTTGTGGTGTAGGGGGGCAGGAGGGGAAGGAATACAGGTGAACACAAGGTGCCCAGATAATGTATGGCCATATTACTTGGGGAGAAAAGCGTCAAATTTTGACCTATGTGCTTTTTATAGTTAACCTCCTATTGTCCATCAGCCACAAAAGCTTAGAGTTTGGTTTAATGAAATACAAAGATCTACAAATACTTAATGAAACATTTAATTTAGTCTCTTTTGTTTCATGTTATCTTTTCAGTCTTAATACATCTGCAGCAGCCAAGACTGCAAGTAATTGCAGCTAAGGCTCCCCGATACTAAAATGTCTTGATACTGAAAATTAGCTAGATGGAGTTTTAAGGTGTCCAGCACCAAATGAGTGGTAATGTTTTCTCACCTAACCACTGTGAGAAACAGAACCATGCCCTGATCTTTAACTTGTGAAGTACAAGCAGTATTTCACTGTTCTGAAATACACTAAGATGCAAACTGTGGTCATGTCATGATATAACTTCATAATATCACTGATAACTAGGCAGAGTCTGTTAGTAATCTGTGGACTGTTCTTTCCCAGGCAATTAGTCCTTCTAGTCCAGGCCAAGAGCAAATGATGGTTGTTGATAACTGGCTGTCTCCATGAACTTACAGCACTGCACTCCCCTGAGTATCTCCACTGTATCAGAGTACAAACTTCTTTGAAATTGCAGAACTGTTCTGAAATTGCTGCTTTATATTAAAAAAAAAAAGACACCAAAATTCCCAAACAGCCCAAATTCCCATCATGCCCACTTCTTAGAATTTAATTTCTTTAATATGTTGTAAGATATCCCCCTTGCATATGTAAGGAATTGGGGGAAAACTTTTTTTTTTTTTTTTTTTTTTTTTTTTT
>VWYO01020465.1:189678-229489 GCA_013400275.1 Rhadina sibilatrix | reverse complement strand
TTTTTTTAATATCTAGAGTGATACTTCTGTTGAGGAAAGCTAGAAAAGCTCACCCTCATGGTCTCATGGACTTTATCTAGATATTGGGTTAGCTTGTACTCTGACCCTTCTTAGGACAGCATGTCTAGAAGCAGCCAGGATGGTCTTTTTCTTAGGAAGAAAAGGGCATGACTTTGATTTTGCTATGAACTTCTTTTTCCCCATCTGGAATTTAATAAACTCAGGATTTTTAGTCGATGAGACATATGGAGCTATGAAGACTTGGCATCTGAACAGCTACTTTTTTTGGTGCAGCAGAGCTTTCATTCTTTCTTTTAATAAAATATTGCCAATAACAGTCTAAGTTATTTTACGCACATTGTTCTTGGTGCTGAGTATGTTTTCTTTTCTCACCACATTTTTTTGTCTTACATTTCTACATTTTTTGAGAATGTTGGAATGATGCAGCTAATCATGTTACAATAGATGAGAATAAAAATGTATAATGAAAGTAGATATGAAATATATCAGAATGTGATAACTTGTTTTTTCTGATAAATGAATTCTCTCATAAAACCAACCTAAATTCAGTGTTAAGGCACCTTTACTGAGTTGTTTTTTTTGTACTGAGCAAAAGAGGACATTACAAAACAGAGACAGAAGAACATTAATTTTTTTTAAGTATGTTTTGTGAATCTGGCTGTATGTTTCAGTGAGTTTTAGACACAGTGTTTGCCAGGATTTTACAGTATCTCACATTTTATTAATCTAAAGAAATACAGAATTTACATAGTGTGTCCATAAGAAAGAACAAAATGAGGATTGACCTAATGTCCTCAAACTGAGATGCATGCAAAATGTAAGATTGTTAACATTAGTTTTAATTGCAACAGATATTTTTATTACAGTGATGCTAAGGTTTTGCCTGGAATTGCATTAATCACAGGGTTCAAAGGGCTATAAGAGACAGGCTGTGTGTACTTTCTTGCTGGACACTGATACATCATGCCCCTGGATCTTGAGTGTTGTCCAACTGTACTTTTTGAAAGGAAGACACTCCATTTGTTTTCTCTGGTACAGCAAAGGTGATAGTTCATGGTTCAGGGCTCACTTTAACGAAACTTGGTCACACCTGCAGTGACTTGGAGATGTCCTCTGTGAACATCTTGGTTCCAAAAGCAAATGCTCAAAACCTGTTCTGCTTCCTTAGAGCTGAGTTGTTAAATTGTTAGGGGGTTTTGCTATTGAATTTGCTGAGCTTTTATTTTGCAGTGGTCTGTAACAAAAATATTAAGTGGCTTAAATGGATGAATAACTGTAGCTTTTCCATCTTATTGGATCAAAATCAAAACAAGATGGAATCAGGAAAACTGCAGCTTCACAGCAGTCACATCAGCTCAGGTACAGCTGCCCAATGGTATAGCTAGCTCAGATATCTCTGTTTGCAAAGTAGCATAAATTGTATGAAATTTAGTGTCCGTGCACCAATGTGTTTATGGGCATCGGTTTTGTGGGGGGTCTGTGCTGCCCTGCATGTGTGGATGGTACTGGCCACTCTCTTAAAGTCAACTTGAACTCCTCAGTGTAGTGTTGGTGAACGTGAAGCAAGGTGTCCAGCATATCTATCCAGCGAGCTATCAGCATAGTTCTCAAGTGTCTCAGTGTCCTTGAGAGGGGTAAGATAATAGCGGGTAAGGGGAGTGCTGTCGTAGCAAGGTGTAACTCAAGGCATAACAGTCCTTGTGAATGCCTGGCATGAAGCCTGGCGTCAGCCAACCATGTTTTCACTGCTGGGAAACAGGAAGAACTGTAACTTCCTTGAAATGGACACATTTCCACTTACTATCCTAATAATTAAGGACCAAGATGTTATACAAGGCTTTTAGTATAAATTCCTCCCCACAGGAGAAGTTTTCATATTTATTGAATAAGTCTGTATTTACGAAAAATGGCAGTTGTAAAGTTGGAGTTTCTGTGTTTGAAAATTTTGGCAGCAGTATGCTGTGTGTAACTGCACTTACTCATCTGGCCAGCGCCCCATCCAAAGGGCAAGAAGGTTTTGCTGCTGTCTCCTAAGAGTTAGGTATTGTTAGTATATGCATCCTTCTAAACTGTATGCTACTGAAATATACTCCTATCAACTATGCACCCCACTTGTACTCAGCCAAAGCTTGTAGTGCCATCTACTTCATACACTGACAGATCCTAAATTTAGGAGCTAAAGCAGGCTCCAGTCAGAGTGAGACAGAGAAAGATTGCTGGGATTAGGATCTTGGCGTTTTCATTGCTGGTTTGCATTCTGGGCTATAAGCCTTGCATTTGACAGCTTCACATTTGGCAGGTGACATTTTTAGGAGCAGTTAACATCAGGCTGAAGAAGTGTGCCTCATAATCCAGCCTGGGGCTTTGAGGGAAGGTGGCAAGACTGTGTGAAAGAGATGCTGTATGCCGCTACTCTGACTTCTGCTCTGTGCAGCTCTCTCCTCTAACATTGTTTCTCCAGTGTGACCCCATACAAGCCAATGAAACAGGATTCTTTTCAAAATCCCAACACCACTTTTCCCTTTACTGAATGTATTACAATCAGTTGACGTGACTCTTTATGCCAGTTGGTTCACATGAGCAAAAGTTAATTTCAGTGTGATTCATCCTAATTTTGTTATTTAAAAAAAAAAAACCAAAGATCAAGCAAAAAAAAACCAAAAAAAACCAAAAAACAAACAAACAAACAAACAAAAACCCACAAGAACTGCACAAATATTTTTCCTTTCTGCACGAAGCATATTTTATAAATCTTAAATCACAATAGTTTCAAAGATCTAGTTATGGTTACAAACCTAGTGGTGGTATCCCACCCGAGGACATGAATGCTGCCAGGACACTGCACTTGGGCAGTCTCATGATGTTTCCCAAAGAGCTGGACAGACAACTTGTCCTCTGCTTTTTTCACAAGCAGATTATAAATAAGTTTTTCCAAAGGTGCTTAAAGCCAGCTGATCAGGTTGAGTTGTGTATGGACTATACTGGTTTATACTGGTTTTGGAGCATAAGAAAGCTGACTGTCCTGTAAAGCATATAAGTAGTATCTGGGTTAATTTTGTGTATCGTAAGTTACTGATTATTTAAAACAGGCAGCTTCTAAAATGTTAAGTTAAATAAACTTGCTTTCATCTTTGAAGAGTTACATGAGTTATAAACTGTAGTTTGGAGCTCAAAGATCACAAATTGTGCATTTCTGAGTACCATATTGCTGTAGTATTTAATGTTTTTGTGTTTCTTGAAAGGGAAGGAAGTACAGTCTTTCTTTCTTCTTCACTGATATAATTGAAGGAGAGTCTTACTTAAAGAAAGCTGAGTAAAAGTCTGACCAATGCATCAAAACAGCTGAGCTACTGTGAGACTGTAGGAAACAACCATGTAAATTTTGCACCTTGATTTGGGAAGGGTTGGTACAGCATCGCTTCTCATGTCAATACAGAAGATCCCAGTTTGAGCTAGCTGTCATCTCCTATTGCTGGATACACTTCTTCTCAGACACAAGAGTCTTGCATGTTCAAAAATCAGAAAAAAATCCACAACAAATTGTGTCAGACTTTCATTTTGTCTATGTAGTGCTTTACTGTTTTTCAGACAGGTTCTCACTGGGAGACAGACAATAGTGGTGAGAGTCAGCTATTTATGCAAGACATCAAGACAGCAAGACCTGCTGGGGAGCATCTTTTCCTTCTCTTTTGGTGTGCTGTGTCAGGAGCTGAGTGGGAAGACCTGTGTCTCAGTGGGTTTCTTATGTTTTTTCTGACTGGGATGGGGATCTTCACTTGCCTAAAGGGTACCTGAAGAATTTCGTAGTGGGATTTTACCTGACTGATTCTCTTCTTCTTCTTTCTTTGATATTCATGTTTTTCAGGCATAGTGCTTCATTGCAGAGGGGCAGGGTGGAAGGGTGTAATAAGAAATCTCTTGTACTTGCCACAGCCTGGAAATGTAGATTTGGGAAATGCTTTCTCTTCTTCAGGGACAGTAGATGGAGCTGTTTATTACACACTTGAAACATGCTCCTTCAAAAAATTAGAAACTCTGAAATGTCGCTGAGAAGCCCTTTTCATTTATACTGATGGAGTGATGTATCTTAGCACTAGTTTGATCACCTTAGAGATCTGAGATGCTAGCTCTTTAAAGATCTATCAATTTAGAAAGAAGAGTAAACTGGTGTTTTAAAAATAATGCAGCTTCTTGAATGCTGTTTTATCTGTTGAGTCTTTCTTCTGCTATTAATGCAATTTTCCATACTGATCAAATGGTGCAGTTCTGTCCTGCTGTGCTGCACTTGACTCTTCCAGGTTTTGTAAGACTACACAGTTGTTTGTGATTAAAATGCTTATTTTTTAATACAATTCATTTTATATTTGGTATGTCACAGTGGTAGAGTTGATAATATACTCTTTTTTTGCTTTTTTGCTTTACCATTATACAAGACTTTTAAACATAGTCCTTTGGAGGCCCAACATTCTTCTCCATACCTTTTGCAAAAGTGATGTAAGTTGATTTTTCTTGCACTAATAGAGATCCAGCATAAGTATCAACAAAATGGCTTTTGAGTGGGTTCATTTGCATACAGGGGCTCAATTTGAATTATGTGAGATGGAAAGCTTAGGCTTAGAAAGAATGGGCCTGTTTGTATTTTACCCTAGCTTTTCCATTCTTTGAATAAGGATCAGGTAGATCCAAAGAGATAATCCTGTTACTGAGGCTGGTCCAGGAGTTTTCTTTGAGAACCTGCATCACTTGCAAAGGTCCCTGACTCCTCTCTGTGTTGAGCTGCGGTGCTCGCAGCTGGGCTGTTGGAGGTGTTCTACAAGAGCTTACTCAATCCCTTCAGGCAGTGAAATCAAAATGTTTGGCTTAAGGGAAACTGACATTGTAACTGAATTTACATTGATACCTTTATCTTGCCTGTTTGCAAGCTTAAAGAGCAAAGTTACTGAACTAAGCCATACCAGAATACTTGGTAGTAATAGATACTCTTCTGTTTTCTTTTGCTAATAAAAGCCAATAAATGGTAATTGCAGTTTCTTTTGCCAATCTGTACTTAATAGTAATCTTTGATATAAATGAACTTCTTTCATATAATAGCCTTCTTTCCAGTTTTGGCAGGTGAGAAAATTAAAGTAAGCATATAATTTAATTTTCTGCAGCAGGTAATGTAGCAGAACATTATGGTATGCAATTAAGAGCACCAGCAAAGTATTACTTGCAGTCTTTATTTTCTTGATGTTGCACTGGACATCAGTTAATAAAGTTTATTGGTGAAATAATCATGTTTACTGGAGAAATAATAAAAAATTAACAGCAGTATGTCATTTGCAGAACCCCTGTGTTCTCTTGCTTAGTTAACTGTATACTCGGTAAAACTATTCTTGGAAACCAGAGGGATCTGCTTTTACAGTATTACATAACTACTGACTGAAGTCGGGAATATGGAACTTAAAAAAAAGAAAATAGCAGCAAGAACAGCTCAGCATCTCATTTTAAAACCAAATTATCTAATGACTTCCAAAGTGAATTACTCAGTAATGAAAAAATAGCAGTGCATCATTCGCTATTGCTATTATTCATCTTATCATCAGCTCTGGAAGACTTCAGGATGTTCCACGAATACAGGATTGTATCTTATTCCAGTCATTTGAAAGCTCTTGCGTAGGTGACAGTGTCTTTCTGTAAGCCAGTGATAGTAGATTACTCATTTCTGAAATACTTTTGGCATTTTTGTGGAGTGCGATTATTTTCATTAAAAAAAAAAAAAAAATTCCTGTGGGCATATCCCCTTTGATTTTAAAAATCTGAGCAAAACATTTGGCCACAATTTTGGCAGTTTATACTTTATGAGGAAAACAAATAGAGCTGCTTTATGGAGAAAGCTTTGGAAAACATGGTTAGAACCAAACCAATTCAGTCATGTTTGCTGAATTTGCAGAAAAACTGGAATGATGCTTTAGAGGTCTAAATGATCCCATTTGTATTGATTCAGATGGCAATAAGGATGCTCTTAGTGTTAACTATTTTTCTGGTCATCAAAATGTTTAGGGAAAGATGAGTAGCAGTCTATTACTAGGACTTGAAAGGAAAATGAAGTTTCTTTGTAGAATGACTAGCAATTCAGTTTTGATTACTTCCTTTGGTTTTCTGTAACATGGGTGACTGAACTTGCCAGTGAATTAATTGTACAGCTAAAGTGCTTTTTAATGATGGGGAAGTAATTAAAGAAAAAAAACCAAAACCAAAAAGCCCTAGAATTTTATGCGGCGATATCAAGAGGAAGTTTTCTGGGGAGTTTCTGAGTGAGTCTGCTATCTGAAGAGCAGATATCCCCGTGAAGAGGAGGATGAAAAAGGAGCCATACAGGAAGATAAAGTCAGTTAATGACTGCAAAAGAAATTTTTTTGCCTTGGCTTTTTTTGTTTGGTTTTTGGTTTTGGGGTTTTTTTTCTGGAAGAATTTAGAAGTTTTCGCATCAGTCTCTCACTGTGTGAGGGCTGCCTTAATTGGAAGTGTCAAGAGTAAGTTTTAGACTAAATCAGTAAAGAGAAATTCGTCTCTAGAACCAGATGGCAATTGCTCACAGGTTCCACAGGAACTCAAAAATGAAATGATTGAACTGTGGTATGAAAATTGTCTCCTAAATTGTTCTTGATACCAGGAAAATTAATGGATTTGATATGTGATGCTGGTTTCTAAAAGGGGTGCAAGGCTGACTTCTGTACTCAAAGAATAATGAAGTTGGTGAAGAAAATAGTCATACTCAAACCAGGAATACTGGGGAGGAATCCACCTGATTTTAGAGGTAAAGTTACTCCTTGCAAATCAAGCAGATGTCTTTGAAGGGTCTGACAAATGTGAAATATGGTGACCAAGTTGTTGTACAGCACTTGGATTTAAAAGGTTTTCAGTGAGTTCACTCAGTGGAAGCTCTTGAGGAAAGGAAGCTGTTGAGCAGTAAGAGGGATTGTATTTCATGGATTGAATACTGATTTTTAAAAATTCAGCCAGGCTGAAAAATAAGACTAAATGATCACTTTTCTTGGTATTAGATTATTGCTGGGTTTCCTTTAAAAGCTGTGTAAGAATAAATAATGAAATTAGCAAATTTGCTGAGAAAAGTTCTACAGAGACTTTTGATCCTTAGTGACCAGGTAGCAAAGCAGAATGTGAGTGTTGATATGTTCAATTTTTTTTTTATACACGTATATGTACAAACACACTGGTGTTTCCATATGTAATATGTTTTCTTAGTTTTAAGAAAGGCAACAAACATGCCTGCCAACCTTAAGGCCTTCTCTTGTAATATAAATGTTTTGCTAGGGAGAACACAATCCATCATAAAGAAGGTGTTAATGATCATCTTAATGTGCACTGCTTGAAAAATTTGGGCCAGTTTGTGATTCATGTTGTTGTTACTTTTGGGAAGGTAATTTCAGCCATTTGGGAAGACTGTTAAAGTGCTTTTATTCTGCTTCTCTATTCAAATGTTGATAGCCATTTTTGCTTACTAAAGGTTGAAAAGATTTGTGACTGAGTCAAAATAGCTGTGTAGAAAATTATTTATTTAGCCCTACACAGAGCCAGAAAATTAAGCTGCTGTAGCTTAAAGTAACTTCTTAAAATGGTTTCAATTGTAATATTTTCTTCTATAGAAGCTTAAATGTGCATGGGAAAATACATATCTCTTATTTTTGAGGAAGATAATATTTTCTTGGGCATGCCTGAATAATTTGAGCAAATGAATATGTAATGGGGTAGTTCATGGCTCAGAAGGTAACCTCAACTGCCATTTCTAGCAAAACCTTTTGATGTGGTTTGAAGTTCAGCTGATTTTCTACATGCTGCAGTGTTTCATGTATGCTTTGGTTATTTAAATGCTGTTGTTTTGTTAACATAGTGAAAAATATTTTTTAGCTGTGTATTATGTTAGAACTTAATTAATAGGATGAGAAATTGTAGTAGATTTGGAATCATCTTACCTTACTTTTAATTTAAAGTATGTTTTCAATTTTTACTGTCATTATCTCTAGCAACAAAGAATAAATTAAGATGCACCCATTATGTATATCTCCTGTAGCACTTTTCACTTACTGCAGGTATGATGGTGCCCTTCAGAGAAGTTGGGTAAATGTTGTCATCTCCATTTAGCAAATAAAGCAAGAGGATTGTGTTATTAAGGAATTATGTCCAAGTTAAATTAATCCATTAGTATTTGTCTAAACATTTAAAAGAAAGTAGCCATAACATTTATAGTTTATATCAAACTCCAGGTGTCAGAGTTAAATTTTTAGTCTTGAACTTTTTTGCTATTTGCTCTGTCTGACTCCAGAGCATTAATTGTTTCAATTTCCAGAAAACATTCAGGAAAAAAAAATTAGCATTAAAACAAAAATTAAGAAAAAGTCATGATGTTATCAGTAGGTTAGAAATAAAGAAGTGTTATAGACTAGAAACTGCAACTAAATTAAGGAGTAGGAACAAACTGTGAATTTTCAGCTTTGGTTAGAGGCATGTGGGGCTTCATATTAAGGGCTTTTGTTCATTAACCTATTGAACAGTGATTTAGAAATGAAGGACAAAGTGTTCAGAAGCAACAGAAGGGTTTCAATTAGGTGAAGTCAAAGGTGTCTGCAACACCATAGGTAATGGTTTATTTCAATCTCGGACTGGATTGGGATTTTTTGGGTTTTGTTTTTAATTTTTTCTCTCCTTTTTTTTTTTCCCTTTTAACAAATGCTGGGCAATGCCACCTGGATAGAGGAACCTAGCCAGATGTGCTGTACTGAGTTTGAAAACTCATGGGAAATAGGTAGGAAGATGCCTCATCAAAAACTGTACCTGTGCAAGGTAGGCACTGGAGGATGTAAAAATTATGATGAATGTAGTGCTGATGCTTTCCTAATTCCACTGGCAATCTGGAAGTGCCTTCTTGCCCAAAATAGTCATTGCTTCTGATCAGGATAGAAGCTAATAGATAATAATGAGAGCTTTCATTAGCAGCTTTCTTATTAAAAGAAACATGAGAGTTTGCCTTACAGAAGGGACAAGGAAGGACACAATGAAAGTATAGGAGATACTACATGGTATAAAATTAAGTGTTCTTGTAGTTCCTTTTGATAACACATGTACCATTATTAACTTTACATTACATAAATCCAATTATTTTTGCATGGTTAGGCCAGGGTATTCATTTTTCAAACAATAATGAGGTTCAGATTTAACAGGATTTTTGAACAAGCAGACAAGCAACAAAAATTCATGTTGCAAGTCCTTGATACAATAGCAATTTTCACTCTTTGAAGAATAGGACTATTTCTACAGACAGAAGCAGGGAGGGAAGATAAAAAAGCCGAAACTTTCTTTGTTCCAAAAACTCCTGCCCATCCCAAGTGTTACATGGACTGTAGTCCATCATGGAGTTTACTTCCCAAGCCTAAAGTCAGTCACTGCACAACTGTTAGACACTAAACAGGAATATGGAAGAGAGGGGAAAAAGAAGGAACAATACAAAGAATAGACAGGGGAGGTACCCTGATCCAAGAGAGGGAGGTATGTGTAAGCTTCAAAGTCTGTTACAGACAGCCCAGGATGCAGCCTTGACAAACTATTGTAATACTGATTGCGGGTTTTGATTATGTGCATTTCAAAAGAACAAAAAGGGTGAAATTTAATTCTGAGATTGAGTTTTTAAGTGAAGGCTGAATGAAGAAGCTGTTGAAATAAATTGCTAGCTGTTGTTTAAACAGTTCATTGATAATACGTTTTAAATATTCAATTTTAAGAAGTTATAAAGTCTTCCAAGCTTGATGTGTGTGAAAAATCCTAATTCTGAGAGCAAGAGGAGGGTGAAAATGATAATGCTACTGAATAACAGCAGCAAGAGCACTGTGCACAGCAAGTATTCTATACGTCACCTGCTTTAGACAATAGGTTTGGGCTGGCGTGGAGAAAGCACGGTTTATGCAGGAGCATATTGATTATATATAGATCTATGTTTACCTACAGAATAAATCTCCGTGTTAGGGTACCTGATGTCTTTGCAATATGACAATGAATTCCCGGTCTCTAGCAAACAATTAATAATACCAGGTGCTCTAGAGTCAATATAAAGGAATGCACTTAATACTCAGAAGACTGAATGAAAGGCTTAAGAGAGGCAGATGATTTTTAATTAACTCAGGTTGAGAATTTTGCTGGAAAAGATCATCAGAAATCTAAAAAGAAGATTAAATAAACAATATCAGAGAATCTGGAACTAATTTTTTTCTAAAAAATAACATGAGGTAGTTTTTTGCTTTTACTTAAGAAAAATGTGGCATAATCAGATTTAAAATTCATATTGGTGAAAAAAAGTAACAGAAATAGTATGCGTTTGGCAGTATTTGAGTAAATAAGCATTTTGTTTATGTGTAGTGAACTTTCCAGAGGGCAGTACCGTAATGACACCTTCATAGTTCCTTCTCTTTTGGCAGCATTTGGAAATGTGAAGTGCAGTGGGAATTGTTATTGCACAGTTGGGCCCAGTGTTAGATGAGGTAAATGTTGCTGGCCGCACATCTCCAGAGCGACATTGATGCTCTCAGAAATGCATCAGTTGCCATGACTTCCTTTCTGGATGTGCCAGCATAAAGACTCTCATGAGAACAGGTGTGTGCGTAGCTTGTAAGTATTATGGGATGGATTGCTGCATTAGCAGAAGGTAGAAAAGCAGGAGGAGCAGAGGTGAAGGGTGATGTTGTTCCTCTGTGCAGTGTTACAGCATGTGTGCTGTTAGCCGATGACCTGCAAACACACAGGCTGTTGAAGGGGAGAAGTAAAAGAAACTACAAAATAAATGTTGAGAAAAAAAAAATTTGGTGCTCCAGGAAGACAATCCTAAGTAAAATGTTGAATCCTAAACAGTGTATTTTAATATGTGCACATGTTCAAGCTTGAGAAAGATTTTCTCTGTGTGGAAGAGGAATATTTTCACTGACTTGAAAGGTACTTAGATAGTTTGAGTTACTGAATAATATAAGTGCCCTTAAGGATCCACTTTCAATGGCTTGATAAAATAGTACATATCAGGATAATTGGCACTGGGACGCCAGAGACGTCTTAGAAATACTCAGCCTGCTAATTAAAATCTACACCATTGCTCTTACCATTTTTTTTTCCTTCCCAGCAGCAGATCCTGTTATACTTGCTGTATCTGATGTAGTGTGTAATATTAAGATACTGAAGTAGGTGAATTTTGTGTCACTTATATTAGGTCACATACGTTCATACCAAAGTGTTGTGGATTGTGCTAAATGACTTTTATTATGCTCTGATTTTATTGAAGGGCAAAGCCTCTGTTAATCTCAGATGTGAAAATCATGGTCCTAATAAAAATTTAGATGTCATGTTTTTATTTTTTATTAGCTTGTTTTGAGTTTGGGGCTTTTTAGTAGTGTTAACCGGGAAATCAAAATGACTCACTTGTGCTTTCTTAAACAGAACATTAGACTTCCTTAGATGAAATACTTGCATACTCTCAAAGAGTTTGGTTGGGATTTTGGTTGTTGTAATTGTGTAATAAACACAAATGTAACAGACGTATAATACATATTTTGAAATGTTTATCCAATTTATTTATTACTTTTCTCCTGCATCTCTGATTCTTTGATCTTTTACAAACTTGCCTTTATGTTCTCCTGATTAAATAATAAATCTGGGAATTTCTGCTCTCTCATAAACAAATATTTTGTTGTTAAGGGTTTTGAAGACATTGGAGTCATTGAGGGTTCTTGAGAGGATTATTGAGGAACTTCTCAGCTACAGAGTAGAGGCAATTTATATCGTTTACTTCAGCGCAGCATTTTATTTTACTTGGATAGTTGTAGTATAACTTTAAGAGAGGAAAAAAGTGCAAATATTCTGGTACAATGTGTTGAATATAACCCATTTTAGTGGAGTTTGACAGGAGCTGATATTGTACAAATTAGCAATAGAGAGTAAAAACTCTGTTTAATCAATGCTTTTGTATCTTTAAATTTTGAGACATGCAAAGAGAGAAGAAGAGAGGAAGAAATTTAAAGGACTTGATTTTTGAGAAAGGCTAAGCCTTCCCTGAAAAACAAGCTCCAATAAAACACCTGTCATTCTACGTCCCATAACTGAGGAACCAAAAAAATCTGATCTTTAACATCCTACTTGAGTTATCTGCAGTACATGAATGGTATGATCTAATATTCACATTTATCTGTACCAACAGGCTGAAAACATTCAGAATGCAATTTTGAAAAATATGTCCTGAACACAGAGTGCAGATGGCCAAACCTAATAATGACATTGGGTCTTTTTATTGCTTTGCATTGCTTGGTTTGTGCTCTGGGGTTTAGCTGGGCACTGTACAGACAAAAATTTCTGAAACTGCTGCTAGCTTTTATAGCATCACTAAAATTATTTATTTATTGTGTGTTATTTGAGCTTAGTCTGTTCATTTTCTCGCCATTGAGTGTAACTGATGTGGATCTGTCCCATGTGAAGCCTGTGAACTGGTATTTTTGCCAAGTTAGAGATTTGGGTTTTTTAGTGTGCTGTGGAGCTTAAATATATTTGTAGAGTGGTTTAAGTACTTCTTGGGGACAGACTGTGGTGGCACTGTTCAGACCTGGACTGAGCTGCAGTCAAGGGAATCTTTGTAACCTCAGTGTTTCTTGCAAGGAGGAAATATTTTAGATGCTAGCGCTTTCTCCATAATTGATTATGTGTGTTAGAGCCTATTCATACTTTGCCCATATAGCAGAAAGAGAAATGCTTTGCTTTAATTTCTTACTGATTTCCAAATCAGTTTCATAAATCAGCTGCTCTTCTCAAGTCTACTTCTGGGTTTTGAAGTAAGGCTTTGCTTTGATTTATAAACTATTGATTGTACTCAGAACTTTTGTTTTATCTGCTTTTTTAGTTACACAGATAAAACCAGCGTACTGAATTCCTCTGAAGCTTATTTTTTTTCTCCTCAAGGGGAGAGTCCTTGATTATAAATATTGGTGCATTCCAATTTGTGCTTCAGAGCTCTCAAAAATGTTATGTATAATTAGACTTTTGCTGTAGGAATGAATTTGTGCATTTTTTCTCAGTAAAAAATAAGCACCTGTCAATCAAGATTTTTAGAAGATTTTTGTGTTTTGCTGTAAGTTCTGAAATACTGCCTTTTTTATGTTGACTTACACATACTACCACAGTAACCGCAATTAGCACCCTTAGCCTACAATGGTGGTTTAAAACAACCTTGAAATATTTAGGAACAAAGTAGAGAACTGTGTGAAAAATCATATAGCCTTGTGTGTGAAGAAAACCATCATCTTGCTATCTCAGTATTTGCCTATATTTCTCTTACGCTTGACTGTTAAGTGGCTGTTAAACTGCCGAGAGGCCTCTCTTGATTACATGCTTCTTCCACCCCTGCTTGTGGGGAGAACTGCTTGCCTTTTGGTTCCTGTGGTCCATCTTTGGCCCTCTATGACATATTTTCTTCATTTAACTTGCACTTCTTCCAGGGCATTTGTACCTTAAACAGAAAATACATACAAGTGTCAAAGCTGTAAAAAGTGTGGCATAGAGTAGAAGTGGGCAAACAAACAGAAAATAAATGGTGATTGCTTTGCTTTCTGTGGAAGGGAAAGGAACAGGAAAGCACCTCCATGATTAGGGAATATTTATAGAAAACATAGTACGCCTTTTCTAAGAAGTAAAATTTTGGTTAAATATGAATTTTACAACTGTTTTGAAGGAGATCTCCACTTGCATTTCTCTTACCCTCTAAGCATCCAGTTGGTCATTCCTTAGTCTTTTCACATATTTGCAGCTAAACATATAAAACTAAACTGAGCACTTAATTTCTTAAAAAGAAATAGTTATTTTGTCAACACCAGAGTTTTTAATTGTTAATTGTATAATTGTGTAACTTTTAATTATATTGTTCTGGCTCCTACTGAAGGATCCTCTTCCACTTGCAATTTAATTAAATGAATTTTGATATTTGTTACAAATCAACTGATATTTCAGTTTCAGAGATGGTCCCTTGTGATAACTTAATTAGGCAAGTTTTGAGGTCCTGAATTTGTGGACATGCCAATGCTTTTCTGTTCTAGTTATTTTGAAAGATTAGTGTTTCATAGTCATTCTTCTTTTGTTCCTTAAGAATAAAGGTTGGATTTTGAGAACAAATTGTTACTTTAAAGGCAGCAATTCTCCTTTTGATGTATTTAATTTCAAATCACTTACAGTCACAAATCAGAAGCAGATTTGGTCTGTAATTCAGATGTGGTCCATCAGTGCAGAAGAGGGTTTTAGGAGGGGACTATCTGCTGGCAGTTCTCTGCCCACAGTCTGTCACTCCGGCTGCTCAGTCCAGAAGGTAAATCCAAGCTATGTGTACCTATGAAGAAAGCAGCTTGGTAGAGCTTTGGTTTTATTTGAAAGCATGGTAAGGGAAGGTGGAATTAATTGAAGCACAGACATCTGCTAGGTAGCAGAAAAGTCTGAGAAAATGTGTTTGTGTTTTCTTGAGAGAATCCCTAGATTACTCTGTACCCATTTTCTGCTGCTGAATAAAAACTGACAGGCTGACCATCCTCTGGTAATATTTCAGGCCATAGCTACAAAGGTGTAGCTTTCATCTCCTTGTCCCATTACCCTGTCTGTCTTCTTGGACCACGGTGTTGATGAAATTCCTAGAGTGACACCACTGTGAGCCAATGCAGTGGAGAATTAAATCAGTTATGTTCAAAGGTATTTCAAACTAACTGGTGCAAGTTAGGGTCCTATTGGGAATGCTTTATAAAGCTAAATTTTAAGTATACCAATTCAGAATATGTCTTGAAACGAAGTGGGTGTATGATACATTGAACTTCTAATGTTATTTCAAGGGAAAGTTTCGAAAGCCCCTGCACAAGTCTTCTGGCCCAGTGCTTTCTTTTGAAAGAATTCCTAATCAGAAGCTACAGTTTTGGAGCAAGGCTTCTTCATCTCCTCACTTATTACAGCATGGTGTACAGGCTGGTTTTGGTGTGCACAAGCTGGATTCCTTCTGGAAGTAACTAAGTCAATGTTTGTGAACCAATGAATTACACAGTTAGAAAGGTTCAGACTCAGTTCAGTGTGGGAATGTTTGATCCAGAGAATCCTGCTGTCTTCCCTGAAGCAAAGCTGCTGATCTACATGCTGTGTAGGTGTAGGCCTTCAGCATTGTCTAGTTCAGTCTACTGGTCTGCTCTTGGTGCAAACAGATCTCACAAATTCAGACATAGCCACAGGGTCTGCACCAAGTATGTGAACCAAGCCTGGGGTCTGACTGTGGCATGAACTCCCCACAGGGGAGATGTCTTCCATCTGATGTTTTTGAAGAGAGGAAGTGCTCAAGGGAGAGAAGAGAGGCATCAGATATCTGAGCAGTACTATCCACAGAAGAGCTGAATGATAGTATTTGAAATTCTTTTATTACAAAACATTCAGAACAAAATGACATTTTTAAAATTCAAAATGCATTATTTTAAAAATGGTGAAGAACCATTCTGTCTTTTCCAAATGTGCCCCACCTAATCTGAATTCTAACTGTGAACTGGGTGAATTTCCGTTTTTCAAAAGAGTTTGTGTTACTTCAGGGTTTTTTTCCATTCACCAAAAACATCTCACCAAAGTATGTTTGCTGTACTTCAGATTGGTAGATGGCTGATTGGGAAGATCAAAAGCACCAACAGGCCAAGAAGAGGAATGAAA
The DNA here is from genome assembly GCA_013400275.1 of Rhadina sibilatrix. Lineage (NCBI taxonomy): Eukaryota > Metazoa > Chordata > Aves > Passeriformes > Phylloscopidae > Rhadina > Rhadina sibilatrix. The sequence continues at coordinate 213,727 of VWYO01020465.1, read as the reverse complement.
ATGGGAGCTTTATGAAGTTCCCCTTTGCCCGTTTCCCTCTGGGAAGGTTCACTGACCTTAGCTTTCTGTGTCTGGGGTGAGGCATACTGTCAAGGGCAAAGGAAGATTTACTGGGATTCATAGAACTGTAGGAGCATCTGCACAAGAGGGCTTTAATTTATCTCTAGTTCCTTAATAGGCTATTTGTCTGGTAACCTGGCTTTCCTCTTCTCTAGCTGAGTTGTCTTGTCAAGGACAAGCCACAGTACTATGTTTCCATGGGGATGGGGTATGGAGAGTATTAGGTGGGTGAGAATCCTGGTCTTCAATTGCAAGGGATATTGAATAATGCAGTTTAGCTATAAGTGTATGCATGCTCACACACATATGCAGAATAAAACTAAATAGTAGCACTTCTAGTCACAGCTACAGAATAAAGATGATTGTTTTCTAAATAAATTCTGAATTATTAGGGGATTTTCTTTGTTTTTCTGTGGTTGTTTACTGATTTTCTTTCAGTCCATTAGTGTATATTCTTTTATATGTTTAAGTACCAGTATGTTATGAAATTTGCAGAAACATTCCCATAATGAAAAGTTCTGGATTAAGTTAACAACATCAACTGTAAGATAGCCAAAGTATCATAAAAATATTAACTGAAGATCATGCCTTTGTTAAATACAGGTGTTACTATAGAAATAGTATATGCCATCATTTTTTTAAAGGACTACCCAAAATATGTGTGTTTCAATGAGGAGGTGGATCTGCTGTCTTTAGTTCTTGGGCTTTTGCAGACATTTGTCTGGTTTGTGAGAAACAGTATAATACTGCATTCAGAAGGTATTAATATTGTTGATATGAAACACACCAGGGCAATACATCATGTTAAATATAAAATACATTCCGTGAAAATAGATTCTTTTGTCTGCCAAAATACTTTACTTGTGTACGGATCAGGTGTATGATAATTTTAAGCTTCTAAGTCTTTGTCTTTAAAACAAACAAACAAAACCTACATGGAAATTGCAAACAATTTCTGTAGTTAAGAAAATAATTGTTCATAGCTTAAATCTGTAAAAATATCAAGCTGCTATTTTTGACACATGCTGACTGACTGGAATTGCAGGGCTTGCAGTCTTAAAGCTACTTGAATTGCAGTCTGCGTGGAATATTGAAAAGCAGTATTAAACTGTGTGTCAGGAGAATGGACAGTAAGAAGAGGAGCTGGACTAGGGAAGTGGACTTTAGGAGCTATATACATGCAGACTTATTGAAAGTACAGTGTTGAGTGCTACAGTTGAAAGGAATTCACTCTGAGACCAAGTTAATGGGAACATCGTGGTGTGATCCTAGGATTTCACAGGAATCTCACTGAAACAAGTCCATGGATGGCCTAGAGCATTTGTTAATGCCTTCTGCTCTCTTCTTGTGCCACATTAGGGCTCAAGTGGTTGTTGCAGAAAGTGACATAGTACTCAGTGGGTGTTATTGTGGGAGGATATGTGCTGATTTGTCTGTGTTGCATTCCCCACGGAGGATTGCGGAGGACAGGGCTTTCCCAATGTTTCTGTCCCACCAGGGTTCTGGAGTGGCAATGGTTGGGAAGGGCAAAATTCAGAGGCAGTTTCATTGGGCAGAAGGCCCGTGAGTACACAGCATCACTCATCCTGTCTGTATATAAACCAGGATGAACATCTTTGGGCTATTCTTTCTAACAACACACTCACAGTCGTCTGGCACTGACTTGTCAGGCTGTGAGACCCAGTTCCTCTGCTGTTTGCTCTGCTGCCTGCTCTTGTTTATTCTTCTGTGTGATCTGTGGGGAAGGGTCAAGTAACAACAGCGATTCCAGAACAAATCTCTGTAGGCCTGCATTGCTAGAAGTCCAGCCAGGAAGAGGGAAGAATGACTCATGGTGAATACTTGAGGGATTTTCAGAGCCAATGTCTCAGTTACTCTCCTGCTGTATACTAGCCAAGCTATGAATTGTGCTTTATGAGGTCAAGCCAGATGGCACTGTGAAAGGAGCACTGAGAGAACTGTTTAATGTAGGAGGACTGTTTCTATTATTAAAAGATTTTTTCAAGTTAATACGGGCATAAAATTGGGTTCCGAGGAAAGGTAGGCTCACAGATGTCACCTGTGATGCAAAGAATGTATTACATGTAACTATGATGGAAGAGTATGTAAATTTAAAAATACTTTCTTCACAAAGATATTTTTGGGTTTTTTGAATTGAAAAATGCTTTATTCTAAAGAATGCTTGTCTGTATTTATCATTCTCTAGGAATGAACCTGTACTGAAAGTCAGGACCTCACAGGAAAAAGGTCTCCAGGGAGAGATACCACATGTGCAGTGAGAAATACACTTCAAGGGGAGCTAAATGAAACATTGAGATGAAATGAGATAAAGGCAAATGTAGCAAATAATTGTGTAACTAAAAATCACGATCAAATGTGGGAAAGAAAAACACAGGGAAGCCATATAAGAAGGGTGGTAAAGCTGATGATGTTTTGCGAGGTTAGGAAGTTGGATAGGGTAGTACAGCATAAAATATTACGTGTTTTTAATCTAAGAGGGAAGTGCCCCAAAATGCGATTGTAAATAATAATTTAAGCATACCATTTTGTATGCTTACATTTTGTAGTCACATTGTAGGGCTGTGGCATATACTGGTGAAATTATAAAAAAATCACTCGGATTGTAGTGGTTAGTGGTTCAGTATGGACATAATACAGAAAAAGGGGGAAAACTTTCCAGCTTACCATCACTTACAGTTGATGTCCAGTATGGATACACATCTTTTGATCATTCTGAGTCAAACCCAGTATTTAACTAGAAGGTCCTGTAGGATTTAACCTGCAGCAAAAGTGCTTGTCCCTGATAGTGACACATTATTTTACCTCAGACTACCCTACCTTACTGCAGACCAATTGAGATGCAGATAACTGAGATGGAAGAGCAGATGAGAAAGAAGAGTGAGGAGGGAAAAGTATGTCAAACCCCAGCTTTATTTTCGTATGTTCCATGTCGCAGTAGAAGAATGGGAGGGCAAAGGAGTCTGTACTCATGGCACTGTCTTGAAAAAGATCCTTTCAGCTTTCCTGTGGAGATTTCCAATGTCCGTAGAGCTTCCCAGAATATCTCCTTTATATTTCAAAACCTGCTTCACCCTTGCTGCTCCTCTTGCCCACAGAAGATTTCAAAGCCTATCAGTTAAATGTGGTGCACAGTCTGTGCTCCTGTGATATCCGACATGACAAAAGAAAATGAGGTTAAATGCAATGTCCCTTGACAATTTATGGGTTTATGAAGTGAGAAGGAATTTAAAATAATAGCAGTATAGTATTTATTTCATTTATCTACACTCTGACATGTCAGTCATTTCCAGCTGATGATAGACACTGACTAACAGTGCTTGTGCTGGCAAAAGAAAAGGAAACTTCTCCTAACAGCCATTAGCACAGTGTCCATAAAGTGATACAGCAGCAGACACTCATTTTGTGAAACAGCTTCGCCTCAGCACGAAATTGTTAACAGATTAGGATAGAACCTGGTATGACAAACTAGGTACTGGTCTGGAGGGCAAGTGCACCACAATTTGTCTTGGTGCTGACTGACTTTCTCTCTAGCGAACACAGTGCCTGATCTGTGTTTTTTGACAAGTGTTGAGTATGTTGGCATTTTTCTGATTCTATCAGCAGTTTAATTGGTTCAACTGTGATTAGCACAAAACTTCCACAGGTTAGTCTGCACAACATTTATTTTATGGTATTTAATAAGGAATATGAAAGTGTCAGTGCAGATACTTTCCCTGTGTAAGGAGCGTTTGCAAATCTTAAAAAAACAAAAAAAGTAAAACACATCAACACTGTTTCCACTGTGATGGATTTCTTTATTTTTAGAAAGAGATTGTCCCCAGATCAGAGCATAGCATATATGCAGCATCATCACTTTTTGCTCCTACTTTTGAAGAGAGAAGGAAAGAAAAATAAAAAAAGCGAGATTTGATAGGAATACACATGAATATTGTAGAAATTAAAAACTGAAGAGGGAAAACAAACTGAAGAGATGCTGGTAAGGTCTTAAGTAAAAGAACACAAACGCAGTTGGAGTAATTGGACTGTAAAATATTAATCTTTCTGATTTTTGTACAAGTGACTTACTCATAACTATTTATGAGTTTCTTANTGCTTTAGGATGTTTTTTGACATTACTGCTGTCACCCCCCACCTCTTCCCCTCCCATTCCCCCCCTCCCATTTATGGTAGACTCCCTGCTGTCTAATCCTCCCGAAAAATGTCAGCTACTGCTGCTGGACTGATATCCCTCTGAACAGATTAACGTGATGTGTGTTCCTCCAAGGCTCCCCAGATGCAAATGGTGTGTTTGCATGTGTGCCTAGCATGGCTTTTTGATAGTACCAGCAGTGTGTAGAGCACTATTTCATGTGCTAAGTGTTAAATATAGCACAAGGCACAACTGTGGTAGTGTTGATAGGAACTTAGGAAAAAAGGCCTTGATTATAAGATAATGAATTAACTTGGCATTTGCTATAGTACTATCCTGTGCTTCACTTTTTCAGAGAGCAATTAGAGTTTCACTAGGAGAAATTTAGCAGAGACATAAAGGAAACAAAAGGGATGGTGGGGTAGTACTGTCTGAACGTTACGTTAGATGCCTCTCTTGATGGAGAAGATTATACTACTTTAGAAGAGGCAGCAAAAAGAAATTAGCACTGAACCCTTAGAGAGTAAATAGTGATGGAGGCATGTGCCTTCTGGGAGAACTTGGTTCTTACTGTGTACTGCAGGTGGAAAAGGTATATGACCCTGTCAGCATAGAGCTTCACCCCTATTTGCACCATGCCACGGTTTGAGACACGAGAAACATGGAAGGGATAAAACACTGAGCAGCTCTCCTTGCCAATTTTGGCTTGTTCTCTCAGATCCCTGCCCAGGAATCAGGCTTATAAAACTTCCAGTGGGCGTTTTTCCTAAATTTAGCAGCATTTTACTAACCTGGTTGGTCCATTTCTGGAGATTTGGGAGGCTGAGTGAAGAAGAGAAGAAGTAAGGGTTGAGGAAGGAAGTGCTTGTAATTATCACAATCTAGGATCTTGAACATCAAATTGAAAACATGTGAATGGGGAGAGAAACTTCAGTCACATTCAGCCTGAATGATTCCTTCTCATTGTACTAGTAATCAAGGAGTAAGAGACTGTCCTGTTCTCTACAGATTAAAAGATCTTTACCCCAGCTCTGGCATCCGGTGCACATCTGGCAGGTTTCAGGAGAACGGAGATGGGAACACTGTGTACACTTTAGTCACTAAGTATGAAAAGCCCTTTGTCCTTCAGCATTGTAGGGGATATTGGTAAAACCTCTATTTTTAGGTGATCTTTGTAGCCCAAGGAAACTTCTAGCCCAATATGCCACATTTGGATTGACTGTGGGAGTGGAAAAACATGAGGTGTCATGGTAAAAGTGGTCTCTCTGAAAGGCTGGAAATTGTTAAATAAGAACTTGTTCATCTGCTCCCCAGAATATATGCACAAATCCAGATTTTGTGCTAAGCAAAAGGCCTCGATAACTTGTTATGCATAGATGAGAGTATTAAGGATGCCTGAACAGAAAAGTGTCTGAAGGCATTCTTTTCTGTGGAGGGAAACAGTGTTTTAGCAGTTGTCAAACTAAGATTGAAACCAGTTTTAAGACAAATTAGTGATCTTTATGCACTGCACTGGATCCACTCTGGGAAGTGAGATAGTATAAACAAGTGCAGAGAAGAGAGACAACCAGTTACCCAGCTGAGCAGAACGCTATTCTAAGAGAAGTGCAGTGTGGTCATTAGTCTTTGAAGTAAAAAAGGCTCTAAGGCCAATGGATACAATGTGGCTTATTCTGTGAAATAGCTGTAATTTGAATTAAGAAGACAAGAAACAGAAGAAACAGAAACCCTCATGTGTAGTACGGAAGGAGAAAGTTTCTACCTGTCTTTGATAACTTGTAAAAGCACTGCTCTTGTGTTCATTAGGAAGGAGTGAGGTGAATCTAGGAATGTTGTTCTTCCGTTGTCCTCTTTGCCTGTGCAGGCAACTAGAAGAGATTTAGCCTCTACTCTACTGGGGATGATAAAAGGTGTTTTAAACAGCAGGAAAACTTGTATTTATCCATTGCTTAAGAAAACAACAAAGCAAATGGGAACCAGTCCAGCTGGACTTCGCCTTTAAACTACCAGGTTTAAACTCCTAAAATGGAGACTGGTGTGAGACAAGAATAAGATGGTACAGCCCAGTAAATGGGTTCAGGAAAGCCCTTAGAGAAGAGAGCTGCATTTCTGAGAGCCTGACAGACAGACTTGCTTATATGGACTCTGTCTTGGAGCTCACACCAGCTATCAGGTTTTCACCAGGAACTGTTCTCTTTGTTATATGAAAAGCAGGGTTTGGGTTTTTTTAGCTTTGTGTTGTAATACAAATGTCAGTTTTATGGACTCCTTTCCATTGCTGCATCCAGAGGTTTAGAGTTCAATCACCCTAAATTTACGCATTTAGTAATGAGTTTTTTAACCTGTTTCTTAAACTCATCATAGGCTTCTTTCCAATTTTTTGGTTTTTTTTAAACTTCACATTATTGTCTTATTCTGGCAAGTTGTCAACATGTATATCACTATTGACTTTGCAGTTAGAAGTTAAAGCTCCACCCCTTGTGTATTAATTCGCAAGTAATGCCTCTTGGTTTAGAAAGACAGATATCTGACAGGGAAAGCTGGAGTTTCCCTTAGAATGGAGAATGTAAACCCCTCACCCCCGCCAAATTATAATTTTTCAATCAAGGGCTTTCAGGCAAAGATTTGGGGATAGGAATAAAAGTTCTTTTCTAGGAATATTAACAATACAGATGTAATAGAAAAATAAACTACACAAACAAACAAGCAAACAAACAACAATTTTGGAAAACCCTGACAGAGTCAGAGGTACAACCTGACACCCTGTTGGTCAGGGTGTTGGAAGCAGTCCAAAAGTGAGTCCTCCTGGAGTGGCAGATGTGGTTCTGGTGGAGTAGAAATGATCCTGTAGAACAAAGGTCCAGTGATGGTGAGAAGGGGTCCAGTCTTCCTCCAGGAGTCGGGCGAAGCTGGATACTTTCTGTTCCTAGGTCTCAGTTTTTTATCCAGGTAGGAATGGTTGGCTCCCCCTACTGGGTGGAGCATCTCACAATAGGTTGATGGAATGTGGATGTTCTACTTCGGTGATGTGTGCTTTTAGGGGTATCTTAATGGTCCATTAGCAGAAAATATTCCCCTGGAGGGAGGACTGGCATGAAAGAGATAAGAAACACTGCCCTACCTGGTTTTAACAGTTGGCCCATTATCAGAAGGCATCCGCCCCTGATTTACAAGAGTAAAGTAACTCCCAGAGTTACAAGAGATAAAGAAAAACATCTCCCCAACTGCTTTAAAAGGTGAAATAGAATACACACCCCTGGCTCCACAACCCAAGACAGGTGGGAAGCATTAAAAAACAAACAAACAAAAAAACCCCAAAAAACCTAACTTTTAGAAATGCTTTTCTCAAAAAAGCTTGTATTTCTGTGTCCAGGGGGTGCAATATACCAATTGTTTTAAAGAAATTTTATTAGAAGAGAGGCATTATTCAGGCAAACATTGAAGAATTTTGATTAAACCTGCCAGCCGCTAAGAAGATGTCTTGGGTTGTGGAACCAAATATGTGTATTTTCATCTGTTAAAAGCAGTTGAGGAGATGTTTTTCTTTATCTCTTGTAACTCAAGGGGGAGAGAGGCCTGAAGCCTTCTGATAATGGGCCATTAGCACCTCCTCAGGCTATACCTCCCCCCTTAGAATGGTACATCTGCATTTCTATCACCCTATTGTGAGATGCATCATATCCCCCTGGCAGTGAGGGGGCAGGCAGTTCTTCTGTCTGGATAAAACTGAGACACAGGGACACGAAAGCTGCTAGCTTTCACCCGATTTCCTGGGAGGAAGACTGGACCTCATCTCACCAACACCAGACCCCATCTCACCATCACCAGACCACTGCCCACCACCCCTGGACCCTTTTGCTACAGGATCATCTCTACTTCAACAGAACCACACCTGCCACTTCAGAAGGACTCACTTTGGGACTGCTTCCAACACCCTGACCAACAGGGTGTCAGGTTGTAGCTCTGACTCTGTCAGGGTTCACCAAAATTGTTGTTTGTTTGTTTGCTTGCTTGTTTGATTGGGTGGTTTTGTTTCCTATTACATTTGTATTGTTAATATTCCTAGTAAAGAACTGTTATTCCTGTTCCCAAACTCTTTGCTTGAAAGCCCTTGATTGCAAATTTATAATTTGGCGGGGGGGTGAGGAGTTTACATTCTCCATTCTAAGGGAAACCCCAGTTTCCCTGGCAGATATTTGTCTTTCCAAACCAAGACAGAAGAAATAAACCATACCAATGGAAGCTATTTAATTTGTGTTTTAAAAAGTTACAAAAACAAAGTGGGTGGTGAGGGGAAGACATCTCTTCACCCTTAGAATATAATAAAAAAACCTACATCCAAAACAGTGTGATAGAAAGTGTTCTTAATCTGACTATTTTTGGGATTTACATGCCAAGTCTATCACCCAAAACATTGTCTGAAATTAATTACATATTTTTTAATGCAAACTGTGTAAATTCATTGATAAAAGCTTCTAAAAACCTCTAATGTGCATCTGCATATTTTTGAACTTATTTGGAACTTGGAACTCATACAATGTTCCTTGACAGAATTGATTTTAGTGATAGACATGTTGCACTTCTATTGAGTATTTTTTCCTTCTTTTGTACTTGTAAGCAATTGGTGAAATGCAACCACTCGAGAAAGAAAATGAAACTCAATCTGAGATTCATTCACACAGCAGGAGTTCTCTTCTCCACAGGTGCTTATTACTATGTTACATATAACCATAATAGCTGTGCCCCATCTGTTGTGACTTCTGAATAAATTCTGTCATTTGTTGTTCCCACTGTTCTGTGCTTACCCCAACAGGGCCATTTTTTGTGAGGCTGTATTTTGTTGCTTGTTTTATTTGCACGCATATTCTATGTACACATCTCTGAATACATTATGTTCCTCCTTGGGGAAGTAAGCACACACAAGTGCACATTCAGAGAGGGAGAAGCATTCTCCCTCTCTTTTCTGTCCCATCCTCCTCAGCTGTGTTTTGTTGGGGGAAACAGTGTTGCATGGGGAGAAAGGGGCGATTCTTGCAATGACTGGGTGGTTCGACCTCCTTAGAAATAGCTCCTGCACAGGTAGCTGTTGTCTTTTCGGAAGTGAATTTCACTTCATGAGACAATCAGTTGTTTTTGGCTGCTACCCTTTCCTTAGAGCATTCTGACAATCTTCTTGCACCAAACAATTTGAACATCCTGAAAGTAAAGCCAGAGATTTTCAAACTTGGGATGCCTTGAGGTTCAGCTTGTACCTCCTGAATTTCAGTGCAACAAACTTTCTCAGTGTATCAACATTGAGGACCACATTAATCATCCCCTCAGGGTGATCATCCAGCTGGATGGTCCAAGTAAGGTTTTCTCGGTATTGCCGAGTGTAAACCAGTGCCTACTTTTCACTTCAGCTAATTTTCCTCTAACCAGGCAGGTTGAATTGCAGCACTTTGCTTTCATATGAAACTCATGTTTTGCTTCCAAGGAAAGAGTGTGGAGAAGAGCCTTTTGGCTTCAAATGACAAGTCCAGTTGACAGTCCCTTTTGCCATTTGACTCCTTATAGAATAGCCCTTGGCAGGCCGTGCATGAGAACCTTAATTTGTTACAGCTGTCAGAGAGATGTGCATTGCTTTCTTTTCTGTTCTGCCTGGTTTCCTGTGGAAATTAGGCTTTTTCTGTCATGCTCCTTCTCTGACAGGCTGTCCAACCCTATCCTATTTACTTTTTTAATCCATTGGCCAATTTTAGTCTTATTTAACACTGAGGCAGATGCCTTAATGGTATTGAGTTCTACCACTGTAATGAATACTGGCAGCCAGATAGAGGAGAGAGATGTAATTAATGCCTGTTCTGATGAAAAGATTTCAGTGTGTGCTCAGCTTTTTCTGGGTTTCAGGCATTATTAGCTCTGTTGTGAACAAAACTGCCTGGTTTTATATTGTAAGCATTATTGTAGCACTTTAATTGGTGGCTTTGCCTCTGTGGTTTATCTTGCTATCATGCATCAGAGCCCTAATGAGGATTCAAAATGCCGCTGAGCATGACAACGTTGAGTGTGTGGGCTGATACTACCACGCATCAGCATTACTAGTTCTGGGAGATAATAAAACTCCATAAGGACAAAAAACTCTTCTTTCATCATTCCCCCTGACCCTGACTTCTTAGCTGTTCTTGTTTTATGGGAAGGCTGGCATCTGCAGCCTAGGATCTCCATCCTGAAGCAAAGATTGCAGCATCTTGGGCCTGCTGAACACTTTTCCATGCCAGAAATCCTCCTTGAATCATACAGCCCTTACCTTCACCAGCTTTTATCCTGGGACTTGGGGCTCCTGCCTGACCTTCTGTGCAGAAACAGTGCTGTGTCTCACCCCACTGCTGCTGAGCAGCATGCCTGCTGTGGGTGGAGGAGTGACATGGAGGTGGTTCACTTCCTCACTTGTTCCACTAGAAAGATTGTCCATGTAGTACCATGGTAGGAGGGAGTAATGGAGATTAGACAAACTAGTCTAGCCATTCCATTGAGTCTCTGGGACAGTTCCATCACTTTACCCGAGGAAGCCAGTTTGACTTGCATAATTCAGACATTTTCTCTCTTACATGATAATCTCTTACCTTTTGCATTTTGCACATTCTGTAAAAATGTGGCAGAGCAAGCATGTTTTGCCATCCGGACAGAAAAAAATCATAAAGATTATTTACTTGAAAGTGCAAAGAGTATCTATTTGAGCACCTAGACTAATTTAGTCAAACCGTCGTACAGGGTGTGAGCAGCAGAAACATAGATTGTTTTCAAATTTTAAATTTATTAAGAGGCATATATTTGGAATACACTTTAAAATGTTGTATGTGCAAGTTCAAAAATTGTATGGTTTAGATCACTGCTATACTTGTCTTCTAGATTTGAGGTTTAGAATTGACCTGTCAGATTTTCATAAAACAGGCTGGTTTTATTTTAAATTATGAATCTGAGGCAGAATTGGCAAATAAGGTGATATATAGCCCAGTAATGTGATTCTTTTTAAAACTCCAGGCTTGGCTCACAATGATGTTCATAGATGATCTTGGTTGAGTTCCTGAATAAGTATGCAAAAAGTGTATTCTCTTTTTCCTATAGCAAGATATTTAAACATTAATTTAAGAGTAAGTCAGCATTTCATAAGTAAGTATTCTTGCAGCTTAGTCTGTTTTGTGGTACCTCTAAATTTTGTTTAGACTTTTGTGTTACTCTAGTATTAAAAGTAGTTTTTATCAGCAATTGGAAATAGTAAGGTACTCACTACTTGTTCTGAGAAATAGAGAGAATGAATGTAAGTATATGCACACTATGTGAAAAGCCTTTATTTTACTTGTTTTTCATTGATTCTTATTTTTTCTTCTCTTAGTGTAGAACATGTCCTAGTTATACATGTCAAAATGCGTGATGAGTTTACAGACTTGTCTGCCTTCATAACTCTTCCTTCTGCATGCTTTTTTATTACTCCTGTAGTGGAATATATTGCCTAATTTTAAATATCAAAAGCACCATAAAATGGGAGATAGCAATTTACTTAATACCATGCATACACAATGTATTTCAGTTTTTTTAAATAAATGAGCTCTTCTGCTGTAATACAGGAAGCTTTATTCAGAGTGCCTGCAAATACTTTCACAGTTAGTAGTTGTCTTAATATTGGTCCTAACTAGTAGAGCACCCAAATGTCTCTGAAATGATTATCATTAATGTTGCTTGACAAACTGGAGCTATATAAATAATATGACCCCATAGCTGAGAACAAAACAAACTTTCTGTTTTCAAAACTATTGGTCAGAAGGCTTTTTTTTATTACTGTGTGCCAAGCTTTTTGACTTCCATTCCATTGATTTTTGGTTTGGAAAGGGTTCCGAGAGCAGCCCTGAATTTTCACATGTGTTCTATGGCTTGGCACAGCTGGAGTGCCTGGAGCAGCAACCTGGCTTTTAGGGTTGTCTCTCTGGAACTGAGTAAATTTTGCTCTGGTTTGTGACTCAGGGAGAGTTTAAGTGGGTTGGCCATGGGTGGCTTAAGGGAACATAGGGATTTTTGCTTTCCAATTCTAAATTTAGAATATGCATTTCTCATATTCATTTCACACCTGCAAAAGTTATTTGAAGAGTATAACATGAATATGTGGAAAGAGGATAAAGACTTCCCATTGAAATTTTGGGTTTTTTTCTTTTCCTTTTCATTCCAGTGAAATGAAGCAGAAGTTGGATGAAGAGGGTAACAAGTGCAGCATCCTTTCCAAGCAGCAGAAGTTCAATGAGCACTGCTGCATTCGCTGCTGTTCCCCTTTCACATTTCTTATCAACAGCAAGCGGCAGTGCCAAGACTGCAAGTACAACATCTGCAAGAGCTGCAGCACTTACCAGAAGAAGGAGAAGGCTTGGATTTGCAGTGTCTGTCAGCAAGCAAGGTAAAAGTCTAATTGTTCAGCAACTTGTGCAAAACAGCTGTGGCCTGACCTGAGCTTTTCCTTGTATTTGTCAGCAGTTAACTGTGGTAGGATAGAACATGAAGTACCTGTTTATGTAGAGGTTGATTTATTCCTGACGTGCCTGGTTTTTGTAGAGGGTAATTTGTTCTGGGAGTGTTTGGTTACCTGTTGCATTTTCTAGGCTTGTTTAGCTGGACTGATGTATCAGCAAGCAGTAACTGGGCATAGCTTGTGCAGGACTGGGATGTGCTGAAACACCTGGGTTACTAATGGAGCCTGAGCACAGATGGTGGTAAGGCAGTTAATAGTTCGGCAGCTAATCCCACTGATGGGTTAGGAATAGAAGGAAGAATATTTGTGAATAGATCATCCAGCTGTGACTGTGTTTTAGAGTGCTTTTCTAAGTGCCAGCTTATTGGTTGGGCTGCCTTGAGCTTACTTTGGCAAGTACCCAAAGAAAATAGCAGTGCAACCTGTTATAATCCATAACATCTGCTAAGAATATGCTGCCAGGCTTCTATTTGCAGAGGGTATCAGGGATTTACTACCTCACCCTTCCAAGGGTAATAGAGCCCCAACATTTAAAGATACCACCAGAAAAACTAAGCAAAACACTTAACAGTAGCAGAGGGGCCATTCCTTGGATGGTGACTGTGATAGTCTGTGTCTCCAAGTTCCAAAAGCAGCCATAACTCTGGTGACATAGTCCTGACTGACAAGTCAAAGTCCCTTTAACTCATACAAGAAGGGTGAATGAAGTAACTCAATTCCTTATGGTTTAATTTTGACCACTGGTGACTAAAGCAGTAGAGCATATGTGACAAAGATGGTTTTTTATTCTTCGTCTTTCTTCTTTGTGGAGAATGCAGGATGAAGACAAGAGACAAGTCCCTTTGCAATGCTTTATGCTACTCCTGTGCTCACCAAAGCCATACTTTTCCCTCGTTTCCCATAAACACCCACTTGAAATCACAGAATCACTAGGTTGGAGGAGACCTTCAAGATCATCAAGTCCAACACATGCCCTAACACCTCAACTAAACCATGGCACTGAGTGCCACCTCCAATCTTTTTTTAAACACATCCAGGGATGGTGACTCCACCACCTCCCCAGGCAGACAATTCCAGTACTTTATCACTCCACTCCTTCCATAAAAACTTTTTCCTAATACCCAACCTATATTTCACTTGGTGCAGCTTAAGACTGTGTCCTCTTGTTCTGTCAGTTGCTGCCTGGAGAAAGAGAACAACCCCCAGCTGACTACAGCCACCTTTCAGGAAGCTGTAGAGAGTGATAAAGTCACCTCTGAGTCCCCTTTTCCCCAGGCTAAACAACCCCAGCTCCCTCAGTCGTTCTTCACAGGGTTTGTGCTCCAAGCCTCTCACCAGCCTCGTTGCCTCCTCTGGACATGCTCCAGCATCTCAACGTCCTTCCTGAACTGAGGTGCCCAGAACTGGACACAGCACTTAAGGTGCAGTCTCACCAGTGCCAAGTACAGGGGGAGAATGACCTCCCTGCTCCTGCTGGACACACCATTCCTGATAGAGGCCAGGATGCCGTAAGCTTTCCTACAGGATCTGTGAATTAAGTGTGTGCCCTTTGACACAGGTCCTTAAAATCATAGAAATCCCAGGTAGACAATGCCAATTTCCAAACATCAGTCTTTGAAGGCAAAGGTGTTCTTTGGGGCACCTGATCCTTCTCTGCTTTTTACCCTGGAAAACCTATAGAAACCCCCTTTTCCCTGGTGAGGAGGCAGATGACTGACAGGAGTATCTTTTCCAGCAACACAGAGAGCTGTGGAACCAGTGCTTATTTCTAACTTAGTCATTCAACCATTTCATATTACACCTCTTTCTTCCATTTATTCTGTGTTCACCCATATGAGCAGCAGCACAGCAGCCAGGTTTGTGGATACTGTTTAACTGCACTTAAAATACCTCTTGCTGACTCCACAGAAAGTGTCTCAGAAGAATTTAAATTCAGAAGAAAGATCTGTAGCTATATTATAAAAATGCTATTTCTGACCCTTGAAGTCAGGCTTTGCCCACAATCCTGTGCAGCCCACAGTCACCCACCTGTAACTCAGTTATAAACATTTTCTTTATTTATGAGACCTGAGACACAACTTGAGTTATTTTTCAGTGAATAACTCAACTTATTAACTAACACTGCTGCTAATCATTTTATGTTCTGGTTTATTGCTCTCTGCTACTTAAAAATCCCTGTAGGTAGATCAGGGGCTGCTATTCCTCAGAGACTGCTGATGTATTTTGATTTGGTGGAGGCTTTTTTGTGTTTGGGGAGTGGGTGGTAAAATTTTCTGGAGTTTAACTTCTGCTCAGTATTTCTTCCAGGGGAAAGCACAGCAGTCTGTTGTGAGTTCCTGTCATCTTCACAGTGATTTATTCCTCAGGAGGACTGTATTCTCCTGCCTCTCCCTAGCTCCTCTTTTTGTGGCTTTTATGTTAGGTTTGATAAGGCAGCACAGGTAGTGGAGGTGGTTCTTGGTTTAGCTGTTATTTGCCTGCACATCTTACTGCACAATAGAAAGGGAGCTCTAGTGGGCCAGAAATATCTGAAGGCCATGTTCTACACTCAAGAAAAGCAGACATGTTGTAATAATCTTTTAAGGCTTGACCCCGATGGAGATACTGGTTCTGTTGATTTTCATCTTCCAAGGCAGACATCTACATTAGCATTTAGCAGAGAGCAAAAATTCAGGTCAGCATTTGAAACATAGAACATTTGTAGAAAAAAAGTCAAAAAAGTTAATCTCTGCTTCTTCCAAAAGGAGAGAACTCATCAATAAGCCAATGAAAACTTTAGTGTTTGAACTCCTTTAAAGCACATCTCCTGTTGCCATGCATCTTTTAAAAGTTAGAAATCGGCCTTGATATGGGATCTCAGGCTCAAAAATGTCTTTACAGCAATGTCTGAAATAATCTTGTGAAGAACAGGAGAACCTTCCTTCAATTTACCAATTTCCCAGATTTAGCACATATTCTGCAAATGCTTTTTGATTTAGATTTGTTCTCTGAATACTATTGTTAATTTTCTTGGGGGTTTCACCTCTCATGTGTATCTTCTTAGTCTGTAAGTACTCTTTGATAAAATTATATAATGCTAATTTCAAGTTTTTGGTTTCTGTGTAGTGCAGTTCCGATTCTTCCAAAGCTTTGCACAATGTCGCCTTGTTAGACACCTGTCAGACAATGTATTTTGGAAGCTTGCTGAGGTGTGCACTTTTTAAATCCTCTTGGCTAAGTAGATTTCAGGCACAGTTTTTTTTTTTTTTGCCCTCTGGATTAATGCTTTTAATGCCAGACACACAGATTCTTTGCTTATTTAGTAGAAGTAAGGCATGGTTTCAATGTGTCTGAGACCACTTTTCTTTTCCATTCTCCAAGGAGCCATAAACCAGAACACCCTGCTTGTGATACTCTGCTTTCCAGTTTAATGCTTTTACTAATAAAAATAATAAAAGAGAAAAAATAAAAAAGAGAGGATAATCCATTAAAATGCATATTTTTGCAGATTTTCTAAAATAATCACGTTTTGCTTCTAAACTGCAGTATGAGTATATAGAGTCCAATCCAAAATAAGCTGTACAAACATCTGGCTGTCCACCTCAGCTTTTCATGACTGAATTCCCCTGCATTCTTGGTTCACTTCTTCTGGTCTCACCATCTGTATGTTAAAAGATTTCTGTCTCTGTTGTGAGTGGGAGCATGGGCACCTAATCCTTTCATGCCTTCAGATCCATCTGGCATGTAATTTCCTCACTTGTTCTCAAAACTTTTGCTCAGGTAGTGAAAGTTTATCACTTAATGGACTCCTGCTTTGCTTTCTTGAACTAGGCCATGGGTGAAGAGGGTCTGCAGGAAGTCATTATTCTACTTTCTTATTATTCTGGTTAATGGTGGTCCTTGAACAGTTATTAAAAGACAGTGACCCAGTCACTGGTCCTTTCCTCTGTTATGTCATTAACTAGTGAAGAGCACAGTCATGCTGCATATACTCAGGCTTCCTGCAGTTAAAGTAGCATTTTGGGTGGCTCACACTGTGTCTCAAAAATTGTCACACTGGTTGCTTGCAGCACAGATTTATTTGAATGTTTAAGAGAGCTGCTCTTTTTTTACTTTGGTTGTCATACACCGAATTTAACTCTTGTTTTTAGAAAGAAGAAATAAAGGTATATCAATTACCTTCATCAACTCTTCAATCCAGAGTTATTGCTGAATGTTCCTTACATTTTCTTTTGGTTTTTTTGGGGTGCCTTGCTGTATATAACTAGAATAATGAATAACTAGGCTGTAACAATTTGCATCGGTAGCAAATGTACTTGTCTTACTGGAACTTGAAAACTAGTTAGCATGATGAGATATACATTAGGGTTTTTTAATGCACATCAGAGTGAGATTTGAGAAAATGCATTAAGGTCTAGTCTACCTGCAGTACCCAGTACATTTTTCTGCAACTGGCACATATTGGAATTAACATCAATGTAAAAATGGAGTAATGCTTCTGATAAAATGAAAATTGCAACAGAAAATAAAAGTCTAGACTCACTTGGAAGGCAGAACACTCTTCAAATAAAAAGGAACTTTGCCAGCCTCAGGAACAGTCCTAAATAAAATCTTTGTATTTCATATGATTTTGTTTGGAGGACTCTGTAAAACAATGTGATGTGTTTTAATGTCAGTAGAACAAATCACGTATTTGCAGAAACATGATTAAGTTGAAGTTAGCTTGCCAAAAGGATACATTTCTTCTGCTTAGCTGATGCAAGTTTTAGTGTAAAATTCTTTACAGTCCCTACGGGGAAAAAGAGGAAGAAAGCATCAAAATTCAGCAAAACATTGGTATGGTACTTGAGGAAAAGTAGTACTTCTGGTTAATAACCAAACTTTGTATTTGTTTGTCTGTAACAAAACCAGTCAGTTTCAGGACTTAGTTGTGGAGAACTAATGAAGATATAATGCTGCTTAGAAATTCTGTTTTGCTTTCAAGCAGGCTCAACCATCTGGTAAAAGGAAGCCGAAATGTATTTTAGGTAGTCTGCCTCAGCCATAGCTTGGAGCTTTGTGTATAATTTTGTGACAGTTGCTATTTCTGCTGTTTGAGGTCCCTGTCTGACATTAGGGAGAACTTCTACAGAACTTGGAAGCTGTGACATTGTCAAGTAAATGCCAGGAAATGTGTTTTTGCCTTCAAGATCATAGAATTGTATAGGAACGTTCACTTGCTCTGTGGCATAGCACAGAAGATAAAGTCTTAGTTCTACCATTTGCCTGTTGTCTTCAGTTGACCCATATGGGTTTTGTTCTGCTTTTTTGAAAGTTCTCTGAATGATCCCATTCGTATTGTACTTAAGGGATTTACTAATTTTAAGTAAATTGCAGTGAAAATTATTTTTCTCAGCTGTACATACTTGTAGAAATTGATACAATTCCTTCAAAAAATGCATGCTCTTCTATTCAATTTTTTTTCTTCCTCCTTGTCCTGCCACTATCTCCCTGTTTTGTATCCTGTTGCTTGACCTCCTTGTCCTTATCATGCTTTAGCATCACAGTGGATCATAGACACCATATCCTTTTGCTCACTGTACCCATGAAGAGCAAGGACAAGAGCTTTGATTTTGCACAGGTGCCAAGAACAGTCTTTGGTTTATTCATTTGTTCCCTAACTGGAGGAGGAGAGAGAGAAATGTGCAGACTGGTTGCTTTGACAGGTTGATCTTTGCTGGATTTTTTGCTATACTGATCTGTCTTAATTATTTTGAAGTATGCACTGTGAAGAATTTCATTTCTGCTAGACAGAATAAAGCTGAACTTGCATAACATACAGCAGACTGCAATGCTGCACTTAGCCTTATCTAAAAATGGAATTGAAGAGGAGAGTAGGAAAGAGAGATCTATTAAAACAGCTAAATACAAGTGCTGATTAGGTGATCTTTTCTAGCTTTAAGTAGCCTTGGAAGTGAACATGTGCCTGAGTGCCTGGAGGACTAATCAGTGTTTTAGAAAATCTGGATCCCAGTTTTAGCTGCCAAGTGACCTTGGGGAAACTTCCATGTGTCAGGTTTCACCCTTTGCAGAATGGATTTGATGACCCTGAGCTGTTGGAGGTTAGTGGTTAGAAAGTTAAATGCTCTGGTTGTAAAGTGCTAAGTATTATTAATGTACTGTTATTAGAGGAGTTTTGCTGCAGTCAGCATGCCTAAACCTTTGTGTTTTTCAGTTGCACAGAAAGGTAAATACTTGGATTCTTCTAGGGAATGAATGAGAGTAGAATATTGCAGCTTTATGTTCAATGTTCATATATAAATGCTTGCCTGTCTTTGGTGTCACCTACCTTCAGCAAGTCAAGGTAAGAAAGGCTGTTAAACACTTTCCCTAGTAGTAATAAATATTATGTAAATAGTGTGCAAAAATAGTGGGACTGTTAACCTGGGAGGAGCTGGATATGAAAGGGTGTAACACAGTTTTTCCACATAATAAGCAGCATACAAATTATAGATTGGACTTAATTAGTCTTTCTAGTTTTGCAAAAGCTGAGGGACTCTCTGTGAGGATGACAAATTAAAAGCTAATTAAAATGGCACAAAATTCTTTAAGTATGGGCACTTAATGTCACATGGGAACATCATGCCTTACAGTAGCCGAGATGGAAAATATTAAGTATCAAGCACAATTTGTGGAAGAACTTCCCTTTTATCAGTTCTGCAACTGGGACTTCATGTGTTGTTCATCATAAAATATATGCAAAAAAGCAAGAAGCCATGCTGTGATTAACACTAGAGGTAACTCTAAGCAGAGTGCCCTTTCACACAGCCATATCACTGAACATTTCTTATTATCATTCATGAAAGATTGCTACCTGGTTTGATGTATGTTTGTTTCAGAATTTGGTGAGCCTTCATGCTTTCTTCTGTTGTATTTGTGCAACCACCAAGATTTAACAAAGTACAGTTTGCTGTGGTTTGCAAAGGGTTGTTTTTTCTCAGTGAGAAAATTGGAAATCCTCTGGACTTGTAGCCACTGGCAGTGAATGGCAGTAACCAATGCCTCTAGCTAGTGCAGTTTGCAGTATTACCCTCTTAAAATGTTCTTGTGTTACCAAAGCAGTTAAAGTGAGAATTTAATTTGTCGTTTTAAAAAATATTGACTACATCAATAAATAAGTCACTCTATGTTCTTATTGTTCAGGCCCACCTTTCACATGAAATAGATAATGAAGCACTCACTGCTTAAGTGTCTCCAATAAGAATCTATGAGATCCTACATTCACGTGTTCCATCCTGCTTCTGCAACTTGAGGGAAAAGGAAGGTGGAAAAAGCAATTGCCCTGTGTCTGACAAAGATGAGGTTTTCCAAACCTGTGTGCTGAATTAAGTGTTTAGGGGTTTTGTACTTTTTTTGTAGTAGCATATCTTTTCTGCACCTAGGTTTTTGTGAAATCTTCTTTCAGGTAAGCACTGCATGAATCTGGTGAGAGAGTTAATTACTCTTCTTGTATCTTCTACTCTCTCAGTTTTCAAAATACGACCCTACATTTGTGCATCATGAAAGAAATAGTAATGATTACCTGTTACCTCTTCTGGAAGTGTGTTTCATGCACTTTCCTTTCTTACATCCCACCTGCGTCTTTTGCTAGAGCTGTCCAGGCAAACATCTTGTCCACTTTAGCCCAAGAGCTAACAGACAGCTCTTTCATTTATCTTGTTTTCACAAACAGGATCATGTTAACATAGTGGAAAAGCCTTCTCTGACCTAAAGCTGTCTTTGAATTTCCACCCTCATTCATTTCACGTTGTTTTATCCTTTTTTAAAATTTATTTTTGCAGAAGCAGCTTCGAAAAATGAGGATTGAATTTTGACATAGTGCCTAAATAAAAATTGCCGAAAACCAGAACCCTTTTGTTTGCAGAAGCTGTGAACTCCTTGGAAGTGCTGTTTGATCATAGCAAAAGAAAGCTTTTGTTTTCAGATTAGTATTGGATTTATAGTGTACTTGGATTTTACTTTGATAAATTGTTTTCATAAGAAAGGTGCTCTAGTAAAAATGAAAATTCTTCACAGTAACTGGAAAATAATGAGGGCCAACATAAAAATATTCATACCAAACATGTCTTCCATTCTCCTCACACCCTCACCCCTCACCAAAATACTTGAAACTTATGTACATTTCTGGGAATCAGCATGGTGTGGCTTTACAATTTGACTTTTGTCTCTAGAGGGTAGAAGCCAGCAGGGAGTTGCTAACACTCTTTTGAAGTAGTTTTGTTAGTCTCTTTTTTAGATGGCTGTTCTGTGAGGGAGTGGCCAGTGCCTTCTGAATGAGCACTTTTGCTTTGGGAAGGAATCTTTGTAAGGTGAAGAGGTGGGTGCGGCTGTTGGAGCTGTAATTCTGCCTGTCCTGATCTTTTTGATTTGAAATTTAATATGCTATAAAGCTTGTTGTAATTTGGCAAGTGATGTTTCTGGGCAATATGTGGGAGTCAGATGTTCATACTGGTTCATTTTTGTTTCATCTCTGTTTCTGTCCATTGATGTGAAGATTTGTGGGGTGCTTTTCCACGCCGCAGCCTGAAAGAGCCTTCCTTATTTTTTCATTAAGGTCCCAAGAGACAATTGGTATTGAATAAAAGTTTGTTCATCTAATTAGGAAATACTGTTTCCCATCATCTGTCACACTCTGAGGTTGTATGTGAGATTAATAGCATAATGGAGACATTGTGGTTCACATTGTTCTCAATTTGCTGATGACAGATTTGCCTTGTGTTCGTGGTTTTTCCTGGCTGTCAATGTAGGGGCTTGTAGAATAGTGCCTGGAGTATGGAAACTTGAATAAATGCTTGTGAGATAGAGGAAACCCATATAAAGAATGGCAGGAATTGCATCAGGAGTCACAGTTGTAATCTCATCTCTGATGTGTTTGCAGGACTTCGTAACCTAGGGGATTTCTTAAGCTCTCTGTATCTCAAGTAGTTACAACTGTCAAAATCACTTTCAAACTCTGGCAAGATAAAAAGTGAATTAATATCTGTTAGCAGCAAGGAAAATATTATTATGACTTTTCCCAATCCTGCAAACTGACCAGTAGCCAGGACTGTCTGTGGTGGCAGAGCATACCTTCAATCAAACAAGCTTTTGGAAATTTTCCTGGGGGCAAAATACTGTAGAGTGCTGTACTGAGATGTGTGAATTTAGCTCCACTGTGAGCTACATTTTGAATGACCCTGCCTCATGCGCTTCAGAAATTCTAAGCTATTTATTTTGTGGGGGAGAAGTAGTTCTCTTATATGTTCTAAAAAACCCCACATTACAACTGGTGCCTTTCAGTCTTTGGCATGATGCCTTCTTGTGTTTTGCATCCAGAATCCAAGGGCTATTTGATGTAAGGGAATTTAAGGCTAATATTTTGGAACATGTCTGTACCAACAGTGCACCGTGAAACTCCTCTGAGTATAGACCCCTCCCATAGAAAGCATACTTAACTTAGTGTCTCTGTTAGTCCTGAGCATAGTGTGACAACAGTGGTTCTTATCATTTTTTCTCTATATTTTTCTCATTGTGGAAATTATAATTAGAGATTGAATATTCTTGAGAGACACCAGCTTTCAAAGCAATCTTACATAGGGTTTGGGTAGAGAGAGTTTGAGACTTATGAAAGCGTACTTTACTGAGTCCATTCTGTGCGGTACATTTAAATACTGTATTTTCTACTTTTAAAGTGTGGCAGTTGCTACAGAGAAGGTGGTTCTGGCAAGAGAAACAGCAACAGAGTAAAAGGAGATTGACAGGAAAAGTGTAAGGAGGAGGGTGGGGGAAATAGTAGAATTGTAGTTTGAAAAATTAGTCATGTAACGTGTCATTGTAATTCCCAACTGGCAATTAAACAGCATATATCTGCATAAAGGATTAGTAACACTGGAGGGTAATGTTCAGGATCCTGAACAGCACTTCCAGTATATAATTTGCAAATGGTTTGATGGATACCTGCCTCACATGCTCCATAAGCTACCACATTCCAGTGCTTAATGTAATTAGCAGACTTCTAGCTTTATAGATAGCTGGCTATGACTTTGCAATATGTTGCATTAATAGACTTAAGGAGAAAAAAAAAAAAAGAGAGATAGCCAGCCAGAAAAGTCACACTGTTTATTCTTCCTCAGGTATCAGGGTTCTGTGCCAGCTGCCGGGGCTGTAGTGACTGAGGCTCCAGTGAGCTCCTCTCTGGTGATGGGAGGTCCAAGGTGAAACAAAGCAAGTTAATCATAGCAGGTTCTGCAGGGCTTGCAAAGGCAGCAAGAGCCTGAGTAAAATGCAGAGGTAAATTCAAAACAATGCACATTGAGCTTTCTGTAGCAATACCACTTTTGTGATATCTGTTTTTTTAGTGACAGCTCACTTTTGATAGGATGAATGGATGCCAAATAAGCTTCTCAGGTGATCAGCATGGACTAGCTACAGCAACAGCATCTAGAGTAATCTGGATGTTGAAAACATTGAGGAGAGAGTTTTGGGACAGAAACCCTCTTTGATCTTAGCCAGCCAGGACTTCAGCCTTGCAGGCTTTATTTAAATCAGTTGACTTTCAAAGGGATATGGAGCATTGTGCTAAATGAGCATATATGCCACCTCTGGAAGGATTGCTCCGAGTTTGGCAGTGTCCTTTCCCACAGCTGCCATTGCTCAGATGCACCAGTTACTGGTATTAGAGCATCATGTGAGGAAATCACTGCCTCCAAATTCTGAGGGTCAGCTTTCTTTCAGATGATCTCTGCCTAAGGGCAGAGCCCTTTGCATGCCCCAGGTCCTTTTTGGTGAAATATAATAGATGATAATGGTAATTCCTTTATGTTTAAGTGTAGAGCTTCTCAGGAAATCTCCTTCTCTAAATTCAGCTCAAATCTCAGGCACAGAACAGCTGATGAGTGCTACCAGAATGTAAATACAGATAGCACCACTTCTGAACTCTCTTATTTTATAAAATAGTGTGTGGTTTAGCCTTTTCATGTGCTTTGTTAGCTCCTGTCACACAAAGATTCTGCTTCACTCAGTTCACATGTACCACTCCAGTTATTAAAGGGCACATTGAAAAATTGCCACTGCAGCTTTGTTTAAGATGAAACATGTTGTCAGAATTCCTTTGTAAATAAAAAGTGAATGTATGCCTTCTCATTGTTGAAGCCAGACAATGACTTCTGAATTGTGTTGAATCTCATGAGCTGATATTTGCAAAATTTTCATTTAGGTTATGAAGGCATCATTGTGGCTTTCAAAATTATTTGGACACTTCCATTTTCCTGTATGGTTGCTGATGCTGATTCTGTGCATTTCAAATGTCTTTGAATGCTTTATGAAGGGCAGAAGAACTTCAAATT
>VWYO01020465.1:22028-180971 GCA_013400275.1 Rhadina sibilatrix | reverse complement strand
TTTTTTTTTTCCTGCTTTAATAGTGTGTTCCAGGCTCATAGTCAGCTTCTTTTCTAGCAGGATCCCCAATGTCCTTCTAGGCAAACCTGCTTTCCAGCCCGTCAACTCTCAGACTCTACTAGTGATTTCTGCTTTTCCATCAAGCCAGTCATCTCATTGAGGAAGGCAATGAGGTTGGTCAGGTGTGATTTCATCTTTGTAACTCCATGCTGACTACTCCCTTTTTGTCTTTCATGTGTTAGAAAATGCTTTCCAGGAGAATTTTCTCCATCACCTTTCCAGAGACTGAGGTGAGGCTGACCAGCCTGTAGTTCCCTGAATCCTCCTTCTTGTACCTCTTCAAGATCAGAAAAACATTGTCTGCCTTCCAGTTTGGGGTATGAAGGCTGAGTATGTAGTACCAAGGAGATGTGTTTAAAAACGGAAAGAATTCTGTGTGATTTTGTTCTGGAATTAATGTAAAAAATCTTGATGCACTAGAGGAAAGTTGTTGGAATGCAGGTAATTGAATTCCTCTTCCAGGGGGACAGCATGTGTGGCTGTTCCTCCTGCTGTGTTGTCCAAGTACTGTGGCATATGCTCATTCAGATTATCTGAAAAACTGCTTCAGGTACACATTGGTGGAAGTCTTGTTTTGTGTTTGCAATGTCTGAAGTGACACTGGAGCAGCCCTTTAAAAGTGTAGATGTAGGTCTTTTGGAAGACTTTATCACATTTAAAGTGGCATTTATGGGGGATGAAAACCTGTGCTTTAAAAGGACAAGCACTCAGCAGGTTGGAGTGGTGTCCAGAGCAGCCAGGATCTTGATCAGCTGTCAGCAGTAGTTCATGTGTGGTGCCACATTCCGCAGAGAATTCGCCCCGTCAGTTTGAGAGCTACTGCAGACACCCATGCAGTCTTCTGCAGGGCCAGATCCTTCCTCAGCTGCTAATAATGCCTGCCCTGAGCTGTGCTTCTTGTCCGGGGTTTGCTCTGGTAAAGGCGCTGATGTTTATAGAACCTTCAAAACTGCAGTAACCCTTGTCTCTTCTGGCACAGGAGTAGCTGGTAATCAGGGTATGCTTTCCAATCCCCGTGTCTGGGGGCCTTACTTTCTTCTCTGAGCAAAAGTTCTCCACGGTATTGTTTCTAAAAGTGCTTGTGTGGCCTCGATTACAGCGGTTCAGTACAGTGACATTGTCGTCATGCTTTATTTTTAAAAATGACAGCAGCAAAACAGAAATACCAATTCAGTGTCACATTCACCATGGGAGATTCAGTCTAGTGGAGAGAACAATGGCCTGACAATCAAGGGGTCAGCCTCTATTTTTGGTTTGCTCGCTGACTGGCTGCATGGCCTTGGGCAAGTTGCTTTCACCTCTCTGTGCTTCTGCTTTCCCTCCAACTCCCTGCCTGTCTTTTTCATTTAGATGATTAGCTCCCCTAGGCAAGGAATGCCTCTTGTTTGTACAGTTCTCTGTGTTTTGTTGGAGGCCTTGGGGTCTCCAACTGTGTAACAGTAGGGATTCACATCAGTATTACCACTTATCTCTCATACAGTTCCAAGAAGCCTATTTTTCACAAAGGGATGGATGTACCTGGCCCTTGTATTAATAGTGTACAACAGGGAGCTATAATGACAAAAATCTTCTTCTCTTTTTGATGTATCAAAGCTATCACATCTTCAGGGCTTAGATCAAGACTCATGCAAGTGTTGTTCCTGCTGATGTTGGTGTCACTCACACAGGAGTGTGGCATGTCCTGTGCTTGTGTAGGTGGCCCAAGATTGAGATGTGCTCAGTCAGCACATGATCTGTCAACCACCTGGCCCTGCATATCTGCAAGGTGTGCTCATGATCAGGCCTTGAGCTATGTAGCAAGATTTGGAATAAGCTGATTCCGTGTGTGATCTGTCTGTATTGCTGTTTGGAGTCCGGAGTAGCCAAAGATCTTACACGTGGTTAGAGATCCAGATCTACAGAAGCTGAGAGAGAACAGTCAGTACTGTCCTCACTCAGGACTGGTTGGAGCCATGCAGTACTGTGCTTGCATGTAGAAGCAGACCAGGATACCCACTGTTAACTAGCTGGTGTAAAGGTAAGCAGCATATAAATCCCTTGAGCTCATGATTTCCCTAATCCTGACTTGTTAGAGCCATTCAGCCTTGAGGAAGTGCTCTTCTTTTGAAAAATTTTTTCAGCAATTGTGTTTGCCTTTTCTCACAGCTGTCACCAGAGAGGCACTGCCTGTTGGGCTGATATTTGTGTATCAGTCCCCTCACAAGCCCCTTCCCCATCCAGAAGTGTCCCAACCAGGCTGTCATACACTACTGTGACACTCACAGTTTCACATTACTTGCTGTTCCCTCCTCATAAGTTGTCAGTAGTTTGTGTTTAGTGACAGCATGATGTCATTAGGGGGTTTCTCCTTCACATGGTATGTGATGTTGCTGGCAGTCATGATTTTATTATGGATCTTGTCGTGATTCCCCTTAAAGCTTCAGTTTCTACGGTAATGGAAACTAGAGCTGCTTTCTTAAAAATAGTTGTGATGCTCAGCTCTTTAGAGCAGAAAATAAGATTCTAAAATGCTAGAATATTGAAGCAATCAGTAAAAATACATCAGTTTGTTCTATTTCTTACAGTCTGAGTTTTTAAAAGGTCAGGATTGACAGAACTAATTACATAATGTAGGGAAGAAATTATAACCTGCTGCCACCCACTGTCCATGCCATTTTAGTGGTACTGAACACCCACCTCCCAAAGTGGAGGATACACTCCCATGATGGATCCATATCTCATCTCTTGTCGTGGCAACAATACAGACTGGGATGTGTTCATATTCCAAAGCATAATATGACTGTGATGATTTCACCAAATACATGTTCAAAATGGACAAGTATTATAATAAGATGTGTCAGTGTGTTTTTAATTTGCATAGGGATTAGCCTATATAAACCACATATGGATGAAAATTCTCCCTGAAACTTCTCTGAGTTATTATTGCTGGATTACAACATATAGTCATTACTATATCAGTGTGAATACTATTAATACAATAACCATTTCCATTGCTTTTTTAAAACAACTAGTTGTAAGTAACATTGTTGTTTTAGAGCTATGGGTAAGGGAAAATTGGGGTCATATCCCTTAAGGCTGGTTATTAAAATCAGCATGGACAAGAGACTGTAGTAATTTAATAGTTAAGAGTTCCCTTAAAAAGTCTGCTGTTAGTAATATGTATGATAGCAAACATTTCAACTCCTGTTGTTTAATGCAAAAAGTGCATTTGTAGTCAGGTGCTGTGGCTGCCTGTGAGATCACATGTGGGGGATGCCTAGGATCCAGCCCCAGGGCTGGAGCAAGTTGCCAGAGCCATACATTGTATGTATATCAGCTCAGCCCCTGAAGCTGCCCGGGAGCTGCAGCAGGGGATGCCAGATGAATAACCCTCATGCTCAGCCTGAGGCTCAGCAGGTCTTTTACACTCCACTTACATGATGGCTGGATGAGCCTTGCACATATCTGATAAAAGTCTGTCTGGCACATGTGCTGTGTAGATTTGCTGGCTATTTGCGCATGCAGAGTAATTTTTCATCTCTGTGGTCACTTAAATTACTGTTCAGTAATGGACTGTAAACAGGACTGTCTAAGCACCTGCAAGGGTTAATGTCTTAGTTGTGTGTTCATCATCAGAGGGGAGAAAATATTAAAGAATACATTGGGGAAAATGGTATCTGTAAATTCTAGCAAAATTTAAAAAGTGTCAAATGAATCTTGAGGAGGGGTAGTAGCAAGACTGATTTTGCCATTAGATTTCTGGCCGAAGATGTTATCTCACACCATATTGCTGTTGTCTCTACATCATGTTACAGGAGCTGTAACAGGGAGGTGTTGATATTGCTATGAGAAGTGTAATATCTTGCTTTCCCTAGCATTGGTTATTTTAGCCAACTCAGTTGCCAGAGCCATACATTGTAAGATCTTACACAGATACTTACACAGTATCTTAGAGCCTTAAAATCTTTGGTGTGCCTATCCTTGTGTGGGACCCCCGTGAAGGAGGGACATACAGCGTGCCTTAGCTGAAGAGAGAAGCAGCTTCCTGAGCCTTTTCTTCCCTTGCTTTCCCTGACACCCCCTCCTTCGCTTATACTGGCACTTGAGAAATTCTCTTGTTATTCCACTGCAGGCTGTTCCGCTGCGCTCGAGCTGCCTGTGCTGGGGAGAGCAGTGCTGCTGAGAGGAGCTGCACACACTGCGACTTCCCTCCAGCAGAATCCTTCTGTCCACCTGCAGCATTAGAGTTCAGCTGGGAGAGCTGAGAATGGGGACCTTTCTGTTCCCCCCACCCTCTACCTTCCTTCTGAAAACCTTACGGTTCTTCACTTAATAATGAGGGGTACATATGCTATGAATAAAATATTAGTGCAAAGTGGGGAATATACTTTAGGGGTGTTTATCCGGAAAGGAATATGAAACAAAGCAGGAATAGAACACAGTCACTACTTCAGGTAAATCTGCTTATTGCTTTATTTTTTACCATTTCTAATGATGATACCCATCTCTTTGTTGTGCATGACAGTACAGTGAGATGACTTCATTCCTTGTGTTGTGCATCACTGTCCTTGCAATGCAGTTCTTTCAGTTCATAACATTAGTGTGTGGTTTAATCGTAGGATGGGGAGTACCTTGCAATATTGAATGCTGAGATGCAGTGAACATGACAAAAATTTTAAGTTTTGTTTTCTGAACTTGTGACGTATATCTCTGCACAATATTTATCTAGACTGTGTAGGGGAAGCATTGATTTTCTTGAAGATGCTTTGATTTATCTGTACATTTATAATGACCTTAAATAATGTTTTGAAATAGCTTATTGCCCAAATGCAGACTATAAAAATCAAATCTGGCAACAGAAAGGCTTACATAAACGAAATAATTTTACTTCTCAAATTTGTGAGTAAGTATAAATGTTTAGTCAGTATTTATTGGCACTGCTAAAATCCCAAGCGTTGCAGTGCTGTGTGGCTGCCTAAGGAGGTGGACACAACCATGGCAGGAGTTTCCTTGGACATACAGACGTGCTGAGAGCTCACTGATGCACTGTAAACTACTTATTGATTTAATGATGTTTTGATGATCCACAGTGTTCTCTGCAACTGATGCAGGATGTGTTTCCTTCAGCTTTGCATCTATTTTTTTGTATTGACAGTGTTTTGACAAACATTCTGTAGTGTTCCTGCATATGTTCTCTCTTAATGCATTTTAACTGGATTCCGAGAAGCAGCACTAACATTAAACACTGTTTTCTCCTGCTGCAGTCATAACACAGGTTTTACAAGCATCAACGTGAAGTCTTGCCAGATGCATCACAGCATCTGTGTTGTGATGGAGAAGTGGTGTGTTATCCCACTAATGTAGGGGGAACTACCACTTCT
Organism: Rhadina sibilatrix; assembly: GCA_013400275.1. Lineage (NCBI taxonomy): Eukaryota > Metazoa > Chordata > Aves > Passeriformes > Phylloscopidae > Rhadina > Rhadina sibilatrix. The sequence goes on along the minus strand of VWYO01020465.1, from coordinate 175,551 downwards.
GAAGTGAGCAGAACTGAAACATTATTACACTGCATAGGTAATGGAAGCATACAAACCTAGGTAATGGGAGGATAATTCTCTCTTCTGTGTTCTGTCTTGCCAGCTGCAGCAGCTTCAGAATCTTGGATATTTATTTTTATTGTAGAATGGACAGCAAAAAAAAAAAAAAAGAAGTTAGGCACATTCAAGTAACTGATTATTTTGGTTCATTGTGAAACATTACTGTTCTTCCATAAACACACAGCTTTAAAGGATGCAATATCTCACAATTATAATCAATTTAAACAGAGACAGAGCATGCCATTAGAGAATGTACCTTGGGCTTGTTGCTGCTGAGTTGTTCCCATCTCTGCTGCCTGTGCTATGGAGATGATCTTTGTACTGATTATAGAAAATAGGACTGTGAATAACTGATAGTTATTCATAATTCTGGAAGCAACATACACCATAGCTCTGGCTGGCAATAGGAAAAGTAGCTGCAAAGATATTAAAAAGACTCTAGCCTGGGGATCCCAGTTTTTATAACAATAAAAAATTCCATGGAGTTTCCTCCCTTAATATCCAGTCTTGAAAAACAACTCTGTTTTGACTCTGTCCTTTGCCAGGAGGCTAATGAGAAATTTCTGCTATCCCTGCCAATGCTTCTGCAATTAAAAGGGAAGTCCCTTGTAATGGAAAAATACACATGAGCTGCTGGAGTATGCAGTAGAAGGGGAAAGCTGAAGGAGAGACCAAGAAACCAGCTGTGCCTTTATATGCCCAGGTTAGCAGCAGGGGGACTTCTTTGAAAGGATGGGAGGTCCACTTGTTTGTCCATATGAATTTTTGGCTGCTGTGTGGGAGCCACAGGCAAGGTATGGGAGTTTGGAACAACTTGCCAGTCAGGAACTTCTGCCTCACCCTCCTCTCCAAGTCTTTAATAAAATAATACTTAGCATACCCAACAGAGTATTGCTCTACTTCCATGGCTCCACACTGTATGTGGTTGTTCAGTCTCTGTCAAGCAAGAAACTAAACACAAGGATGTGGGAGCAAGTTCCAGTAAAACTGTTGTCTTTGTTGAACTTTACAAGCAGTTGTGCAGGTACAGGGTANTCTGTCTCAGTTTACACCAGGTAGAAACTGCCTGCCCCCACCCCACTGCCAGGGGCATGTGATGCATCTCACAATAGGGTGATGGAAATGCAGATGCACCGCTCTGGGGCAGGGTATAGCCTGGGGGGGCGGTGTTAATGGTTCATTGTCAGAAGGTGTCAGGCCTCTCTCCCACAGATGAAAATAGAATACACATATTTGGCTCCACAACCCAGGACACACGTGCGCCAGATTTGAGGTGATTTTAGTTGCCTGCTTTGACATACTTTCTTAATGTCTGAGTTGTCAGGGGAATGTTAGATGCAGTACAGCACAAAAGGGCTTGCACAGTGCTGTGGGGAAGAAGCAAAGATGATCCAACGTAGTAGGAAAAACAAAGGGGTCAGATTTAGTTGCTGGTATATTACCAGCATGGATTTACCCTGGAAAGGCCTGGGAAATGTCTGCAGTGGTGCAGGGTGCTAGCAGGTGTCTTTGGAGCTGAGCTCTGACATATGCTTAGCACTTCTTTCCACCTGCTCCTTTTATCCCTTCTCACAGAGTGACTTTATGCAACCTGTCCTTGACATTCAGTCATGTGGAAAGTGTAACAGCCCCATGGTCAGTAGACAGGTCAGTCAGGTTTCTCCTGCTGTGCCATTCTCCACCATATTTTGGTGGATGGTCGGACCTGGACACTGTTTTCCATATAAAGCTTTCCTTGCTGAGTTTTTACTCTTGGGACCGCGACGATCTCAACAGGAAGCCTTAAAGGTCATGGCAGGCTTCTGGCTATAACTTCCGAAGAAGGCCAGTGAGGAAAGACTGCAGGGTCTTCAGTTTCAAGTGCTGACATTTCCCTGTGCAGTGGAACTGGAGTTTTGGCCCTGCTCTTGCCCTGGCTTCAACAGGAAGAAAGTAAAAATTGTGATTATGTAACTGATTGCTCTCACAAGTGACTTATTATTTGTTCCCCTGTAGCAACCTCTGTTATCCAGTGATCATCATAATTCTTGAGGATTTAAAAAACTAAAAGTGGGTTTGTGGCTTATACATGAATTTAGGAAAAAATCATTTGAATCTAAAGAAAGAAGATCTGCTTGGGAATCATAAAATTGACACAAACTTACCCCATCCTAAACTCGTATTTCAGAGAGAATTACCGATATACAGAATCTTTGAATACTGGTAAAATAGCAAATGACAGAGGTACTTTTTAAAAATATATTGATCTGAAAGTGATGTTTGAACATAATCTGGAAAGAAATACCTGAAATATTTTGGGGTTTTCTTATGCTCTCCCATTCAGGAAAGCACTGAACAACCAAAAGTTTCAACAGCTAGAATCGTAGAGGGCTATGTCTCATCATATACACTTGTAAACTGTTTATATAATGTTTACACAAAGACAAACTTCAGGTACATTTTCTGCTTCCAGTGGGGTTCTCCAGTGTGTCTCCAACTGATAAAATGTATTTCACTATATGCAAAGAAGTTAAAAGATGCAAGAATATTTGTGTATGTATGGTAGAAGATGCTTATTGTCGATTCATACAAACAGCAGACTATTTTAAGTACAGTCTTAGAGAGAAATACAAGTCATCCCTACTTTTATGACTTAACATATATACACACATATATGTAAAATATGAATGAGAAAAAGACATGGAAAATCAGGTATTCTGATGGTGTAAATATAGGAGAAAACTCATCCAGCTGGCTAGATATGAAATCCTGTGTCAAACATTATAGCCATTTACCAGTAGTTGACAAGACAAAAACCTACTAGTTGATTTCTTTTATAAGAGCTGTATAATAAATTTGAAGAAATAAAGAATAAGCACTTTCCCTGCACTCACTGAAGAATGATGCCAAGAATACAATTAGTTTTGTTACCTTGCTCCAGTTAAGTTTATGAATGAAGCAGAACACAAAGGTCTCTCGTGCACAGAGCTGAGGTGTATTATAACTTACTGATTAGTCACAAACCCATTTCCATATCCCTTGATGTATTGCAATAGACTGTGTCACCCTTAGAGGAGCTAATCATAAACAAACAGTCAAAAGCATTTCAGTCATTTTGTTAGTTGCTCTTAGGATGTGGCTGATGACAGCCTAAACGCTCCATGGTATCAGACATTAATGGCCTCATTTTACACCCTTACAGTCCCTGGCAAAGCCACCAACACATTCAGAAGTACAGGTGTTTGCTGTTTGCACCATAAGGTGCCTGTTGAGGGCTGTATTCCAGCTGCAATATGTGCATGAAACAGGTAGATGAAAAGGTAAAAATATATAATATAATCATACGGTAATGGATAATCATTTTGTAGTCTCAGTGACCCAGCTGACATTTCCCTCACTTTGACAGAATAACTAGACTGAATATTTTTAGGCACTGTTTTTAGTCACTCCAATCCTTCTGAAGAGCTTTCTTTTGGTAAATTGAAGGATAGTGATTTTGTTTGTTCATTTTTCCAGGCATTTTTGAGGTAAGTAGGAAATAACAATGAGCTGCTAATTTCCTTTGGACTCTGAAATAATGTATTCTGTAAGATTTTTATCACAAGCATAGCTCAAAAGTCTCTGTTGCTATACAAGGCTCCTGAGCAGGAAACAAGTACCAGATAATTGCATGTCGTCAGTGTTCAAGTATTAAGAAAAATAAGGATCCCTTACAGCAAAAAGGAAAATGCATTGATTCACTAAGGCAGAGTTGAAGAATATCTGGGCAAACTACTGTATTAATTATCATCAGTCTTGAATTTTTCCAATGTTCTTTTACCATGAAATGAATGCAAAGCAGTAGCAGTTCTGTTCCAAGGAAAAAATATCTGTCTTTCCAGTTATAAAAAATTGTGCATATTCATGTGGTTTAAGTTTTTTTTAATTAAAGAACTGAGCTAGATTATTATCATAGTTAGAATAAGACATAAAAAGTATTAAGAAGGAACTTTATTGAACTGATAATTGGCTGCTAAACAGAGTCTATTAATTTTGTGACTGTGAAATCTTGCTTACATCCCCTTTAGCTCCCTGTGTCCTGGTTTTCCCTTTTATAAAAGTGAGTAATAGCATTCCCCACCATTGTAATGTAAGTTGAGCTTCTCTGGAAGAAGTCATTGTTCAGAATTAGACTTAATGCTGCCTTTTTATGCCAGTTGCTGGAACAGTTATTCAATCTGCTTTCGTGACAGAAGCTTCATCAAACTCATTATGTTGACCCTAGCTTATTCCCACTGAGGTTCTGGTGGGTAATATCCAAAGTGTCAAATATTACTGCTTCATCCTACTTTAAATGCAACCTGTGTTTTTTACCTCCTTTTCCCAACCCCCAGTTTATTAACACAGAAATTTTGCCTTTAAAGTTGTAAGAATTGTTTTAACGAGAACAAAGAAAAACCAAAACCCCTACCTCAGTTTTATTAGATTTATCCTTTTAATGACTGCAGCTAAATATATCTAATTACAATTATTGAATTCTTCAACATCCTCTTTGGCCTACAAAATATTAAATATGCTCCTGATAAATTGTTAGCCTCTCAGAAAAGGTAAAACAGCCTTGAAATCTCTAATTTGTTAATTGTCTACAACTTGACTAAATGCAAAGTTTCCCCTTGAGACATGGATAGCTGATATTATTACAGTGCTCAGATTTGATCAATGTGCCAACTCTGCAGGAAAAAAAAAAAAAATCTCATTTTTAAAGCAGACTAAATCCAGCAGCTAAACTCTTGGCTGTGGTTCTCAGATCATGCCCTGCCCTGGGGCTGGTGCACACTACTGGGAACAAACTGACCTCTGCAGTGGATCACCATTTTTGTATTTTATAGCCTAATGTAAAAATCTCCTATTCCCTTTCTGTGCTGGAGATGTAAAAGGCATCAGGCCATGTCTTGGCAAGTGATTTTTGCCTTTTGGCATGGCACCTTGCTCTTTCCTTGCTGGTGTTACAAGCTGGTTGTGAAACACCAGAGGTTGTAGACCATGGGCTGGTTGAAGTCCAGGTCTGTCATGCAAGCATTATCTGTGCTGCTTCTTTTATGAACTTCTAGCTGCTGCTCATGCTTTGTGGCAAAAAAAAAATTCTTCCATGTGCTAATTGTGTTTTTTATCAAAAAAACTTCAGTCTGACACATGTTTTTTTTAAAGATCTGTTTCACAGATAATCTTAGCGGATTTGTCTGTAGCATTTTTCAGCCCTGTTCTTCTGTCATGTATAACTCATTTTTAGTGAGTCTCATTATCCCTTACTTCAAGGTAAGAGCTGGTCTGCTTCTCACTGCCTTTCTGTAGATCTGTTGCAACTTAGATTGCTTAGGACACCAATATAAGATCTCTTAGGTTTCTAAAATATGTTTCTGATCTATATCAAGTATATGTATGAAGGTATTACTTGTGTGCATGTTATGCATGCTTTATTCATTCATTTACATTTTTGTTGGGCTTTTTTGTTGTTGGTTTGGGTTTTGGCTTGGTTGTTTTGTTTGGTGGGCTTTTTTTCCTTTTTATTTTTATTTACTTGGTGATCTGTATAAGCAATTTAAAATTATTTCTTTCAGTGTGTCATCTTTCCTTCGGCAGCCATTAAGCTCAGCCCCCATTCCACTGTCCCATTTGTTCATTTCTGACCAGTCACCCTGAAGAATATGGTCTGCACTGGCCAACACTTGAAAGGAGCTGCTCAGGTTGTATGACAGGACAAGAGACTTGTGTTTCTCAGTGCTGCTGTCTCTGAGTTACCCTGGGAGTGACAAAAAGTCTCCAGTTGCCTCCTAAGTGGTTAATCCATGAGCTGCTGCTGCTGTCCATCTTTAGGGTCCCATCTAGTTTGTAAGAAGGTCACTTGCTTAAAGTGATCCTAATTGTGTTTGTGCAGGCTACTGAGGTATTTGAAAAGGGGTCCGATCTTGTAATGGAAGGAAAATGAACTAGAAAACCAGTTGAGTCTATGAAACAATTGTGTTTGGATCCTCCTAAAGTTGTATTTTTAGCTTCTGTACAGGGTAATGCAAAATCGCCAAACTTTCTTACAAAAAGTAGAAGAAAGTATGTGATCCTACTTGGTTCTCAAAAAGGGTTAAAATAATAAGCCTTAAACAGAACTTACAAGTAGGGTCTGGATTTCAAAGGGAAGGCTACAACAATTAACATCTACTAGCCTGCTATGAAGTCAGGTTGGATTGTCTGACAGCCAAATGCTACAAGTGAGGGCAGTCAGTGACTACTGGAAAGGCCTTTGTTTCGCTGAAAGGAAAACAAGGAATTGTTTGGGACACTATTTGGTCGTAACTTATAGTTTATTTACCTTCTGCTCAAAGGTAAAAATAAATAAATAAATAAATAATTGAAAGGCTAAATGCATTTTCTTCAACTACAAAGTTGAAAACAATGTGAGAGGCTATACTAGGAAGTATATTTGCTACTTCATCTACCTGAAAAACACATTTATGAAAACAACTGAACAGTTATATACATTTATGAAGAAGAAATCACAGTTTGTTTTTTGAAGTTAAAACCTAACTGCAGTGCATCGGATAACAAAGAGAATTGTCAAAACACCAGGAGATTTAGAAAGGCATTGCCCCTCATGAACAATTTTATTTTATATCTTTCCTTCCGTACTTTTTTGACAGCATGGGAATAACATGGTAAAAGTAGGGCATCAGACGAAATGGTAGGAGTGGAAAAGTTCAGAATGAAAAATGTGGAACAAATGGAGAAACCCCAAAGCACTGGACAGTAATGACAAATTATTCTTTTTCAAGAGGTTGGTTTTTTGTTGGTTTTTTTTTTTTCATTTTAAAATTTATTACCTATAAAACCTATACTAGTTGAATTAAAATATAAGATGACCATTTCAGAAGTCTGAGAATGAAATAACTTAATAGTTTCAAATAAAAAGTAGAATTTGATCAAAGAAAAGTTATTGGAAGGTTGTTTCTACATCCCCCCTTATCAGCATATACTTTTCTATAGATTTTCACATTATTAATGTCTGTAGGCATTTCAATTCTGAATATGAGCTCATCATATGGAGAGAGATGAGTGAGTGTGATCTGAAGGGCTCCAGGATGCCATTTATGGATTCACAGTCTTTTCTCAAGTTCAAGAACCAATAACACAGTTCTGATAAGGGAAATAGTCTATTACATTTGTTGGTATTCTTCCATGATTTCCTGTAGCACTGTGTCAGCATGGTGTGATTTCTGTGCTCTTCCCTGGTAATAGCTCAGGAGCAGAAGGTTGGGGCTTTGGTGTTTTGGAGGGATATTTTTTTTTTTAAACTTTGTTAGAGGAAATGCTTTTAAAAATTCCTCTAGCAATTTTCAATTTTGCTGGCTGCTTGCAGAGACCAGTAAACTCTATAGCATAAATCAGAGAGGGAAGAGTTGGTAACTGACAAAAGTGATTTTTTTCTTCTGTGAACCAATTTATGAGCACATTTGCTTTCTGGAAGCATAGGTTAATACCCTTTAAATATGTCCAAGAATAAATCTTTCTAAAGAGATACAAAGGCAATTGAGGAATGAAGGAAATGTGAAGTGAAGCAAACACAGCTTAAAGCTAGTCCTGCCCTTTTGCATCCGGAACCTTGCTTCAAATTTACTCAAGTTATGTGAAGTTTTGAAGTGCCCTTGAACAGATCCTTGAGGTGTTTGGGAGCACTGCTATGCAGAGTGCAGATAATTTGGTAGAAAGTATAACCTGCTGTGTAGTGCTTCTGACTTCTGGAGGCATATTTGTAACTCCTGAGCACATCTGGTGTGGGAAGCCTGTGTAACACATTCATTGACTTTAAAACATGCCTGAGAATTGGTGTTTTCCTGCCCTGTTTCTATAATGATCCTGCTTGATCCACACAGTTTCAGTAGCTTACTAACTTGACCAGACTGGAAGCGTAAGTCAGACAGAGCTGAGGCAAATTCTGTAGCAAACAAGTGGATTCAGGGGGAAAGCCAAGGCTGAGATTTTCTAGCTACTAATCATATTAGATACGAAAGGAAATCCCAGTAAGAAGATTTAAAGAGAAGTGGGAACAAAGATTCTGTTTCAGATATTTGTATGGCCACTGTAGCACAGTATTTCAGAACCTTTAATGTAATTAATGTAAGAAGAAAGGGGTGTTGTTGTTGCTTTAATAAGCCCCAGTTAACAAAAGGACATAGTCTAGGAACTTCATCTGCTGAGTCAGTCTGTAAGCCTGTGGGTGTTTTGTTTGGGAGGGAGGGGTATTGCTGGTTTTAATATCACATCAGGAATGGACACTTTAACTTTTTACCTGCTACTGAACCACTCCTCCCTGTGCTTAGCACTTTGATTCCATCTGTGAAATGGAGGTAATACTTAGACATTCACACAGAAAGCTTCTGGATCTGCAGATGAAAAATTGCTGCAAAAGCCTTGGGTTTTTCAAAATTGGTGTTCTCTTGGTATGCAAACTGAATGATATTCTGGCATGTTATCCCCTAAATCCTGGTGATGGAGCCTAGGACTTCTTCCCATTTAATTGTTGGAGCATTAGGAGGAATAACAGCAATTCAGGCTTGTGTAATTACCTTGGGGTCTTTGAAAAGTCCTGCCAGTGTTTCAGTTGACGTTCATGCCAGCCCATGTCTGAGTGGTGGAGAAAGATGCACCTTAGTGTAAGTGATTCATGTGTGGCTATGAGGAGCTGGGCTTACAGACAGCCTAAATAGTGCAGAAAAGTTCTCTGCAGGGAAATAAGCAGTATCACTGGAAGAATAAGCCCCATTTGATAAGCCTTTAGCAATCAGTTTGTTTCCATTTCTCTGGGGGTGAAGAAGTGCAAAAAAACATCAACTAAGTCTGTTTCTCTTTCTTTACCAGCTGCCTCATGTCACTTTTTATCTGTGGCTCAGCCTGTCTCTGGAATCTACCTCTAAATTGTATTGCAGGCAGCAAAATAGGAATTGTACACTGTCAATAGTCCTCAGTTCATTTACTTCTTGCATCATTGGGGAGCACAAGTCAAATGAATAGCTTCATGCAACAGTGTCTGTATTTTCATAATCTCTGTTATTCATTTGTTACTGTGAGTCATTTGATAAAAATTCTGCCTAACTCATTTGTAGTGGATTTGCTTGTCTGCCCATCCCTTCCCCTGTTCCAGCAGCAGTAATACAGAGCTAGTGAATGACTTGACCAGTCTTCTGTAGAGGCAACACAGTGTGTACGAGCTAGAGGGTCACATGCAGGTACAAGCTTCTCTGATTAATCTCTTTGTCAGCATCTGCTGGGGGCATGTTTTTTGGTGAGTGCCAGATACCTGGGTAATAGCTAGAGGAAGGAGTAATAGATGGAAGGAGCATGGATTTCCTTCTCCCTGTGTCGTAATGACCATCAATGCTGCTGCCGTTGGTAATGTGTTGTTCTGTTTGGTGCAGATATATGGATGTGAGCAATGCATCTGTGCCCCTTTCAGCTTCATCACCACACACTTGTAAATCAGCAGCATGAGGGAGAATGTACTTACGTCTGTTAACACACAGATCAAGAAACTGAGATGTGATTTCCCTTTTTGCACATCGTTTGAGGACGTTAATTTAAACTCAAATCCTTTCTTTCCTTTTAATATCTCTGTCCCTTTAGTATTTCTGTAGGATTTAAATGTAAGTCCTAAACGACCAGGCTATTTGGGACTGTGTGTTGATGCTGCTGGAGGACTCTGTGGTTTGGAGGCTGAAAGAAAAGCGTGAAGTTGATTTATCTGATGCTTTACTGAGAAATTAGGAATTTACCTAGAAAAAGGAAGAATCTTTTGTCACTGCATGGTACTCCAGGTCTGGAGAATGTTAAGGGACAGAAAGTATCTGCTGGAGTTCTTTGGTTCTTTTCCTGGTGGACCTGCTTTTGTTTTGCCCTGGTTTGGGACAGCTGATCCATCAGAAGCACTGAGGGTGCCTGAGCATCCATGATACTAGGCCTCCAGGGGCTGTGCATCAATGATGTGTAGTAGGTGAGTTTTCCTGCAGGCAGAGTTTCCACTGATTCTGCAGGCCCTGGGCTAGTTGGCATCTCACAGTGAAGAGCCCTGTTACACAGGCAGCAGCTCTGCATTGGGCTGAGTTGGTAACTGCAGTTCTCAGGGGAACTCAGGTCTAATGGCAGTAAAAAGAAAGGGAGTAAGTCTGAAATGACAGCGGAGGACAAGTGGTGCATCTGAGACCAAGGGAGGACAAGCAACATTACTTTGGTACAAAAGCAACTTGGTTTGAAAAAGAAAAGTCAGCATCAAACACCAGTGTGTATTTTGTCTATCTTATTCCTAAGATGAAAAACAGTGTTACTGTTAGTGAAGATTAGTAAATGGATGTGCTGTGATAAGTGGTAAAAAATTCATTAGATCTTCTTGTACTGAAAGCTAAGGATAGCCACCACTCTTATTTCTGGGTTACTGATACTGCCATAGAGTGCTAAATAGCCTTGTACCTACAGATCTAAGAGCCTTTTTATATAGTTTCTGCCACCTAACATAGATTTCAACATGTTTTCTTGAGAATGTCCCTCTTTGGGACTTGCATTACTGGCAGCTTTTGGAATTTGTGATATGGTGGTCACTTTTGCATTCTTCTGCAAGAGCTTTTTATGCATTATTACTTATCAAAGGCTCTGGTAAAAGTTTTTAGTGGATTTTACACCTATGGCAGTGTCTTCTCACAGCCACTGAGGCAGAGGAATATAGGCAGTTTCAGAAATGAAGTTCTGATCATAATGGCACCAAGATAAATATGAAATAGTGTTGATGCTAACAAAGATGTTGATGTAGACTAAAGAGGATTAGCCTATATATAGGTTTTGGGGTTTTTTATTGGAATATTTTTTAAGTCTGAGATTTTATGGTACTTTCTAATGAAGAAATATATCTGTTCATTTTGGGCATAATCCTGAGTGTTCTAGAAACCAGCTATATCCAAAAATAAAGCCGACCCATCTATTTCAAACAGCCAAGCTTTGGGAATAACAAGACATGAATAACTTTGGTATTAGAAATATATTTCAATCTCTAGAACTGAAGAGATATGATTTCTGTTCTACAGAAATCTTGTAGGTTTATTTCCAAGTGTCTCCTCTTCTACATAACAGAGATTTATCTGTTGAAAGAAGGATTTTTAGAACAAATGCTTTGAAATTTTTCTTCAGTAGAGCAATCATCCTTAATCCAAATTCAATATTTCCTTTTTACCTATATATAAGTTCTGTAAAGCAGCACAGCCTTAAATTCTGAGTGCAGTGAAAATGCAGTAAGTGGAACAGAAAAAAAGACTACTTAATGTTGTCTTTTATACTCCTCTTGCAAAATTTTAGTTAATCCTTCATCTCTCCCTTTATCTGATATCAAATTAGTCTGCAAAAGCATTCTAGGGCTAACTCAAATATGCAAGATGAGGGTGTGTGCAATCTTGTGGTCATGTTTCTTAATCCTAAGGTATGTATTAGGAATAAACCCCTTTAATATTATATTTCATTTATTTTGCTGTCTGGAGCAGAGGGCTGTCTGTAACACAGAAACAAGAACATTTCTTGTTTTAAATATTGTATATTTATGACTCATTAACCTTATTTGGGTCTGCAAATATAAAGAAGAATCCCAGTTTTTATCTTTAAAGTCCAGCCACTGTACCTTTGGTTGATCTATTCAGGACTATTGAAACCACAAGTGCCTGAAAAACGATACAAGTGAGTCAGCTGACAATTTAGAAATTAATTTCAGAAGCTGTTGCTACAAATCACTTCCTATCAAATACCATGGAATAATAATGGTTCTAATACCACTCTGAACTGTCTGGCTGAACTTGGACAGAAAGCGTAGAAATGACATTTAATGAACTGAGGCAATCATTAACCTATCTGTCTCTGTGATACTCCTCTCTGATCTCTTGTTTAACCAAATAGATGTGCACGTTGTTTCCCATGGTAGTTCTCTTCCTGCAAGTATTCACAGCGAATGCATGTGTAATAAGCTTGTCAAAGACACTAATTCTATGTAACCTTCTGAATTACATAAACCTGTATAATATTTTGAACATGTTAGTTGGCAGATTCAGTGCTGTACCAAGTGCAGTCAATCCACCTTTCCCTCAAAAGAGTGAGGAAGAAAATTTTGGTGGCATTTTATCCTTTCAGCTTGAGCTACACTTACAAAAAATCTCTTTTGTTCTTTGCTACCTGTAGTAGATATTTTGTCCTGCATTTCTCAAGATCACTGCCATCATACTGGCGGTGGGGGGCATTCTGTTCCAGCAGGTGAGTTGGGCAGTCTGATGTGGGCGATGAGTGGCCAGTTTCCTTGGCCACCCCCAATTAAGTCTCACACCAGCACACCAAGTGTCCCCAGCAAGTTGCTGATGATTGCCCAAGAGCTTAAGTGTTAGGTGAAAAGATTTAAGTTATCCTAAAGTGAAGAAAAGTTTTATAATCAGATAATCAGCATTTTTTAAATTTTCTTTGCTTTTTGATAGGTAAGGAGAGTATCAGTAAATGCAAAGTAAGAGCCAGAAGAATTGGCAGACACAAAAGAATCAGTTCTTGAAGCCAAGGTGGGAGGCGGCATTTAAATATAGTAGGGTTTGCTAGGCTTGGGGTGTTAGTTGGCTAAAGTGTTGATGTGAATTTGGCAAAGTGGATGTAATGCACAGAAGTAAGACTTCAAACAGGCATTTTGTTTTGAGGGAGGATTAGGGATTTTTGCACACCCCTTCCTGAGCTGGACTGCAAGAGAATTAGAACAAAGAGAGGGAGGGAATGGAGGAAGAAATCGAGCACAGGTGAACCCAACTCCCTTTCCTCATCATTCTGACACTTCACCTTCAGAATCTGTATCAGACTTTTACCACAACAACTGCCCATCACTTAGACTATGTTAGTCCTGTTGTGAGGGCTGAAAATAGGTCTGGGCAAAAGCATCAATATGAGTCAGGAATTCAAGAGAATCCCAGGATGTGCAGAAGGTAAGGCAGATCTTTCAAAATGGATTTCTTCACTCCTTGAATAAAACTTCTAGACTTTGTTTGCACAAGGAATCCATTTTCTTTGTCATATCTCAAAAAAAGCAAAGGTTTTTACATAGTACCAGAGCTTTTAGAACAGGCACATAGAGGCATGCAAAATTTTCTCAAGACTCAGATGATTTTTGTGGCGCTCATTTTGTTTACTCCTTAGTGGAATGGATACTTGTTATATTCCCATCTTTTGCAATAGCTCTAATAGATTACAATAACTTGTGGTGACTCTGCCAAACAGTGAAAATTTACAGCTTTTATGGTTTGCCCTAAATCTTCTAGAATAGGTATGCACAACAAGCACATGTTTGTTGGGGTTGCATCTATTACTCTTACCTGTGTTGATACTCCAGTACTGCTTTGTGCCCCCTCTCTTCTACCCAGCTCAAGACCACAGCTCTTGCTGTGCTGGTAACCTGTCTGGCTGGCAGCCTCAGCGGGGGCTGTTGCACATGTTGGACTGGAGTGTAGGTTTGACAGCCAAAATAGGCCAACTACCTGTTCAGACAGACCATCTGATCACTGCCTACTCGCTGTACACCAGCCAATGCCAGTCACCTGCTGGACAACTTGCCAGAAATGCCAAAAATCTGTGAGCTCACCCAAGGGATGCAGCTACTAGTGGATGTGCTAGCCTGCCGCTGGCTGAAGTGCTGTTGCTTGCCAGCGAGGCTGCTGTGCTAACAGAGTTATGAGGAAAGGATGAAGGGAAAGTTTATAAGAAGAGAGAAAAGCTCTGTATGCAATAATTATATGGCATCTTTATTTGCTCATGGTTTGTGAGTGTTCTCTATCTAATCTTCTGTGATCATGCAGATTTTAATTTTTTGGTGTAATGGTTAGACTCAATGATCTTAGAGATCTTTTTCAACCTCCACAATTCTATGATTCTGTGAAATATGCCCCTTGGAAACTCTCTTCCTGAAAGAGATATGAATAACTTAGCAGACAATATTCAGGGCTAACTATCCTGGGTTAGTTTCAAAATCAAACATAATCTTTCAGTAGGAAGATACAATATTTTCAAAATACAAATTCAAAATATTCCTATAAAAAGTGTGATTGAATTTCTTATTATTTGTGCATTCTTTGTGGTTTTTAATGTGCTCATCAATGCCATGTAAGCACTCTATCTGTGACATTTTAATGTCAGTTCTTACCAAAGACATTGCAAGTTTTTGGCTCACTCTCTTTTTCTGTTAGAGGCAGCTGTTTAGGATATATTTGCTCTTGTTGAGAAAAAAAATACGAAAAATTGATTCAGCACCAATGGGTGTCTTACAGCCACCTGTACCGCTTCAAGGTCTCTGCACTCAGACAGCAACAAAAGCTGTGATAGCAGCTGTCCTTACCGAAACAAAAAAAGTGAGTTTTGAGAGTAGGGAAAAGGCAGTAGTGGAAGCAGGGAGGGTTGTTCCTTTTATATTTTTGCATTTCAAGAGTATTTCGGTAACAATGAAGACAGTGAAGAGGAGATGTTGCAGGACATTGGGGAAGGTCTAAATGTCAGTATTGTCTGTGGTTAAGTTGGTCAAAAACCCTTTTGGGGTGGACATTCATACCAGAGTGCTTCATCCATCTTTTTTAGGTGCATTGATTCATACTTCTGTGATTGCCATCCCATACCCCCTTCATCTGTAAAGGGAACAGAGGTTGCGAAATGCTCTTCAAGAAACACCTGAAGGAAGGCTAAGACTAAGACTTGCTTTTGCATTCTCCTGTATGAGGCATCTGCTACCTGTAGTACATAAAGGGGGTGGAGCCTTCTCTTCTTCAGTGGCTCTCTAGCCACAGCTCACAAGGAGGAGTCATACCCAGGTCTTGCACCTGAGATTCAGAGAGAAACAGAAGCCTTCATGGAGACATGAGAGATCATGGAGCTGGCTGCTGCTCCTGCTTAGTCAAATGCTGCCTGAGCTCCTCAGCAGGCAGGGCTTTGGGAAAGCCTCAGGAGAGTCATAGCTGCCAGCTGATAGTTCATTCATTGGAGCAATGGCCAGCTGAGGATATTATGTGAGGTCTGCTGCTTCTTCCCCTTCAGCCAAAGTAGCCTATTTGCAGGCAGCGTCAGTCCCTACGTCCACCTAGATGGATGAGGAGAGGTGATGAACTATTAGTTTTCTGGCTGTGAAAAAAGTTATTTTCTTTCAAATAGGAGAAATTTGGCATAAGGCCACAAAAGACCTGTTTGTGGAGGAAATGAACAGTATATAGCAAACCCCAGAAAAGATTCCATCTGCTGGAACTTTGTGTCTAAATATCCCTGAAAGAAGCTTGGGTACAACAACAACAACAACAACAACAACAACAACAAAAAACAACCAGACAGATGTGCCTCTTGTCTTTTCCATGTTCAGTCATCACAGTCTCAAGTCTTTGAGATGTTGGAGTGTGTCCAAAGAAGGGCAACAGAGCTGTGGAAGGGTCTGGAGCCCAAGTCTTATGAAGAGAGACTGAGGGAGCTAGGGTTGCTTACCCTGGAGAAAAGGAGGCTGAGAGGAAATTTTATCACTCTCTAGGACTCTCTGTAAGGGGGTTGCCCAGGGAGGTGGGTGAATGACCATCCCTGAAGTATGTAAGATGGGGCATTTAAGGATATGGTTTAGTGATAGACTTGGCACTGTTAGTTTAACAGTTTGACTCAATGGTCTTAGAGGTCTTTTCCAATGTAAACAATGATATCCTGTTCTGTGGAACTACTTATGTCTGATTTTAAAGGAGCAGCTGGATACAACCTATGTTCAGCTACATTAAAAAAAAAAAAAAAAGAAGAGTGTGTCTCACTATAGTAATTGTAACTGTGCACTCTAATTTTTTATTTCTCTTTTCTTGTTACTCTATTCCCAAATTGCTAATTAGAGTCAACAAATTGGATGTAGAATACAACAAGACATCATTTAGTCTGCCAAAAACAGTGGCTGGCATTCATACAAATTGGGTGATGGTTTGTTTGAAGACTTAATGTTGGAAAAATCTTTCCATAGTCTCTTCATCTTCCCTGTCCTCCTACTGAAGTGACTCAATTTGAAAGGCAGCAACATATTGCTCCTTTGTTGTCAGAAGTTTGGTTAACAGAAATAAAATCCCCCGTGAAAAACTTTGATCATTTACCAATTAGGTTTCATCGTTGCGCTAAATAACCACTAAGTGCAGGCCCTGAGTGACGGGCAACTTGAACATAACCCAGCAGAAGTGTTGTGATAATGGCTGCAGTAGTTTGGCTTGGCAAGTCTTGAATGTGTCTTCTGTAGCTGCAGAGTAGCATGTGTAGAGCTGCTGCAGTCCTGTGGTGCTGCACAACATACACACGTGTGTTGTGCTGTGTGTCTGTGTGCTCCCTCCCTGTGCCTCACAGCTCACAGATGGGTGTCTGGAAAAGACTGTTTAGAGTGGAGCTGGATATTCCAGTTCTTTTCTGTACTGAATGATCTGAAAGGGCAGTGTCAGTATTATTGCTTGGTTTTTTGTGGTGATTTGCTATCCTCATACCCCTATGTATTGGCCAATGACTTACAGTGGTTGATTTGTTCTGAATTCATATGGCAATACAAAGGTTAAAGCAGAGTCCTGATGTTAATTTTCCAAATATATTTTGTAGGAGAGAGAATACAGGTGACCTCACACCTGATAAGTAATAGCTGTGTTAATTAACCAGTACAGCCTCACCCCTGATGAGTAACAGCTATACCCAATAAGGATGAGTGAGATAAAAGGGGGGATGAGCTGGTAAGGGGAGGATCATTATGGAGGAGGAACGTTGAGGAGGGTGAAGGAGAGATTCATGAAGCAGGGTCCTGGGGAGAGAGAATGAGTGCTGCAAGGTCAGTTTGGGTTTGCAGTTAGAGCCTGTTGTTGGAACTTGCAGCCATAGTCTGGCTAGGTAAAAGCCTGCATTTAGAATCTGCAAATTAATACGTGCAGTCACAGTTTAGCAGGAAGTAACCAGCAGTCAGAAGCTGCAAGGGAAACCTACAGTAGGAGCTTGCTGCAGCCAGTGTCAGGGAATAGTTGGAGTTAAGATGACTAAGCCATGGAGAGGAATAAACCAAGACCCTTTTTATGCTGTGTTTAATGAGAAGTCTGGGCCTCTGCTCATTTTACCCTCTAAGAATAGGACTGCTGCAACATATTTTTACTGGCACAGTGGCAGACGCATTTGTATCATATTTCTGTGATACAAAGAAATTTCTGCGAGTATTATTTTCCAGCAGGATCAAGGACTATCATGAAAGCTTTTACTCAAAGTAATATGCTACAGCTGGATTGAGAGGTGACATTGGATCCAAGGGTGGTATCAGGAGGGAAGACCCTTTTCTCTTTTCTTCTGAAATCTCCTACTTTGTGGAGCTTTTATTTAGCCTAGGATTCAGTAATTTTCAATAAGCCTAAACTTGGAGTGATGGTCTTGTTTATTAAAAAGGAAGTATAACTAAAAGCATTCAGCTAGGCTGACCTGACTCCTGTTACTAGGGTGTCTTGGGGAATGGAGCCATTTTGATCATACTGATCAAAAATATTTCTAGAATACGTTTCCCCATTGATTATTGTTGTCTTGAGGAATGATGGTCTTTTCTGAATGAGGCAGCATGAGAAACCTTACAGGAACCTGTAGGTGTGGGCACGGAGCTTTTTCTATGTCATCCCAAATCCTCTGAGAATAAAGTCAGTGTTTGGGCCACAAGGCACACAGGCTTGCATGAAGGGATTTGTATGGCAGGGGTTTGCTGGGACACGTGGTATGTGTTTGTGGCTCCTTGGCTGTAAAATAGGAGTGTCTTATTGCTGTGATATGTTTCGGAGCACAGCAGTGAAGCTGTTGGAACAGAAACAGTGCTAAGTAGGCTTAATGCAGATGATGACTTTTCAAGATTTGCATCTGCCGTCATAGATTTAGCCATTAATAATTCTTGCCGTGTATCTTAACAAAGCAATCTGCAAAATCCTTGGCTCTGGGCTGTTTCCAAGTTCAGATATGCTGCTTGTTTAGTGGATTTGGAAGAGGATTGCATGCATTGTCACACTGCCTTATTCGACCCTTTGATCTCACTCACAGTTCTTCATGCATATAGATTTTGAGAGTGTTGCTTTCCTTTTCTCTTCAACACAAGCATCTAATCTAAAATATCTAATTTGAACAAATTGTAGATATGAAAAAGGAGTTTTAAGACAAATGTTTATTGGCTCAGAATTGGAGAGGAGTCAACTTGAGTGGAAAATACAAGCCCTAGAGTCAACGTCTGAATTCCTTTCTCAACATTGATTTCCAAAGTAATTGGAAGCAAGCCTTTTGGTGCCTCAGTGAGTTGAAAGGATATTTGGCCCTTTCTTTTGTTTACTAGTTGAGATTTTATTTGGCTGCCCTTTGAAGATCTTAATTGCTTTAAAATAATGGCATTATTGTCAATGAGGTAGTCAGTTTCAAATAACTGTGGTATATTGTATATGCTTATATACAGTGATTGTAAAGAGTAGTAAAAAACCATATAAAATGTCACATAAAAGTAGGATATATATATATATAAAATAGTTTTACTAGCTGCTTCACCTACCATAGAATTGTTGCACTTTTCCCCTTACAGAATTAATCTCTAAAAACATTAGGAATTGGATCATAGGTTGTATCACAGGATTAGTAGCTGGCTCTGATCTGCAAAAATACTTTGGTTACAATTAATTAAAGAAGTTCTTGTTTTTAACTGTTTCTAGACATTTTCTGGAAAATCTGTTTTCACTACCTGTGTTGTTGTTTTCAGTGTACTTAATAAGTAATCCTATTGTTGTAGCTTGCAGAGTATTTTTTAGTATTATCTCAGATTGTATTATTTAATAGTATTGAGATGGATTAGAGGTATAATACCCAACTATTTTAAAGCAACACTACTAACCCGTCATTATTCAAGGTATGATTCGTTCTAGGAGTCAAATGTCCATGTAGACATTTTACATGGAAATTTTATTATTTTCCTTAATATGCTGAAAGTAAATAGATACTCTTGAAACTTTATATTAATACACCCTCTTTTTTGGGGGGACTGGTGAAGAAGAATGACCTTTTTTTGCCATCTTGAAACTCAAAATCAGGTGGGGGTTTTTTTCTGATTTTTGTGTTTTCCCTCCTTCCCCAGTGTTTCTACTCCTGAGGTCTGTACTCCTTTTCAAAAATGAACTTATTAAGGAAACGAGAGAGTATTTTTTAATGATAGCTTATCATAACTAAAGGAAAAGTGGAGGGTAACACCCTTGAGTAGTTGGTATTTATTTGTTGGTTTCATATCTAGAAGAGATAATTGGTTTTATCTTTTCATTTTTCTTTATACAGTTACCAGATTTAATGTGTCCGAGTCCATATAGATTAATCTGTCATCTTTAAGACTAATCTGTTCTGTGTCTCAGTTATATTATTCTTATAATGCTTTTCTGTATCCAAAATAATTTTAACTTGTTTTGGTTGAAAATGTGTGCCCAATCCATAAAATCATCGTTTAAAAATGATCATTTAATTATTTTCTCATGGGTATTTGTGTAATGGAAATTACTTTAGCACCTGCACTGTCTTTGTACCAGGGCAAATGCAGAATTGGACCTCTGTGGTATAAAATTTAGGCATTATGTATATTGGACATTTCATATTCCTGATTCTGCTGGCCTGGTGAGTTCTTATAGTCTGACCTCCTAAAAGAAGGTCAGTGTTTTAATGAACCAACACTGGCAACATTCTTAATGTATTGCTGCCTGCCTGCTGTAGTACTCTGCAAATTTGTCTTCATTTGTGCAAGCAAATCATTTATCCTACCTTCACATTGTCCTAAGGAAAGGAAGAAAAATGGAGAAAAAAGAATGACAAGAAAAAGCGGCAGGAGCAGCATGAATTGCCCATGGTAACTCACAAAAGTACCTCATATGTGCAGAGAGAAGGAAGATTTTCATGTTTTTAAGGCATCTACCTTAGCTGTAGAGGTATAGGCAGACATGCACCTCTCTCTGTCTTCAACCCACTGGGGCTCAGCAGCCATTTGGCAGCCTGTATCATGAGCCATATTAGCAGTTGGTAGTTCAGACTACAATCAGTTTGTTCAGTGGGTGATTCTAGTAGTTAGGATTGCTTCCCCAAAAAAGTGCTGTCAAGTTTCTTCTATGTGAGAGTTCTGCTTGAGAACCAGCTTAAATTCTGTTTCCTTTGAAGACAGGTGAGAATAAACAATGTCTCTGAAATGAGAAATGGCTTTTGTTGATCCCATTTCTCCCTGTGGTCATCACACACAGGAGGCATGCCCAAGATACCTCCTGTTATTGTAGTGGGATCTTCCCTGCCACCATCAGGTGAAATTACATGAGTGTCTCTATGCAGCACTTCTGCATTAAATCCCTTTATTCACTATGGACTTAAGCAACGTGTTTGGAAAAATGTTAGCAAGAACTTGATTTCCTTATTCTTCAAAACAACCTCTGTGGGTTTACCTTAATCAAACATGAAAAGCTGTGGTAGTGATACCTTTTGCAGCTAAAGTGGGAAGACATCTCAGCCAAGTAATATAAATCCTTTATCTAGCAGATATTAATTGCAGTTTGATGGGAACTGAGAAATTCTTGGTGTGCATTTCTTCTGTGAGTGAAGCAGGAGCTCTTTTCAGCTGAGCCTTGTGGATGTAGCTCAGGAGGGCTTTGATGTTTGCGCTCAATTTGCTGCCAGCAGCTGAAGGCCAGGACCAGGGGATTCAAAGGCACACTGCATGCTGGCATCAACACGTGCATGACCAGGGTAGCTTTGCAGCTCCTCTGGTTTCCATCCCTCCTGTTCCATACATGGATTATTTTAGTTCCTCTCATTTCTCTTGATTGATCAAACTTGCTCATATCACACACACATGCCTCTTACCACAACTGGGTGGCCCTATGAGGCCACAAGGCCCCCTGTCTTGTGCAGATGAGAATAAGCTTGCCTTGGAGAAGGCAGGAGGATTGTATGGCTTTGAAGATTTCTGCTGTTAGGGAAGTGAATCCTCTGGACAGCTGATCAATTTTACCCAGAAGCAGGAACAGTTTTGAGAAACAGACGTATTTCTCTGACAGTCTGGCTAATCTGTGCTCGGTTTTTTTTTATTACTCTGATACAAGCATTTATAAAAACAGAGATTTGGGTTTGGCTAGGTTTTTCTTTTTTTCATTATTCAAATAACTGAAAATCCATATGAAAGTACATTTGTATGTGTGCCCAGATGTAGAGCCCCTGTTAGTGAGGCCAGCTGGGATTAAAGTCTCATTTGTATAATTTATAAAGGCTTTGGAATTTTTCCTACAGTTTTCAGCTGTAAGCTGGAATTTAGCTTTTGTCAGACTGCTAGACAGCTTGCACAATAAAGCTTCTAACTAAAAATATTTTCTGTGCAACCAGGAAAACCTCACCATTTTAAATGCAGTGACTGTGGAGTTAGTTTGAAAAAACAAATTATTAGAAAAGAAAAAACCCAACTGTCATGCCCTGTGTGTGTTTTAAAGGCTTAATCAGTGAGCTCTGTGCATAAGTAGCACAACAGATAGAGAAGCAGAAATGGAGTGGTAAGTAACTTTAGGAGGTATATACGGGGTGCTTGGGATGCTCATGTGCACACAGCAGAGCACCCTTGCACAGCATCAGATACTCTCTGATGGGTTGCCCTTTGTCCATATGGGAAAAGCTGCTGAGATGCGGCGACTGATTGAGCCCACCTCCTGGGAATGGCCAGCTATTCTATTTCTAGCCCATTTTTCACTGTAATTCAAGGAAATCTCCTTGCTTGAACTGCTGGATAAACAGCTGAACCTTGTCTGGGTAGTTTGCTCTCTGGGGAGTGCAGTATCACTCCATCTTATTCTTTCTCCTCCCACAACAGGTGGGTGGGTAGCGAGGAAATTACTTTCCTTACACCTCCCAGCTAGGGACCTGCATGGGAGGATTTGGAGGTGTCATGCTCCTGCTGGATAACACAGCAGTGCCTCCAGTGTGTTTCTTAAGCTATTCTGTGGCTTGTGGAGCTGCAAAGTGACAAGTATGTCATCTCACAAAGGGGTGGTAGTGTTACTGTGTGCACAGCTCCTGGAAAAAGCAGTGCAGCCTACTCCAGCAGAAGTTGGGCTTTTGGGGTGGGGTAACCAGTACAAAAGATAGAAACTGAAATTGCATCTCTTCGATCCCTAGCAAAGTATTTTTTAATTATTTTTCACTTTTTTCCTTCTTTCCTAAATAATCTCGCAATGAACCCAGCTTTCTCATTGATTTTGCATGATGATGAATCTTCTCATCTTTGCTGGCATTTCACAGCTGTTTGTTTGCAGCTTTCTCAAAATATAAGAACAGAAACAGACCTTCAACCAGAGGATTGTTGTCTTTTTGGTGTTCTTGAGCTCTATATTATAAGCCCTGCGTATTTTTCTAATCAGGATTACAGAATTAATTTGCATGGTTTATCCTCTGGTATTTTTTTCTGATGGAGCGGAGTTTGTATCTCTTTTGTGAAAATTTTTATGCTTCATCAACCTTACTTTTATTGTTCTTCAGCTATTTTTCAAGAATCTGTGGATTAAAAATGAAGTTTACAGAAAGAAAAGCCTTCACTTAGGTAATTTGAGTAACTAATCAAAGTGCCTTTATGCTCTGTAGTTTTATCTGATATCTGCTGTGCTTATGGAAAACATTTCTCATGTGGGTGAATGGTGCATTTATTCGTAGCCATTTATATTCAGTAGTATTTTGACTATAAATAACTTTTTTTTCAGTAACATGAATGCAAAGTTCAATGAGCAAATGTTCCTGAGGGTGTTTTGATGTTGCGCTCTGCATTCGGAAGTTTATTTACATAAGGTTTCTATATGAATTTTCCTTCACTTCATTGGGTAGGTGCAAAGGATAAATTTGTAGTAATAGCACAGCAGGAAACAAATGTCTCTCCAATTGAGAATTTGAGTATCTATTGCTGTTGTTGTTTCTTAAGAAAAGCAGCAGGATGCATTCGTTTTGAGGTATTGTCAGTGTGGATTTTTGTTCTTTCTGTGTGTCTTCTTTTAGAAAAAAAGATAGACTGATGCATTGTAACAAGTAGAAACAAATATGACAGGACAGCCAATATATATGTGTTCAGTGTAGCTATAATAACTTGTTTAGATTCATGTTTATTTGCGTTTTGCTTTAGCATGTTGTGTGCCTGGGAGTGTCATAAATTTACTAATGATGCAGTATTGATGAATTCTTATGATTTGCCTAGAAAAGCATCTGGTACCAGATGGCTAGGATATAAAATTCCTTTCCTTTGAAAAATACTGCAATATTGAAAATGCATTTTATCGCAGATTAAGATTAAAAAAACCCCGAACAAAAATTTTACATGAAATGAAATTTCTGGGTGAAGTTACTTAAGGGGGAAGATTTGTTTTAGAGGTAATATTCTATATTTTTATATATTTTGCATCATGAAATAAATTCCATGGATCTTATACAAATATCAGGAATGTATCCTAAAACAGCACTTTGAAGTGACTATCTGGACTGTTTCATTTGTGCAGTATCTGAGTGTTCCAGCTTTTACAGAGGGATTTGGACTTGTTTCCATTCAGTTTCAAATATCCAGTGGTTACTTAATTTTCATCTGTGTTGACAGGTAGTATTAATGGGCAGTGTAAAGATCAGAGTTTTAATGAAAGGCTTAAGAGGGAAATACTTGGCAATGTGATGAGGAAGAAATTTCCAGGCATTGAAGGAAATATGTAGAAGGGCTGAGAAAAGAAAGGTGGCAAATCCTCTCCTTCCATTTACATGTGTCGTGATGAGGACTACAGACTAGTTTTGGCCACTGAATTATCGCAGTGGCTGCAGTAACATCTGGGGATTATTACACACCAAGCCAGAATTTGGAGCAGGAGTCAAATGAAGAGACCTGGGCTTTTTGTGCAGGTGGAGTTGGTAGTGTTATTGATATGACCACAAGGCTTCTTGTGAAAGGCAGGCTTCATGGTTGTCTCAAGTGACAGATTTATATGCTGATCAGTAACAATGTGTAATAGCTAAATGCCAGATAGAGACACTTTAAACTTCATTTAAGAAAGTGTCATCCATGTAATTATCAGTTTAAAGAAAAGGTGAGTTGAAAATAGTTTTCACTTGGTTTAACCACTTCTTTTTTTCTAAAGAGTTGACAGTTCCTATGGCGCAAGTCTCAGCAAGACTTTGAGGGATATGTGGCTCACAGCATTGTGTAGCCCAGATTCAGGATCAGTGTGGCATATCTGGTGCTCTCACTGTGGTATGTCATTCACTGGGGCTGTGCTGTGCAGAGTCACGTCCCCACAGTTATATTTGACTTTCATGAAAGAGTGCTGGTATGGCCTCAGATTATCCATTCTGCATCTGTGTGAAGAACCATACAGACCTCTTGGATATTTTCTCACTCATCCCAGGGGAAGAAACAGTGGGAATGATTAGACGACTCGAAAACACGATCTGGGATGAAACAGGATTCGTTAGCCTTTTTAAAAAAGAAAAGAGCAAACATCTTAAACTGTCTTGTTTAAATAGAAACAAGGAAGGTTCAGCTTAAATGTTAAGAAAACCTTTCAACGTTAGGATAGGAAATATTGGTGGATGGCTGGGGAGCTCTGCAGCATCAGCAGTCATTAAGAACAGGCTGTCTGTATATCTGCTGGGAGTGATAGAGGTATAGCTCAATAATGTTTGGGGACAAGGGGAACACCAATGTGATCCCATTTCTTTTATGGCCTAGGGCTCTGCCAGAGTGGTTTGAAAGCAGCAGTAGACTTGTACTGCAAGCTCCCCTGCAATGCAGCCTTTTGAACTTTACAGTTCACAAGTCAGGTCTGAACAAATAAATATCAGTTAACTGAGGCTCACTTTACAAGGCAAAAATGAGGAAAGAACATTCACTAATGACTGTAAGACATGACAAACATCCATATAAGTGTGTAGTTATAGCAAAATTTTATTAGCTCGTGCTGAGATAATGTCAGGAGCTGTATTGGATGTGGCCTCTTGCATCTTTTACTGCTGGTAGATGCCTGAAGAGAGGTCCTGCCCCTTCTTAGGTCACTGCTTTAACTGCTGTTAACTCTCCACAATCATGTTGTCACCCCTGGAGTTTATAGTCAGCTAAATTACAGTGAAGCACTGGGTTTGAAAACCCTCTTCGTTTTAAAAATTGACTTTAATAACTGCTGCAAAATCTGTATTTCGCTTGGATTACCCTAAAACAAAACATGCTTTCTGTGAGCAGCAAGTCATGTTAATATGTCAAATACGCATTTATTTGTGAGCCAGGAAATCCTGACCTACAGCCTCACAGGGAAAATACAACGCAAAATAGCTCAGTTAAATGCTGACATGTTCTACTCTTGTGTCTGTTTTCCTACTGGAGGAAAGACTAGCACCAAGATCACAAATATCAATCCATCTTTCTCTTTTTTTTTTTTTTTTTTCTTTTATTTAATAAAACATGGGCTTAGTCTGTGATTTTCCTAAAAGTGGGGCACTGTATCTTCTCCACTCTGGTTTTCAAAAAGGCTGTTAGAGGCACATGCTTGATACTGATTACCATCCAATAATTGAATGATGTGTTTAAGGATCAGCAATCTCATGGTTTATTTTAACATAGATTAGATTAGTTTAGATCAATCTACCACTGGGCATATGAGTCAAAAATCTATGGTGCAGAGAAATGTCTGTGAATGGAGAAAGGGTTTTTAGTGGATTTTGCATACCACATATTTAAGATATTTCTCCTTTTTTAGTGAGTTTTGAAATGTTACCCAGTAGAGAGAAAGGTGATTGTGCATGAACTTTAGTTCATTTTGAAACAAGCACATTACTTGCTGTTTTTCCTCAGCTGTTCTATAATGTCTATATTTTCACTAAAGCTTTTTTCCCAGTTTTGCAAGCTGGTGTTAGCTTTGCTGCAGTATCTCCTGTCAGGCCATGTATGGGGCATCCAGAGAATTAGGAGGTAGATGTTAAAGTGAAGAAAGGCAAAGCATCACTCGATGACAAGTAGCTGTAGACTCTGATTGTCAGAGGGCTTTGAGCGGGCCAGAAGTATGCCTAGATTCAGATGAAGTATAGCTAAATTTATGGAATATAAGTCTTTTGTGTCTTTTGAGGCTTTGTTTGCTGTGATGTCAGGCACAGAATCCTGAACTGACCAGTGCTGAGTGTGCTGAAGGCAGTCTCTGCTTACTTGGAGCTTTCCTGTAGTCTCTTCCATGTCATTTCCAATGGCCACACATAGTGTACAAGGCTAGGTGAGCCTTTTTATTTGAGCTCATATGACTCATTATCTTATTTTTATCAACCAGCGATCGCTTACTGTGGCCTGCTTCATAACACAGGAAGTGATTCCTGCACTTTGGCACATGCTGCTGTGAGCAGTCCTTGTCATGTCCCTTTGGAAAGGCACTGGTTTAAAGAGCCAGGGTAGTAGAGGTTTCAATACTTCCCTAAATAACCTGCATTAGGTGAACTTGTTACAAGTTTTTATTTTTCTTCCATTCATGAAGTATATGTAAGTATATGTATAAGTATATGAAGGATATGTAAGTTTTCTGTGTAAAACCTACTCTGTTTCCCTCATCCAACTTCTTGACTGCTGATTTCAAAGGTAAAGGAGACAGTAATCAAATTTGAGGGTTGCACATACTGCTGCCTTTTGTAAACAAACAAATAATCTTTGTTTCCTCTCTGCTAACCTTAATTTGTTATTTCTTGTGTGTTGCTCCATGTTGAAATTTAAAAACCCACACTGGAGCAGCAAACTTCTCAGTCAATGGTTAGGAGGATGTGGTGTTTTTTAGGAAATGCCCTATGTGATACTGTCCTGTTGGTTGAGCTCTCTGAATAATTAACCTACTGTAGCCTGCAGTGCAGTTACTGGGCCAGGTTCATGTCTGCTGCACAGGAAAGTCATGATTTCACTGTGAGGGAGAAGATGGACAGCTGTCTTGTTCCACTTGTGAGAAAGACACATAATGTTTTCAGTGGAATAGACAGTTTTCATTCTGGGGTAGATGTTTTAACTCAATAGAGTCTCACCTCTGCTGTTACTTGGATTTTGCTGACTTCAGAGCAGTGAATTCATCGTGCCCTGCTGTGGCCTTTCCTGTGGCACACCTGCATGCTCAATGTGCTGTGCTTTGACCTGTCACAGTGTAATCTGTGTGCAGCCCACTGCTATGGATAATTGGAGGAAGAAATTTTCTGGAACACCACTTCTTGAGAGATAGGTGACCTGCAGAATGCCATCAAGAAGAAAATAAATTGGATTTCAACTTGAGGCTTGGGAAGGAAGTGTCACAAAGAGTTAACAATGGTCTGCTGGGATAAATGATTAGGAGGTGTTTTTCCTGTGTGAATAACTGTCTTTCATAAGCAGGGGATAGATGCAAAACAGTCAGAGCAGTGCCCGCTTGAAATAATGTGAGCTTGGCTGAAGTTCCTGTTCAGGGCTTCAGGGTGCTGAACTTTCTCAATATATATGGGGGTTTGAGTCTGATTTTTAGAGAACTGAGCTTTGGTAGGATATTCATGTGTGTAGTGGTTTTGTGTTATAATGATTCATTCTGATGGGAATGAAGGCGAACCTGGAAGTAGGTTTGATTTCACTGAAACTGAAAGGAACTGAAAACCTTTAATTCAACAATTTATAAAGAGCAGTACATTACAAGCTCTAAAGCATCAGCCCAAAGCAAAAAGCAAATATTGCTATTGGCAGAGAAACAATAGTTCAGGACGTTGAGTTTGAAGCAATTTTACTCCAAAAGTAGTAAATAAGAAGTGACAGGTTGAATCTTAATTGTTTCTTTGGGCACCAGGTTGAGGCCACTTTGTGCTGGGAAATGGAAACAAAGGCCTTGAGCCTCATATTGTGTGTGAGTCAGTACAGGGAGAGAGCCCATGGAGGGGGCTGTGACAGGCAGCGTGCCTGTCACGGCTTGGTCTGTATTAGCTGGAGTTTCCCAACCACTGAGGCGTAACGTGGCACTAATGCAGCCAGAGGGAGATGGGTGTGCAGCTCCCCAGGAGGGGCCAAGGCTTCAAGGATGTCAGTCTTGCAGCAGCAGCCACCTGTCTGCGGGGGAATATCAGAGTTAAAGGCATCAATGTTTAACTGC
Source organism: Rhadina sibilatrix (assembly GCA_013400275.1). Classification (NCBI taxonomy): domain Eukaryota; kingdom Metazoa; phylum Chordata; class Aves; order Passeriformes; family Phylloscopidae; genus Rhadina; species Rhadina sibilatrix. The sequence goes on along the minus strand of VWYO01020465.1, from coordinate 147,310 downwards.
AGTATGGCTCTGTCTCCAGCCCAGCATCTGGATAAGCAGGTCTGCTATGGGGGAGTCATGTCCACTGGTGTCCCAGCCCTGACAGAGCTCAGTAATCCATCTTCTCCTGGCTCCCATCCCCTCCATCACTTCACTCCTGGCTGAACCTCCAGGCAGTTCAGTGACCCCAAGGAATGCTTTTAAAGAGTGAAAACTAAACATTGATGTTGCCTTTCCACTGACAATTTGCATTTCTAGTATTTCTTAAGTTTGATGTGGTTGTGTTGTTTTTTGGAGCCTCCCCACAGAGCAGCAGTTCAGACCTGTGCATAGTCCTGTATTTCAGAGATGAGTTTGATTGGCCTTTTAAATTTTCTTAATTTAAAAAATTGTCACATCCGCAAAAGTAAAAATGTCCAAGAACTGTGAAGCGGGTCCATTCCTAAAGTGAAACTAATTACTTGCTGAATGCAGATCTCAAGTGACCTGAGGCTGTATGTTGTGGTAGGTCATGGGCACAGCAGGAGAAGCACAGCATGGCATTTGAGGGACTAGAATGATTTAGAATATCTGGCCTGAGTGTCATCACAAACCTATGGAAAATATCTTAACATGAATATGAAAAGCTAAAAAAGGAGGCTTCATTATCCAGTGAAAGTCAGTAGCAAGGAAAGTCCAAGTGATTATGGGTTCACCCTGACAAATGATGTAAGCATTTGTAAGATTTCAGGAAGCACCTCCTGGCTTAGAGAAACTAGACTGCAGCTGAGTAAGAGGCTAGTTCCTCTTGTGGGGGGAAACTTCTCACAAAGTTCACAGAAAAATGAAAAAACAGGAAAAATGTTGTTATAAAACACTTCTTTGTAGTCCAGCTTGTATTATGAATAGAGATTAAGGTCATACATATTAAATTGGTACTATATTGTAGAGAAAAGTTCTTGCAGGAGCTCCATATTGCCTTTAGACCAAGTAAAACCTCTCAACTTCTTAGAAGAAAAAAGAATTCAAGTGGCAAATCAGTCACTAAAGAGTCTTCAATGTTTTGATGACTGTGTGAATAATGTCTTTCATGTGATTGCCTTCTGGTCATCACTAATAATGAGGGAGGTGGTTCATGTCCCCACTTCCCGCAGCTGGTATACTTTTTTTCCTGAAGGAGGCACTAGAACTTTACTATTTGGGTGCTTTAGGTGAGAAGTGTAGTGAAAACAAATTGTAAAGATTTTAATCCCATCTCATGATGCTACTTAAGACAAACACATTGTGGCACTAAAAAAAGGACGGGGGCTTTATAATACTTGTTCAAGTTTTAATGTTAAATCAAAAGCATCTTTCTCGCTTTCACACTTTCTAGTAAGACAGAGTTTTAAAATCACAGTATTGTACTCTGCCAAAAGCATATCAAAATGCAACTCAAATCCATGGCAATATTAGATAACATAATGTCCTTGTGTTTAAAGTTATGTATCAATAAAGATATAACAGTCTTTGTTGCACAGAAAGAGCAAGAAGTGGCTTCAACCAGTCCTACTTCTTTAAAATGCAGACAAATAATATCCTTAAAGTGTGAACTTTTATTTCACAGAGAGAACTTGCACACTTTCAGTTAAAGCTAATAAGGGAAGTGTTTCATTCCAACAATTCAAGGCTAGCACTGTCACAGTCTTTCATTATTCTGGACTCATGGACGGCTTTTGCAGAAAACAGCTTTAAAATATAGGTCAGCATTAAAGGATTTTGAAATGAGGTGAAAATGCTCTTATTTCTCTTTTGAGCGAGTCCTTTATTTTAGTATCTGTAAGAGAAGTTCTCTCTTCTCTAAATCCTTTCTCCGTAGGAGGAATCAGCAGGGACATTGTGACTTACTTGAAAGTTAAGAGGCTGAAAAGCTTTAGAGGAGGCATTGTAATCTGTTATAAAACATGTTCAGGACCTAGGCATAGATTTGGGGTGTTGGTAGCTCTCCAGCTCATAGGAGGGAAGCATGAGATGATTAGATTACTCACAAAGTGTTAACTCCGCAGCAAGAGGAAATCTAAAAAAAAAAAAGAAATAAAAAAATCCTTGTGTTTACACCAGATTAACTAGTACAGAGGCAAGCATCTTCTTTCACGTTTGCTTTGAAATGTATAATCTCTATCCTTTAGACTCTTCTGAATTTCACATACAGAAAATGTTATCATTAAAAATAAAAAACTTATTTTAGTTGCAAAGCATTCTCACCTCATCAAGAAACCAGTGCTGTTAGCTTTCTACTTTTATACAAAAAGTATTGATCAAACTCAAAAAAACATGGTGACGTGGGAAAAAAGATGAGGAAGCAAGCTTGCAATGAATCACATCTTCTGTTTTCCCATGCTGCTAGGTCAGCGTTCATAACTGGCTATGTTAACTCACAGAGTACTCAAAGATAGGTGACTCTCTTTTTTTTTACTCTTGTCACTCTGTCTGAATATTAAGAACTGGGTCTACTTGGCTTCCAAGATGACAAGTTTAGCATTTTAAGCTAATGCAGCTAAGGTTACTTGGTAAACACGCTGAGGGAGTTAGTAAGGATCTTCAAAGCCCTGAAACAATGTATTTGTGGACTCCCAGTGCTGTGGGTCCCCTAGTGGTGATGGTGCTGCAGTACTTTTTTGTGGACGGCTTGGAGAATGCTGAATTTACTGGGCAGAAGAGCATCCTTTCTGGTTAATACGTTCTGCTAAGCCAGTTCCAACCTAGTCATGCTGTTTTATCCTTCATAATGATTGTGACTCTGTGCTATTGACTGAAATCTTACTCTGTCAGATTCTGTAGAAACTCAGTGGACAAAAGTGAATGAAAGTCAACAAGCAGAAGACATAGTATTCTGATTCAGTTTACATGAGAGCAAGTGCTTCCTGCCCACAAAGAAGGGAGGTTCTCAAAATGCCAAAGAATTGCAGGTTTGGGAGAGACATTTTCCTCCATCCCGATTCAACACTGCCAGCAGTGGAGTTCTGGTGAGTGGGTCAGATCTTGGACTGGCATCGTAGCAGATCTCTTGGTGGCAACATCATGGCAATTCAGAAACCCTGTATTTCACAGACAAGCCAAGGCATTCTTCCCATTGCTTGTGCTTTGGACACTCGTGTTTCATCAGAGTCATCTGTGCACCACATATAAGGATGCTTCAAAAAGAAAAGAAAAATACTTTTGCCGTTGTTGCATGTTAGTGATATTTGTAGAATGGTGAATATTAAACTAATCAGCCTCCTGGGAACTATAGTTAGGCTGGGGACATTACTGTGCAAATAGATATTAAAGGGCTAATATTCTTTCATTATCTGTAAACATCTCTCCTGCATCTACTTGCTGAGACAGAATGCAGAAAAAATAGACTTCTGTTCCATTGTGGACTTTTTCTTCAGTTGTCATCTGTAAAGGAGCTAATGTAACTTTAAGGGTTCACAGTTTGACTACTATAGGCTTCATTGATTTTTATTTTTAATTTCCCACTGCTGGTGTTTGCTACTAAGCACTTTCTGGTAATGACAGACAAGTGGACTCCATCATGATATTCTCTTTTCATGAAGTGGATGTTCCTTTTTATCAGTATACTGAAACTTAAAAAGTCTGGATGCAGACTGGAAACACACAGTTGAACCCCAAAGCTCAGCATGTTTGTTTCTCTTGAGGTTTGATGCTGAGTAAGAACTACATTTCTAGTCCATCAGTAGGTGACAAGACAAAAATTATGCATTGTCACTTGCCTTGCACTTGACAAAGAAAAGTCCAGAGTCTCTGAAGGAAAATTTAAAGGTGACAGTGGGACTGTAATTTTATTTTGTTTTTCACACGTGACCCTTGGTTTAAAAAATGGAGTTAAATCATCTAAATATGTTGAAGTCTGGAAATGCTGAGAGTCCAGCCCTCCTCATGGTGATATAATTTCTTTAGGGGTTCATATATTGACACTGGGCACTGATGTTAGCCTTTTGCTCTCCTAAGTCTGCTGTTAAGAATAAATCAGCTTTAATTTATAGGTGGAACCCCAGGATCCCCCCCAGTAACACCTTTAGTAGGAAATGTTCAGGTCTGCAGTGGGTTACCCTGCAGTCACCTGAGGTTGTTTTTGCCTGGGAATATGGCACAGGTTCTCTCCAGGCGCTGCTGAAGGAACAGGTGAAGCAAGTTGCCACACTGGAAAGAATACAGAGCTTGCCAGTATCTCATGGCTTTATAAAGTGAGCTCTGGGGACAAGTCTGTTAAGATGAATTACTGTTGTTAGTGACTCTTCCTGTGGAAAGCGAGGAAGCAAACTGCAGTTCATTCTGCTCTGAGGTCCTTTATTAGGCTTTGTCTGCTCTCTTTTTTTCCCCTAATAAAAGCAGTGATGTATTTTTATGTAAATGAAGGGGGCTTGTGGCACCTATGGGCTCCTGTTCTTACATTATCTGTAAATCTGTGTAAATGAAAGCTATTTTTAAGCCCTGTGCTGTTCTAAGGCTTGTTTTAATTTTTTGAGGTTGTAGTGTGAGCATTATAATGTTAAAGGGGAGACCACCTCATCTGATAGTACCAAAACCAAATAAACCCTTGAGTAAAGTGAAGAACTTACTTATGGCTTAACCTGTTGGATTTTTTTCTTGCCTTAGTATACCAGACACTTGCAAAGTACAAACAATAAAGAACTATTCATAAGTTAATAGGTTTGTGATCTGAGGCCTAAAAGATTTTTTTTTCTCACATTTATTTGTTGTAGAATCATTCTAAATGTGTGGTTTATTTTTCTGTTTTAGGCTGCTAAGGACCCAGTCTCTGGATTGGTACTATAATAATGTCAAAAGCCGCTTTAAGTGTTTTGGAAGTGCCAAGGTCCTGAAGAACTTGTACAAGAAGCATAGACTGGAGAGTGGACTTTGTCCTGATGCAATAGGTAAGAACAGCTGTTTCAATTTCTTAAAAGATTTATTCATATCTGCTTTAACACAGAAGCTGAGACCATGGAAATTCTTAGATTATTTCAAGAGATTTTTTTGAACGCGATTTTCTTGTTTGCGAAAGAAATACCTCAGTGGAGAGAGAAAAGGACAGAGTGTCTAGGGAGCTGTTTAAGAATTCAAACAATGTTTAATCTTAATTATGTCACTGATACAGAAGAATTGTCTATAAAGTAAATTGCAGTTTGTATTCTAGCTTGTGTCCCCAAATTTATCACATTTCTGAGTAGTCAAAGAATGATAAAATAATTTTGCATTCATCATTTGACTATAGGCGTATTTCTGTGGTGTTTGAAACTACATTTGATTAACATGATATACATTCAGTTGACCAAAACTGACATTTCCTTACTTAGAGTTTCGCATCCTTAAGGATCTGAAACTGGCCACATTTTATTTTTGTGTCAATATTTGTAAGTAGGTAAAAGATACTGATAAAGTATTGGCATCAACCTTTTAGCAAAGGCACAATTCATCTCCTACTATGCTGTTCTAATGCTCCACTCAATAGAGGGAGAGTAATTGGAGTCAGAAAATGGGTTTGAAGAAGTGGAGCTTGGTGTCATACTGATAACTTCAGCAAATTACTTAAAACACAACTAGCTGAATATTTGAAATTTCCCTTGATTTATTGGACCAGATAATTTACTTTTGTATTTCTTTCGCAATTTGTGCAGAGACTGTAGTTTTTCTCTAGTCCTTACTTTTTCTGAAAATATATAGGATGGTAAGTAGACTCTTTAATCCTGAGTGGGAATTTTATATTAAATATATTATTTATTATTTTCATTTATTGTGAAAATTGACATAAAAGCTTCTAGGGAGAAGCAACCTATTTACTAAATTGTGATTTATTCGTGTTTTTCCTTTTTGGGTATCAAGATCATCTTTAATGAGAAAATTCTTTAATAACTGAGAACAGATATGTATGAGGACAAGCAAATCATGTTTCAGTTAGGGCAGAAGTGGGACAATGGAAAAACTGTGGCCAGGGATGCTTCCAAACATTTATATGATGCGTTGCCTTTTTTTAACCATAGTCTCAGTGAATGGGTGTTTGAATGAAATGGAAGTGTGAACAATGCAATGATGAGTTGCAGTGACGTGTGCACTCTCAGTGAGACCTTTCTAAGGAAGGCCTTTGAGTCTAAATGTCATTGCTAACTTTCTTCTGCTATCCCTGTGACTGTTAGGTAAACCTTTTGTTCCTTTTGAGGATAAATACTAGTATAGGTGTCTGGGTTTTGCTTTATTTATACAGCATTGGCCTTTAAAATGTGGAATCTATTTCTACCCCAAATGTCATAGTAAAGTCAAATTCCCTGTACTTAACTTCTGCCATGTAGGTTTTATGCCTAGTAGCTTCTTCATCTCTTTTTTTTTTACTGTAGTAGTAATAGTTTTTCCTTTCAAAATGAATGAGAAGCCTATGATATAAAAGCAGTCATGTTTTGTAGAAAAGCTGCTGCAGTTATGATTTATCCAACAGCAACAGCTAGGAGGAATTTTCCAGTTATCCCTCATTGTGTGCAGTGCCACCATATGTTGAGTGAATATTCTAATCTAATAATGCCTTTGTTGTTAATGGGTACTTCTTATAGCAACACATGATTCTGTCTTTCTCTTTAGCAGAAGGAAGTTTGTATGAAGGAAGCTTTGAGAATGAAGGAAGTATTTGTGGCAGTGACTCGACCTTCTACCAACAGACAGAAGGTATGCTGCTAAAATCTCATTTGATTAAAAAGCAGTCCTTACACTTTGAATTTTTGGACAAGTAGCCTAGAGTGCTGGGAAGTCTTGTCCACAGATGTAACAATATTTTGGCTGAACCATTCAGAAAGACGTTCAAAGTCGTTTGCATACCATGCTGGGACATCTTGCTTCAGCATTACACCTATTACATGCCTATTCTAGTGTGATTTTCTTCATGTTCAGTTTTTGTTACTTCCCTTCCATTTCCTTTCCTATGCTTATATATTTTTTTTAATTCTCTTTCTTAAATATTGTTGTTCCTGCTTATAGGAACTTCATAAATTTTATTTCAGTTATTTCCTCTGAACTATTTTGCTACAGTCTAAAATAAGCAACATAAAATACCATGTTTTATTGTATCTAAGATTTACATTTAAGCAGAAACTTAGAGATTGCAACAAATTTCTCTGCCTTGAGTTTTTTTTATTTTACTATGCATATTTATGGATTGAGGAAATAACTTTTTTGTGAACAATTTAAGATTTGAATATGAGTCCAGAATTTGAGTCTGAATTTTGGAGCTCATTATGCAAAATGTGAGCGTATAAAGAACATGATGGTTTTATCTTGTTTTTCATCTAGGACACAGCATGATGGATACCCTTGCTGTGGCCTTACGTGTTGCAGAGGAAGCAGTGGAAGAAGCAATTTCTAAGGCAGAGACCTACAGTGACAGCCTGGTAACACTTTCCAAAAAAAAAAAAAAAGTATTAATTTAAATAGGACAATCATGTTTCTTTTAATTTGGGTAGTGGTTCAAACCAAGTAGATGAAAACATGATGAAGTAGTGACTGTCTCATGATATACCTAAAGAGTTTGGCATAGGTTTTATGAACTGGTATCCAAGAGGCACATTGCATTTCAGAAGGTGACATGCACTTCAAGTGCCTAATAATTTCTTCCCACAGTGCCAATAGGGCACATTACCTATTTCCCAATCTATACATTTTCAGTGGGAAGGCTGTTTTTATGTGATTTTGGCAAATACAGTTATCTGTTTTCATGCAGGACAAGCAGAATGAAGCTTGTTACTTGCAGGAGCACAAGGAGGACCTCATAGAAGAGCTGGCCACAACCATTGTGCAGAAGGTATGGCATGCTTTCCCCCCGTATGTTTAATAGCCAAAACACAATATTTTAGAGTTCAAACACTGCTAACAACAAAAAGGATGACACCAACATAGAAAGTAAAGTAAATGAACTACAACGGTGTAGGCTTCATCAGCTGTGTCTGTCAGAGAACAGTTTATAAGTAAGTTCAGTCCTGTTCCTAACCTGATGTCCTACATGTTCATAGCTGAGAGGTGCCGCTCCCTGAGGTTTGTGATGTCCTTTCTTGGAAGGGAAGGTCCTTGCTTGATGGAATTTTACATCTGTATTCCACTTCCCCACAGGCACAAAGTTTTCTAATGTCAAAAGGTATGGCCCTCAACCACATACATCACTTCCCAAAAGATAAAGTTTGCCAGTGTAAAGAGGTATGACTTCTGACCATACCCTCTACTGAGCCCTGCATCTGCAACATATTCAAAGAAAACAACGTTGATCATTAACACAGAATTCTCTTAATGATCCTGTGAGAGAGACACTCAAAAAATCACAGAGCCCTTGGCATGTCTGAATTCTGTAGCTTTTAATGTAAAGCTCATTCTTCTCCCTGCAAAGCTTATCGTTGGCAAAATGAAAGTGGAGGGTTAGTGGGAAAAAATACCTCTTGAGTTTGTCTGGACAGTTTGGAGTAAGGCCAGGTGAGTGTGAACAGAGTACTGTTAAGGTCCTGTGGTCATTAAAGTAACCACTCTCCTATGTTAGTCTCCTTCCATGTGAAATAAGCTAGATGCCACATCTTTGTATAGGTTGTGGCATTTAACAGTGTATGGATCACACACTAAAAGAGGAACATGTTGTTTAAAAGACTATGAAGAAAAGCCAGAAGAGCAGCAGCTCACTGGAAAGTTGTCTGCCTTCTTTTTTAATGGCGATGTTAGACAATCAAGTAAGTCTGTTTATCGGGTCTTTCATAGTCCAGGGCCTTTCTCAGCCAAGCTTGAATTGCTACTGTTTTTGTCAAGAGCTGCCTAACAAGATCTTTTATGCCATAGAATAATGTTCTGTAGATATTTTATATTTGAATAGTGGAAACAAAGTGTAGCAGGATAAAATCTGTCAGTGTAGGGAGACATAAGCGCTCTCTCTCTCAAGATGGTGTAGATTTTCAAACATAAAAATAGTTTCTAGAGACCTTAGACCTCATTGTTCTCACCAGAATGTGTCTGCATGTCATGGGAGCCTTTGAAATTCCCCTCGCATCTAGTATTTTATGTTTCTTGGCAAAAAGTCTTGTCTGAGAAAATACCTGACACTTAGATGCTGCTAAAGTGTTACTGTAGCAACAGGTTTCTATGTTTATGTAATTCACCTCTGGTATTCCTACAGGCACTGTTATATATTGCATCGATGCTTATGTGCTTGCAAGCAGTAGGACTTCAGATAAGATGTAATTGCATAGGTGGATCCAGAGCAAAGGGAAAGTCAGATATTTTTCGTGGGGAGCTCACCTTGAGACAGGGTTCATCTAGACCTTCTCCATATGGCTCAGACAGTATTTCCCGAGCAGCATTTTTGTGTCCCCTCCCACCCCGTTTCTCCCCTACGCTGCAGATTATAAAGAAGCAGAAAAGCAAGCCCGAGCAGGCCGAGGCTGACTCGGAATGGCCGCCGTCGCGGAGCAGCGGCCTGGCGTCCGGCGCTGTCTCGGACCAGAGCATGCTGACGTTCCCGGGGAGCCGCAGGGGCTCCTACACCTTGTGGGTGAGTGGCACAGCACAGCTGTCCGTGTGTTCGGATGCACAAAACTGGAAGATTGCAGTCGTAAGTATACTTGCTGCCTGGAATGGTGCGTAGAGACTTGCAGAGAACAAGCATTAATTCCATGTCTGGACAAACTGTCACTCAGTTGCGTGCTTTCCTAACATCCCATGGATCATGGAGGTACATCACAAACATTGTGTTGCTTTGGTGACTGTGTTGGGGAGGACTAAGTTTGTGATATGAGCAGTTTTACTGCTTGATTTGAATACTAACAGGACTCAATGCCTCAGTGTTTATTCCTTAGAACAATGTTTCTGCTCACTTAATTTTTATGTAGATCTCTACTGAGTGTTACATTTTCTTTTGTATCAAGTTATGTTTCTGTAATGTTTCTTTTTCTCCTTAGCCATCTTACTGAAAACAGCCTGAACCAGCAACAAAAATGTAAACTCAGTTGCAGAGCACCATTTATGTCTTACACAAAAGAGTGTTTCCTTCTTCCGCTTATTTCTCAGCATGTCTTTATCTCCTGCTACAAAGCTGAAGAAAATCTGACAAGCTCCATTAGTAACAGTTTTAAGAGACCAGCAAGTAAAAAGAAGTGAAAATAAGCTGTAGACTTGGACAAGCACTTTGACAATCAGAGAGGGAAGACAGTGAAAGATGAGTTAGTTCCAGTGCATTTTGACACTGTGGTTTAAGCTGCTGCTCCCAAGTGTCCTGCTACTGTTCCAGTAACTACCTCTCCTCCGCTAAGCAGAACCACCAGAACTGAACGTGGGCTATGTCCTAGTTCCCAGCTAAGTTTGCTCACTTACACTCCCAGTGAGAACAGATTTATGCTAGAATATTGACTGTGGGCCAGAGTTGCTGAGATACAGACTCGTGTCCTAGTCTTCTTCCTATTTGCAATATGAATGGATACTGTCTGTAGTGTGCCACTGTTAATAAGTGATGAGAAGTTAGGGTGAGCATGATTTAAGTGCTTTGCTCTGTTGCTGCTAGGCAAGTTGTTAGTGGAATATAAAAGCCAGGAGAGAGTGAGTTAATTTTGTGTCTCACTCAAACGAGTTTTCTTTCTTAAGTTTAAGGACAGGACTCAGAGAAATATGCTGTTCAAATCCTCAGTCATATACCAGAAGCTTGTTCAGCATTTGGAGAGTTAACTTTGAACTCAACACGTTTTGAAATTCTCATCTGAAGTAACAATTTAGTCCTGATTTTTTTTGCCAGAGGGAGGCTCATTGATTTGAGTAATAGTGGACTTTGTGAAAAACACTGGAGAAGCAGAAATGTCACACTAAGGTGCAAACAACTTCAAAACCTCTGTAGCCATCAGTCAGTACTAGAGATCCAGATGTGTACAGTATTTTATAAAAACAGTCTACATCTGTACAGGGTCTTTTGCCACATTTTTCACTATTTGTTCCAATTGTCTTCCCACAATGCTTTAAGGAATGAATTTGGCCATCTGCTGTGACTTGTTTCATCTCTCCCATAAATTTAGTTTCTGCCTTTTGCTTTGCTAGAGCTGTGTTACCTTATTCTTTTCTCCTTTGAAGTGTGTATATGTTTGCTTTGTTCTGAGTAGAAGAGAATTTTATTAGTGTGACACCCTCGTAAAGGAAGTATAGGTCCAGTCATCCCCAGTTGTACTTATGTTAGGCTGTTAGCACAATTAAAGTCACAGAACCTGGACCTGCTGGAAAGTCTACTGAAAGGCAATTTGTGCAGAGCACATCTAGAGAAAATACAGCCTGCTTGATTCTCATTAACAGTGCTGAAACAACTCAAATTCCTTTTCCTGAGATTGTTTTGCATTTCACTTTGTTTTCATTTGGCGACAAATGGGAAGCATGCATCTGTCAGATTTGCAGGACTAAACCACATCACTTTCTCTTCTCTATATTGTGTGAGAAAATTATCTTTTCTGCCAAAAGATTTGCAATTTTTTTTGCTTTCCAAAACAAAATCTAGCTTCTACAGAAGCTGGCAGAGAGGCCCTATACCCATTCCAGGCAAAGCTCCTTACTGCCTCCCAGGAACTCTTGAGTCCAAGTCTGTAATAGCAAATCTTTTTGGATTCCACTACAGTAAGTGAAGTTTTCTTAGTTCCTAACTGATGACATTCTGTTGACAAAAAACCCCCAAACTCTTGATTTGTGTATATACATCCTAATGTTGATCTCTGTTGATGGCTTAGTTTAGGCAGAGATCTGCCTGTAATGATAAAAACCTTTTAGTATTAGTACACACCACAGCTAACAAGGGACCTGCTGCAACAGATTTATTAGCACAGGTGTTCTAGTGTAACCAAGTTTTTTGTAGACAAGACACAGTGGCCGCAACAATCCCAAGGGAAGGAAAAAGAAAAACAAGTTTTCATGCTACCATGCTGTCTTACTGTGTCAGAGTTACATATGTGAACCTGTTTCCCAATAAAACTAATTTAACTGGAACTTCCCCTGTTCAGATATTTCTTTGGTAACAGGCTAACAAATTAGCAGAGGCAGGATAGATTAAATAAAAGGAAAGAAGAAACATGATTAACAGAAAGACAGACATGCAGGAGAAAGGGAGGTAAGGATAGAAAATCTTAAGCCAGTCAGAATTTCATAATTTAAAACTAAAACTTTTTCTTAGAGGAAACTTTTTTGTCTTCTGTGCAGGAGATAATACATGTGCTTTTGCTAGCACAATGAAAGTAATAATATATAACACAAGACAATTGCATGCTGTAACACTGGCCTTTAGAAACCCATGTTTATTGTTGCATTGCTTTTTATTACCAAAGTCACTTCTTAGAGAGTCAGGGGATGCTGTAATAATCGCAGATATCACCTTGCAGTTTCACCCGCCAAGCAGTTTTTCTTTTTATCACAGCTATTTGTGTGCAGCTCATCATTATCAACCAGAAACTTCCAGTGGTCTCTGGAAGCCCTGCATTACCTCCCTGCTCATTCAAAACTACTTGCTTTGAAGAATTAAATAATAAGTTCCTCACTTCCCCCCTCCAAACTATAGTATTGATTGTTTAACTGCAGTACTATGGTGTGTTAGTAGCTACAGACATTGTCTTCTCCTTTTTTTCCCCTCTTAGATTTTTTGAGATCCCTCGCCCAGGCTAAAAATAGTGAAACAGGGCTGAATATTTTATTTCCTCATCTCATAAAAAGAGATGGATGGCACCATCTGTTTCTCATTACCAGTAAGCAAAGGCTGTGGAGTGTTGGGAGAGGAGGAGTGCAGAGCAATGGGTGGATGCTTCTCTGCTCTCTCAGTCCAGTTTGTCCGCTGTACATCACTGCCAGCCAGAGAGCAAACGGCCAGTTGGCAAGTTGTATCCCATTTAAACATTGATGGAGTGAAGGCACCCTGGTGTATTTTAAGTGCTGTATTAGTGGTCTTTATTTTACAGCATAAAGATTGCATATATAAACAGAAGCTCATCCATAATTTATAGTATATAAAACAGCATGGGATATAGGGAAAAGGAGGATTTCATTAAATACACATTATGATGCACCTCAGGGGAAGCAGAAATATACTGGTTAAGCTAATTATAAGGTCCACAGTGTACTGACAGTTGTTTATTTTTTCTTCCTTTTTTTTTTCCATTTGATTTGTTTTAAAGAGGAGGAAGGTACCACAAACTTGAGGTCTTGCACTGCTTTGGAAATCCCTGGAGGTTCTCTGTAGCTTTTTAGATTAGTCTCAAACAAAAGTGCTTGAAGGAGACTTTGGGGGGAGGAATCCTGCTTAGCAGTCATGCAGCACAGTGGGAGAGTGATTTCAGATGAGGGAGGCATAACGCTCTAGCTACCAGCTGATATCAGTGCCTATCTGTCAATGACTGCATCAGAAACATCATGTTTATGTCTAATAAATAAATGTGTCATGTCAGAGGGAAGACACATTGGGAAGGAAGTTAAAAGTGGGGCTTTTGACTTTTATGCAAGAAGCTGGCATCAGAAGGTTGCATAGCATGTATTGCTGGGGCCTCCTTCCAGTAAGGCAGGTGTGCATTCGTCCAGAAGTCCATCAGCTGGATCTCAACAAGTTATTTGCTGTATTGTTTCCTTTGAAAGAAGCCAACTGCAGCACCATCTTCTTTGCTCAGAATGGGAAATAACAGTGCATTTTGAGATGGAAAAGCACTTGGTGCTCTAAAAATAATGTCTCTTTTTCATTATTTGATGATCCAACTTTCTCTAAATACTTTTCAGGTTACAGATAATACTGGCATCTGCTGACTCCACAGGTGACACAGTAACATTGTAATCTCACTGCAAAAACAGTCTGGATTTGAGATTAAGAAGGCTCAGTCCATGGTAATCTGGTTGATTTCCCTCCTTCCACTGCTGCAGAAGGATAGGATACAACTAGTCTATGATTCTGACTGAGCAACTAGTGCCAGATTTTAAGACTTGGGTCACTAAATAATCACTGCAAGGCTAAACATGACAGCATTGTTCTTTTAAAGTTGCTTGTGTAGCTTGAGTTTGTAAGTCTTCTTGAATGTATCTCTAGCATAAGATTACTGATTTTTGGTTTCAAAGTGCTATCTATGCACTTGACAAACTTCCAAGCCAGTTTTGGATGCTAGGTACATGATCAAGCCCATGCAGGCCTACATTCAGCTGCATTGCGCTTACTGTCAGCAAACCAAGATAGATTTTAAGGCATGAAAGGGAGTGGGAGAAAGGACGGAGAAGGATGGTCATTGTATAACGTTATTTTCCAAATAATAAAGCTCATATGTTGTTCTTCCAGCTCTATTTTGTTTTAAAGATGCCATCGTAATACATTCCTGAGTTTCACAGAGTTTTCAGGTCTAACTTAAAACCTGTGATGCTCAGAGCTAGGCTGCCTGACAAACCTTATTTTATTTTTAGATTAAATCACGGTGTATATTGCCAGAGGAAGAAGTAAATAAACACAGAACACTTAAGGCTTCCTCTAGTGTTTGAGTAGGAGATACAGTGATTCTCTCTGATGGGTGAGTGCTGTGCTAAACACAGCTTTGTAGATGAGGGTCAGAACAGGACATAAAAGGTTGTGCAGGGAACTGAGACACCTAGAGATGGATAAAAAAAGTATAGTTGTGTTTAGTGAAAAGTATTCACTTGAATAAAATGGTGTATTTATGTGTAAGGCTGCAGTTAGACCTGAAATGTGGGTGCCAACTCACCTCCTCCCCCTACCCTCTTATACACAAGCATTCTTCCACAGAGGTGGGCTAGTAGCAAAGCAAAATCCTCCTGTCCTACAGGAACCAGGGATCTGCCTTTTGCTGTTCCTCTTCCTCTTCTGCAAGTAAAATGGCAATGATGTCATCACAGGATAATGAGCTCTCCATGTTTTCAAACTGGGAAATATCTTCCCTGTTTGTTCTTAGTTTCATTTGTTTAGGTTTTTTCAGGACATGTCATACAACATTCAAAATGTGGGAGGAGTGAAGAAGAATGGGCTCTGGGTGAGCATGTGAGGAGCAGTAAAGGTTAAATGCATAAGGGTCCCTTGTAAAGCACTGTGTGGATTACAGTTGCATTGGTATATCTAGCCTCTGTTCCACAAAATTCAATAGACTTTTCACATAAATCCATTACATCGATCAAACTATGATATTTTATGCTTCTAGCACTTTCCTAAATTGTTAACCACATAAGTACAATAAAAGGATGTTTATACTAACATTCTGGGATCAATATGAAATATCCATTATTATTCACTTACAAATTCCTTGCAAACAAAGCAGTAGCACTTTCACATGTGGGGCCAGCTGTTTCTTTCCTTCTTTTTACACTATAGGTGATGGTGTAGAGCTACTGGTAGGCCCACCAGCAATGGGTTTGTTGAGAAATAACCTTGTCTCTCTCCCTTACAACCCTTGTCTCCATCTGGCTAATCAAAGTCAGCTAATCCAAACTGAACCAAAATAAATTTGCACTCAAAGGTGGCCCTACATTCTACTACACAGCTGTGCAATTCATCCTGCTGACAGACTGATTCCTGATTAGCTAATCATTATTTTTGTAGTCTTTTTAAAGGAGCAGTGCTTTTAAAGGAATCAGATGTCTAAGAGGCCAGTAAAGGATGGAAACAATTTATTGCAGCCAAGATATGTCTGTCACTACTGAGCAAAAAGCTGGCTTGGGCAGAAAGCTGGCTTGGGCAGACCCTAGAAACACATATGTTCTAAGGCTTTTTCAGGAGAGGGACCAGTCATCTTTGCTTTCTCCCAGCCTACTGTTCAAGGTGATGCCTTGGGAAGGCTGACCTGAAGCAGACTGGACAGAGCTAGAGAATAAAGTAGATATTGAAAGGCCTTTAGGGTACACTTCAAGTTTGCCCTGATGACTAGCATATCCACAAGGGGTGGTTAGGAGTGAATTTTCTTTCAATGGAGTATGAAAATCTTCTACTCATCTGCCTGTTCTTGCCCTTTTTCAGAAGGTTGTTAACAGATCCTTTGCCACATACAAGATTAACTAAGGAACAGATGCTCAAAACCCTTGGTATTTCACTCCCACTGCTAGATGTCTGGACTGCATACATTTGAGCAGAGTAAAAATCACTTTCAGGATAAATAGGCTGTGGCAGAGTGGCACCATTTGCAAGCTCATACTGTCTCCTTCCTGGTGTGGGAGTTTTCTTACCAAAGGATGCATAAGCTCTTAATGTCTAGAGATTGCTACTGTGTTTGCTGCCAGACCTGCTGGTTCTTTCTGTGCATTGATTATATTCACAGAGCACAGCTGAGAAGGGGATTTGCTGCACTACTGGCAGGCATAGCTGCAGAATTTGCAGGAGAGGAGAGGGGATCAATAAGGTTGCATTTATGTCATCTGAGTTTAATATGTCAGTTCTAGGCTGATTCCCTGAATAAATAAGGTAGTCCTCAAAGCCCAGCTTAGCAGCTGCCACTCGGGTCAGAGCTTGCCCAGCACAGGATTCTGCTGCCCAAATCCAGAGGCACCTGCCCTCAGCATAGCTGTTGAGGTCCCTGTGCCTGCAAGGGCCTGCTGTGGTGACCCTGCAGCTGCCTTGTGGCACCTGGGGTTCCCAGTCCCTCTTGAACCTGGGAGAGTCCTTGATCTATTCCAAATAATTGCAGAATAAATTATGTTTCACTAGTTATACCCGACTGAAGCATAATGTAAGGTTGGAAACAGGGTGAAACGGGAGGGAACTAGGGGAAAAAACATGCATGATCCAGTTGTAAATTCCCATCAGATCCTTTTGGGACCTATTTGGAATTACCTTTTCTTTGGGAGAAAGAGGAATTCTTTTTCATCTTTTGGTGAAAACCCGTACTTTTTTCATATTTTATTACAAAATCTTCATGTTGTCTCTCTAAACAATATGCGTGCATATAAGGCAGTTATTCAAGGTAAAAAATATATAGATTATCAACATTAGACTCAATATTCTTTGTAGTGGTTTATAAAGTTGTTCTTGCTTTTGGTTACTTGTTTTGCTTTTATTTATTTGCTATTCAGAAGAGTGAGCTTGTAAATTGTTACTGATAGAAAATGGACTATTTTTTAAGTAATAGAAGATGGGATCACTTTTTATTCACTCCTTCCTTCTTTAATCTTTAGAAACCACTTTGTTTTCTCTTTTTTTTTTTTTTTATACAAGGCCATCATTGAATTAGGTGATTCCTTTTAGTTCTAGTTCAGTGAAAAATGAAGGCTGAAGTCTGGATGAAGTTCTCTCCATCCGGACATTATAAACGGTGCAACAGAAATCCCTGAAGAGGGATTTAAAAACAAAAGGACAATAATGTGTCTGTAACTGAAACAAACATGTCACAGGAGCTGCCACTAGGCAGGATTTGGTGGGGAACTCATCTAACTCAAGTGTCTGGAAATGCCTGTCGATACCCCAGCTGTATTTTGTGCTGCACTGTCCAGCACTCCAGCATGCAGTCCCTGCCTCTGCAGGGTGTGTGCGGAGCAGAACAAATGATCTGCGAGACTGCAGTGCCATCTGCTGATGCACCAATTTACTGCAGAAACCAGCACTGTGACTGCAAACTTACAGGGCAGCCTTGTTATTTATAATACATTAATACACCTAAAATAGCACTCGGCAGATGGGTTGGGGTTTTTGTTTGCTGAAGAAGAGGAACTTCTGGCTAGGAAATGCACCAAGTATCTTTAGCTCCTTTCTTGACATCTCACATCTTTATAAATCAAAACCATATTTCCTACATTCCTGCCTTCTTTTGAAAATTGTATCTAGGTTCCTGTATTTTTTTTTTAAATATACTTTCAGTTTTTCTTCTCTAAGACCTTGCTGCAGTCCAAGCATTTAGGCAGTTGATAAAGCTTGAGGGACACGGTTCCTTCACTTGGCCAGTAAAAATCCTTGTTCCAAAGCAAACCGATCCAAGAGCCTACCAGGGTAGCCAGCCTTACCTCCAGAACTTCTGTGCATCCATTCACAGGGAAACCACATGGAGCATCATCCCCCAGGCAGGCTTCTCAAGCCTGTTCCCTTATTTTCAGTGTTTTGCTTCCCATACAAATGTCCCCAAGGGTAAGATGTCCCCCATGGATCTACAGATGAGCTGTTACCTCTGTGAAGAAGAGAGACACTGATGCAGCACACTAATGTGTACCTCTGCTGCCTGAACAGGTCAGTGTAGCAGTGAAGTTGGCCCACAGGGAAGTACCATGTAGCTCATGCTGTAGCTGTAGGGTTGTGGAGTTAGTGGTGCTGGCTGAATTCAAATTGTTGCAAATGGTCCAGCCAGGATCAGGGCTTTTGCTGTGTCATCTCACACCAAGTAACTAACTTTTAAGCTAGCAGTTTGCTCTTTATTTGCAAAAACAACAAAAGGCAGTCTTGAGGTCATTTGCATTTCAGATGTCATGATCTAATGACTGCTAATTGATTGGAGATAAACTTGTAGACAAACATTTGCGTTTGTACTCTAAAAAGTACAGTCAATTTAGACTGGTTTGTTCTCATGCCAGGATGTGCTTCTGTCCTGTTCCTACACCAAGCTTGGCTATTTACACTCTTTTTTGTCATTATCAGTGCTACCAGTGATTTGAACTGCTCAAGGATGAATGTTTATGCTTTCTTTCCACCTCTGCTTGTCTGAGTAAAACACAAGTCTACTCTCTCTCCCTTCATCCCTACCTAAAGCTAACTTTTAGA
Organism: Rhadina sibilatrix; assembly: GCA_013400275.1. Taxonomy (NCBI): domain Eukaryota; kingdom Metazoa; phylum Chordata; class Aves; order Passeriformes; family Phylloscopidae; genus Rhadina; species Rhadina sibilatrix. The sequence continues at coordinate 128,628 of VWYO01020465.1, read as the reverse complement.
ACAAGAAATAACCTAATCCTCTACTTTTATGTATTCTTCTGAATTGGAGCTTATTAGAACATTGGTACTTCTTGATCATTTCAATCTCTCCAGATGCAAGAACTACAGAGAACTGTGAATGTAGTAGCAAGGAGTGCAAGTTCAACAGCATCTTCCTTTTACAGGATTTAAATGCAGTGGTGCAGCCAAGCTATTTTGTCATGCCATTACTTTCTCTCCTTGAGCCTTCTGTGACATTGAGCCATCCTCAATGAGAAGAGGTGGTACTTCCAGCAGAGCAGTCCAAGATGGATTTTATAAAAAATTCACATAAAGTATAGAAAAGTAGTGAGGATGGCCTCAAGCCAAGCTTTAGGGACACCAAAAGCTTTACCCCTTGCTGTATTTCAACTGGATTACCTGGGAAAAATTTTTAGCAGTAGTTCCTGCCTAATACCAGTTTCCTGCTCCGCTGAGACCTTGCAGAAACTGTGGAGAGCAGTTTCCTTCTGATCTGACCCAAAAGTTTTATCACACAATTTTAAAAAATCAGCTTTTTGCTATATAAGCTTGTTTGGTTGAGCTTATTTCAGATCCTAGGCTACCACACCACATGGGACTGTGCCCACTTTCTTTTCTGTACTTCCTTGTTTTTCAGCTCCTTTCATCCTTCAGCCTGTTCATCTTCTCCTTTTTAAATTCTTCAAGCTGTTGTGTCTCTCCTAGTCCTTCTGAAAGCTTTGTTTGCCCTCAGGTGGATGGATGGAGCTGGCTTCAAATTGTTCAGTCACTGCTGGCCACAGCTTTGCTGCCAAAGCATTGGCCTGGGGGCAGGAGTGCCCCACATCTTCAGGATGTTTTGCAGCCCCTGCCAAGTTCTGCCTTGTCAGGGTTAAACTGCTGGCAGGTCTTAGGTGAGCTGGGATCAAAGAGCAGACTCTGCCATCACTGCAATGGCATCACTTTACTGTGATGTTTATGAAATGGTGAGTAGGCACACAAGAAACTGCCTTTTAAATAGAACAAGAAAGCTGTCAAACATACATACAAGCATAGCTCTCATTATTGGAGTCCCAGTTGTGGTTTTACAGACTACTCAAGTTCTTCCTGGTATTCTTCTTCTTAAAGATCCAGTTCTTTTAGTAATAAGGGAAAATAGATACTACTGATTAAACTGTAGGCTATTCCTTCCTCTGGGTCTTCAGCATCTCTTTTCTCTTGTACTTGCTATATGTATGTGGAAAAAGAATGTGCCCTGAGAGAGTATTCATGGACAGCCACAACAACTTGCTGCTTCCAGTATATAGCAACTCTACCACAAAGATTTCAAAAGATGCAGACGCCGGACCTAATTTATTGAAAGCAGGGCAAGTTTGGTAGCTCTAGCTTTACAATGAAGTGAAGTGAACCACATCACAGTTATAACTCAGCACAGTTCAGGTGGCAAATTTGTGGCAGAATTGTTTATGGTGTCCACATATTCTGCTAGGATGAAATCAAAGTTCATGACCAAATTTCCTATAGTGAAATAATTTATGTACCTGTATGCATTGTGTTAAATTATTTTATTTTATTACTTTTTCAGGGTTAAGAAGGGTTTAGATGGTCTTGATCAGTGAAAGATCTAGTTCAAGGTTTGGAACAGACTAAATGCACATTTGAATATGGCTGACTTATAAAAGTGACTCATCTGAAAGATTCCCTATAGTAAAATTACTTTGAGCTTGTTACAGTGAATAGTCTATATCACTAAATTTAAAAGGAAACACTCCAATGCATCATATTAGGACCTGTGTCTTTGTATGGGCAAGATTAACAAAGTTGTGCAGTTGTAATTGTAGAAAATTAGTTGTAGTTATAGAAAATATTTTATTCTAGTGCAATAATTCTGGCTTTTCTTCATTAATTTAGAAGCCAAACTAAACCCTTGTGCTTAATTGTGTTTCCTTCTACTGCTGAGCCAAGGATACAGGAAGATTTGCAGTTAATTAAATCTTCTGGCATGGTACATGGGTCCCACAGAGGAACATTTCAGATGAGAGGAATGCAGCCAGAAAGTGGCATAAGTGTGGCTTTCAAGCCAGCAGGACACCCAGAAATGCTTATGCTGTCCTGGAAATGGAAGGGACTTGAAAACAGCTGAAAGTCAAGTTCTCCTTTACCTCAGCTCACCAGTGCAAAGCAAACCTCTGATACATGCAAAGCCTGGCCTATTTGAGAGTAACAGATTTAGTTCATTATTTGTAATTTGAAATCACTAAAAATGTGTAAAGATTTGAAAGTGCCAACTTGGCCTGTGCAAAGCAGCTGAGCCACTTGAAAACCTGGCATATACAGACTTCTACTGACTCTGCTGGGAAGGCAGTAATGACTCAAACTCTGAAAGCCTTGTTCCTAGAATTTACATATGTGATTTGATAGGCAAGTGTGAGTTCTGCTGAAATCAGCAGGGCACTGACAGCACTCAAAGCTTTTTAAAACGGGCCAAATTTAAATGTGTCTTCTGTAACTGACTGACTTCTTTGTGCCTAGGTCAAAACTAAAATGTCTGATCTGTTTATGTGGAATCTAAGGCAAGTCCATTCCGCTTAGTAGCAGTCGGGCTGATTAACAATCACAACAGTATTTTACCTTATTATGCCTTGAAATGTGACCCTCCTAGAACTAAATGGATGTATAGTTGTAGGCTAAGTTGAGTTCATTAGTAAGACAGCATAAAACTGCTCAGCATATTGGGTGTTATGTATGTATGTCCTAGCAAACAGAATTCTGCATTAAAAGTAGAGTTGCATATCTGTTTCTGGGGAACAGGCTGTTTGTTTGCTTCTTTTTAATTTTTAACTTCTGCAAATTGTTACACCAGATGGCCTGTTGAGCCAACAATAGATCATGTCTCACCACAATGGGATCCCTTTCTGGCTAACTTGAATTAAAGCAGTTCAATATCAGTCCTCACCAAGCACATTCCCAACAACTTCACCTTAATTATTTCTCTCCATCTGGTCCATGGTAGTATAAACAATTTCCTGCCTCTTTACATAGCATGAGAAATGCACATAAATAAGCAATCTAATGTTGAATTCTTTTGAATACATTAAATCCCATTTGTGATGCTAGCAGATCCCACACTTCCATGGGTAATTGAATACTAATTAAGTTAAAGAGTTGGATAATTAACTACTTCTATTTTTAAATTGTACTCTTTGATTTTTAATCCTACAGAGGTCTCAGTCTGCATTCTCCCTGGCTAGTGAAGATATGGCCAGTAAAGGACAAGACATTGCATCATCTGTGACCGAGGCTCTTCGGAGGCAGCAAAAGGGACAGTCCAGAAAGCAGAAGGAACGCAAGCTCTCTGCTTTACCCAGCTGGAAGAGTGTAGACAGGCTAAATGAAACAAGTAAATATTTCTAGTACGAATAAGATTCTTTTTTTGGTTCTCACTCACATAGGGAATAAATACAACTTAAGGAAAGGACCTTCTTGAGGGCATTTCTTCTGAATTCTTTGCTTTCAGAGGTCACATGTAAAATGTATATTTGATGTTGCCATGTCACAATTTCATTGGGCTATGTCATGCTTTTCTTAACTTTCTCAAAAAAAATTACTCAAAATTTGGGTCTTTGTGAAGTTGATTTTGGGCTGTTACAAAATTTAGACAACTAGTTTGGATACATTTCAGGGCTTCTAAGATGCAAGAGCTCAAGGACCCTTCTTTGAAATTGGTAATCTGTCCTCCAGTTGAAGGAGTTTGCAGCCGATTGTATCCCTTCCGTGGCAGAGGATAACTGTTCAGGAGGTTACCTGGTCAGCCAGTCATTAAAATAATTCATTTAGAATTCCTCCTTACAACTTTATTTTCAACCCTGATGAATTCACAAATGCAGTGTTCTGTGCAGCCCTACTCACTGGTGCTTCCAGACTAGTTTGAGGAAGCTATGTGAGTAGGAACTTCGCAGACCAGCAGCTTCCCTGGATCTGACCTCTGTCATCATGCATTAGGTATGGATGTAAATATGGATGATGGATGGTGAGCAGCTTTCCAAGTGAGCTCCATTCCTGAATCAGCATCCTGGGATAGAATGCAATTCCCTGTTTACTTCTAGATGACATAAAGACAGGTTGTAACTGAAGAAGATATCAATGTATGTAAGTATCTGAAGGGAGGGTGTCAAAGGGTGCAGCCAGGCTCTGCTCAGTGGTGCCAAGCAGTAAGACAAGAGACAACAGGCAGAAACTGATGCACAGGAAGTTCCACTTGGATATGAGAAAGAACTTCTTCACTACGCAGGTGACCAAGCGCTGGAACAGGTTGCCCAGAGATGCTGTGGAGTCCCCTTCACTGAAGATATTCAAGAACCTGGATGCAATCCTGTGCCCTGTGCAGGTTGGTTGGACCAGCCTACCCACTGTGGTCCCTTCCAACCTAATCCTTTCTGTGCTTCTGCAGTTGTGGCTCCTGCTTTTGGGGTGGTCCCATTTCCACTGCCTCTCTTGTTCTGGCTAAAGCATTTGTGAGGCCACAAGAGGCACCAGGCAACTGCCTCAGCACATAGTTGGTTAGTTTTTTACCCCTTCAGCTGCACAAGGGGAAGAGCTGAACTCATTACAGCAGCATTCCCTGGCTCCAAATATTGTCATCCCATGGCAGAATCTGCTTGTTCTTGTTTCTTCTCTTGTAGCAGCTGGAGAGCCCATCTAACCCCTGTAGCACATTGGTTTATAAAGCTGTACAAGCAGAAAACAACTCTCTTGTGGGGTGAGTTCACTGGTGCTGTAACTCCCACAGCTGCCTCACTAGGTGCTGGCAAGCAGAAGCAGTTAAAATGTGTTTGGGTTTGGTGGGGACCAGGGACTGGGGCTGTCCATCTGTTCAATTTGTCTATCTGTAATGCCAGTTGATAAATGGGAAGACTGAAATTTAGACAATTTCAGTACTTCTCCTTCCCTGTGAAAGAAATTAATATTAAAGTAGTAGTAAAATCTGACTTAACCAACTATGCATTACTCTGTGAATTTCTCAATCAACCCACTGTCAGAAGGGTTTTTCTCCTGGGCATTTTAGTGGAAGGCCTATTTTCAGTAAAGCAGTTAATTTGGTGCTTAAATTTAAGAACCTACTTGAATCCCATTGCATTCAACTGTTGAGCAATTAAGTATTTAACAATTGCTTAACCATAGCAGAACAATGAATTGACCCAGTTTCTTTTTGAGTGCTCTACGCAGAGGATTTGTTCTGCTTCTTTCATTTAAAAAACAAATTTGTGGTGATATTGTGGTGCCTATTGAGCTAATAGTAAATAGCTGATTGTTCTAGTATCTGTAAATATGGTCTCACTTATGCAGTAATAAGCAGTTTTGTATTATGATAAAGAAAACGAGAAATCTCAACCAAGAGTCTGGTGTGGTAACATCAATGGGCTTTGTAGGCATATAGCCAAAAAGTAGTGTACAGGTCATTTTGGTTACAATGTGTTGGTTTAAATGGTGACTCAAGAGCCAAATTATGATACTGTCCTTTTTCTCTCCCTTTATCAATAGTCTCACAAAGAAACTTCTTAAAAATTTTTTTTCCTTTTCCCATGGATGGAATTATAGCTTATGCCCAAAGAATTGTGTGAAAAAACCTTCCTTTCAAGTAACTTCATTTTGAAAAATCAGGAAGGGGAACACTTGACATTATAGAATAAAACTGGGATAAAACTAAGTCAGCTTTCTGAATATAGAGTTCTCAGTGGCTTTCTACCCTGTTTGTCCTCTAAGATGTAATCAACTGCTATCCTGGCCTTTCTTCAGGTTGGTTGGTTGACTGATTCTCATGTGGTGTTGGCAAATAGAATAAGGGGATATGGTTTGAGGGAGAACAAAAGTTTGTGGCTCCCCATTACATTTGTGTAATGTGGTGCAGCTGAATTCAATTCCTGTTGTAGACTTAACGTCCTGCAGAGCTGTTGACTTTGTTTGAAGGAACGGTGTTTTAAGGAAAGTTCTTTCTCTCAGGAGAACTTTATACTTAGCTAGTATAGTTGGGAAAAGTAAACAAGCACAAGTTTCTTATGCTTGATAGCTTGTTTGGGATTTTTTTTTTCCTTCAGAATCAGGGGTTACAATAAAGCATTATTAGTTCTCGTTACACACCTGACTTCAGTTAAATCCTTGGTTGGTCACTGCTACAAGAGAATTAGTATAATTTTGATTTCCTTTTAAGCAGGAGTAAGAATTGTATTTTCTCAGGTTCTCTGAATTGACTTAAAAATTAGGAAGTGAAAACAAGCCAAAAGGATTGAAATGAGTAAGAAATGCAAAAATTGTCATAAAACTCTCATAACTCCTAGGTTTAATTACCATTTAATTTTTTTGGTTTTTTTTTTGAAGAAGCTCCCTAAGTCTGGTATCTGTTGCATCCCGCTTCTTTCTTTTGTTTGTTTAGAACTTTGATTTCTCTAGCTTCACTTCATGCCCTCTAGTAGTTAGGTTGGAAGAGATTCCTCTATGTCTTTTAGCATGCATTCTCTCAGCCTTCTGTCCTCCAGATGGCAGAGCTCTGTCTTAATCATTCCTTGAATGGACACCATTTCAGAACCTGGTACAATCTTTGTTGCTCTTCTTTGATTCTTTTTCCATCTTTCCTTTCCACTGTGGGGGACCAGAATTGCACATAGAGCCAAAGACATTTTTAAAACTCAGGATTTATATGTGCCTGTGTGCTTATGCTCCATCAGTCTTTTCTAATCATTCTTTTAGTAAAAAGCTTTGGTCCAAATATTCTTCCATTTTAGTCATCACCATGACTTAAAAGTGGTGGCTTCTGAGTAGTAGGGCAGCTTGGCTCTCAACGTGGGAGAGTTCATGTGGCGGCAGCACTTGCATTTGTTTGTTAGCTTTGTTGAAACTTTAAATCTGTGGCAAGTAAAAGCAGCCATTCAGTGTGATCACAGTCGTTCTTGTTTCCTTTTCATAGGTCCGCCTTCCGTTTTCCAAAGCACCGATGGAAACTGGGTGGCTTTGCAGAATGTCGCTCTGCCTCGTCCTCGAATGCTTGCCAAACCAAAGAGTCAGGTGTTCAAAGCTTTGGAGAACGAGTCCAGCATTGTGTCTGCCTACGACGAGATGGGCTCAGACAGCGAGGATGACTATGACTGGAATGTGGCCTTGAACAAGCTGCGGCGGAGACCTCGACAATTGCCAGACGACCTCTATTACTCCAGTTCCCAGTATGGCACTGAGTGGGTTTATGGCAATGATCAGTACCAGGCAGTGACCTCCCCCTCCTCTGGGTTATACACCAACACTGAGACACTGTTCTCTGATTCGGAAACATCTTCAGTAAACTCTTCCCAGGAAGCTAAAGGACCTAGTAAACTTCTCTGGTTGCAAAGCAGAACTCAAAGTGATATGCCCAGAATGGAAAAGAAGCACTTTCATGGAGAACTAGATGTAAATTTCAATCCACAGGCAACTAGCTTGGAGTATTCAGACAGCAGTGAGACTGAAGAAGTCCATTATGATTTAGAAAAGAGATCAAGAAGGTGGAAGAAGAACAAAGCTGTCTCTGAAGACTTATGTGAAGAAAAGAATCAGGCAAAAGTCAACAAGATGAATTTAAGTCAGGTAATTATGTTTGAGCTTACCAAATGCGTTCTCAAGAAGAACTAGGCAAAACTAATTAAGCTATGCTGGCAATATCATGTGAATCATGAGTGGGAGGTGGAGTGTTCTTGCAAGCTTTATCTTCTTCATGTCTCCTAAATAATAATAAGAGGAAAAGTAAGGTGTTAGACAGGCTTTACTTTTTTCTCAAATAGGCCACTTTCATCCAATCAAATACATTTTAATGTTGTAAAATACAGTGCTCTTTGGAAAAAAAAATCCCTCAGGATTTGTCAATAGCTAAAAAATGTTAATTAATCATTTGTTTTGTTCTGCTGTTTTTGTTTTTTTAACTTCTGTTTTTATGGTATGAGAAATAATTCATATGCCTGGCAATCTGCTTTGCAGTGTCTACAAATATTCTGGTAAGGGGTAAAGTTAATGAGCAGCCGAAATTCAAAAAGGGCTTTTTGTGAAATCCAGTCCAAGTGATGTCTGCTTTTAATTGATTACCTTAAGATGAGTTCTGATGTGTTAGGGTGAGTGTTTGCAAACTGCTTCCATTTAAATAATTTGTCAATTCAATAAGAAAACAAATAAAACCCAAACAAATAAGCAAAAACTTCAGAGTGTAATATCTCAAACTTGTAGAAACTGTTCATACAGCTTGAAGACAGCAAACATTTCTTTTAAATAACAGGTGTTGGATAACCAGAAAGCCAAGAAGTTTCCCCTATTTGGAGTTTGTCCAGACCTGGGACTGATATTAAGGGATCCAACATTGCTTTGTTGTGCAGAGCAAGCACACAAGCTCAGGAGAATATTGACCCCTTGTCCAGTTCCATTTCCCACATTTGGACCCTCTTAAATCCCAAAAATCCCAAAAGCTGCATCTTTGCTGCAGCAGAGTAATAATAAGCCTGAAGCAAGGAGCTGAGAGCTGTCTTCTCCCTTTGCCTCTGATTACGAGCAGCCTGATTCAGTCTTAAAGCTATCTGACCAAATGTAGGATGCCTGGAACAGTTTTTCTTTCCTTATGCTACTAGCCTGTATTTCTTATAGAAAAACATCAGTACAGCTGATTGTAAGTCAATACTAGGATTCTAGGATTTCAGCAGGGCTTTAATGCTGGATGTCATTAATTCTGGACCCATTCCATCTGCTTTTAGGACAGAGTGTGGGTGTTTGGGATGTTCTGTACTGATTCATTTATACTCGTGTCCTTATATATTTAAAATCAACAGTAATTGAAGGGGAGTATGATGTATTATAATGTGATCTGATGGCACATCAGTGGCCATTATTGACTTCTTGGAACATCAGGCAGAATTACAAGGCTTTACAGGGACTGCACAAAGACCATATCTTGTATACAGACTTCTGCATTTAGCTTTCTGGCTTAGTGTATTTGTGCATGATCTCTGTGTGTCTGTGTTCATACTGTGGCTTCCTAGTCACAATAGACAATATGCAGAGCATGGAAGATTAGTGCTCACAGAGAAAGTCCTGGAGACATTATAGAGTCATAGAACCATTTAGATTGGAAATACTTTTGAGATCCTCAAGTCCAGCTGTTTAACCCTGCACTGCAGAGTCGACCACTAAACGTTGTCCCTAAGTGCCACAACTACACGTCTTTTAAATACCTCCAGGTATTTTATTTAAAAAGGTATATAAATACTTCCAGGGATGGTGAATCAACTACTTCCCTGGACAGCCTGTTCCAATGCTGGATAATCCTTTCTGCAAAGAAATTTTTCATAATATCCAGTCTAAACCTCCCCCATGCTCATCCAGGTGAGGTTGGAAAGGCATGGTGCTTCTCAAATATCTGTGGTGGCATCCTTTAGCAAATTAGTATATGCTTCAAAGTGCAAGCTGGTGTGGAAAATGATTATTCTTTCCAAGTCTTTTGTGAGTTACTTTGTCTCTTGTAACCTCTATGTTGTGCTGAAAGTGCAAGATTCAGGATTCTAATCCCCTCTCCCCTTCATTTTATCCATGAGGCTAAAAGAGGCTGTTCCTGCTCCCCTGCCCCCTAGCCTCTGTGGGGCAAGCAGAGGCACGCTGCTTCCAGGTCATACCACTGTTTTCAAAGCAATGAGATTCTCACCAGGAAGTTTATGTATGGGTAGGTTTGCATGTGTTTAGTTTGGACACACACACAGAGGTGGCTGATTTGACAGCTGGTGCTCACATTTGTAGAACTTTTACTCCAGCCTCTGGCAAACAAGCACTACTGGCACCAGGAATGGACTAACTACCAAAATTTAGGGCAAGGATGTTGCATGGTTGAACAATTCTAGGAAGCAAGTAAAATTGTCATGTGTGTAAGGAACCTGATTTAATGTATGAAAATTAATTACCCAGACATCATTTACATTGCTCAGGAAAATGAGATTAAAGGGATGCCAGAGTTTTATATATTCCCCAGAATAATGTATTGATCTTGGTAAAATGAGGCTGCAGCAGGGAGAGCCCTACATAGAAACAGTTCTACAAAATTTTAGTGTAGGTGTGTGAAGAACTGTAGACAGCATAGTCTTAAAAAAGATTGACTGCAGGGTCTTAAACCAGGCATAGCTTTTCATATGATGAGGTTATGCAGAGTTTGCAGAGACCATACAAACTCTTCTAAACTCTTGTTGAACCTCAAGATACTAGACACTGAATAACTGATTATATGTCAATTGCAGGAAAAGAGACACGTTTTTTTCTGTACTTTACTGCATTGGAATAAAATCTTATTTTACTACATTTTAATAATAAGATGATAATTTGTTAACTACTATGTTTTCATCAGTATTGTAGAACAGGATTTCAGTTTACCAGTCTAAAAGTTAGGGCTTCATTTTTAATTTTCAAATAGTGAAGGTTGTTTTCTTGTTTTCTACTCTCCAAATTTCTCAGTGAGATGTAAACAAGCCCTTTTTCTTCTTTGCTCTGAGTCTAAAGACTTGTAAGCAGTTATGTTCTGGAAAAACTGCACTCAGTTCATAACTCACAAATTAATTTCAATTTAAAATCAGATATTTTTTTAATCAATATCCAGTTCCTAGATTAGGATAATGCTGTGGCATGTGTTTAAATACATTTTAGACACAACAGTGGAACGCGAATTTTGATGGAGAGAGAATCTTTTTGTTTAAAATCTTCAGTGACTTAGAAGGGGAAACCTGAGAACAGATACCAAGATGTGCTGTATCTGTGGAATTTTTTGCTTAATGATAAGTAAAAGAACAAGCTCCTTTACTGAGCTACCTGTAGATATGCCATAAATGCAGTCATGAAGCAAGATATGAAAACTGTCCTGATAAAACCAAAGTCCTGCTATAATTAATATCTGATTGCTTATGTACCACAAAAGGCTTCCATTTCTATGGAAACTGAACTGGAAAGTGCAACCTAGCTTTTAATGATTATTTTTCCAATGGTAACTTTTTACAAAAAATGGACATTCAAGCCACCAATCATTATCTTCTTTTATTATTAATAATTATAATGAGAGTTGATAATATTTGTAATAATATTGATATGTTGGCTCTCATAATCTTTTTGAGAGAAGGATATGATTGTTGCTCAATGTAGCTGAAGTTCTTATGTTTCTGATGCAAAGTGGAGTGGCTGAATTGCTTCAAGTGAAAGAAGTGCCTTCATTATGAGTTTGTTTCTTTGATCAGGAGACCCCACCTGTTAATTGCAGCCCTCCTGCCCTGCAGCCAGGTAAGGGGTGAGCACTGTCAGACTGCCTGTTCCCTCGGGATGGCGCTTAGGATGTATTCTTTGAAAACAGCTCCTTGAAATCACTCTGGCTCTTGAGAAACTGCCTGCAAACTTCGCAATTTGTGTATTCTAAAAGTTTTAGTTTCCAATTTTTTGTTTCCTATGTGAAGGGAACATTCCCTCAGGAATTTATAGTTCAACGTGGATTTTGTTCTGGAGCGTCTTTTCTTGTATTTTGTTTTTGTCCACTCTGATTACATTGAGTTATCAGCGATTTGTGTGCAAGGATTTGGACACTATTTATGAGTAAAAGTGTACTTCTTGTTTTCATCGTCTCCTAAGACTTGTGCTTGCATAGAAACACTTGATTTTCTTTTAGTGGAACTGGGTTCATGTCTGTGTCAGTCTGCCAGGCCCTCACAGAGACTCAATTTTCAGATAAAATGGTAACCCTTTATCCTTGTTTGCAGTTATTAGCATTATATATTGCTGATAGATGTAAATGGGAGTTTACACAATGATTTGTGTAATGACACAAAAATGTCATTAAACTTGCCAGAAAGAGTGAAAACATGAACAGTAAAAAAATAACAAAATTTAATGCAGCATCTATTAACCAATAGATGTAGTACCTTTCAATTTATTTATTTTATAATTTTCATGGCTGCTAATGCATTTTTTAACTTGTCAATCCATGAGAGGTATAATCTCACAAATAGTTTGCTACCACTATCTGAAAAGCCCAACACACAAGTCAAGCAGCCTGCTATTAACAGAAACCACGAAGTGCAGCAGCGTAAGGTATCATTATTTCTGCATGTGCACAGGAATTAACAGCTCTAGCCAATGTAGATAATCCACCCACTCATTTAAAGAAGGTTGGAAAGCTAAAGAAGGGGTATTAGACATACCTGAGCCCAGCTGTAATACAGTCAATACTCTTAAGGTGAGTCCTCCCCCAAGAAACAATGTGTATTCAAAACACAGATTTAGCTAATGCGAATGAGACCCTGGGGTTGCCGGGGCATCTCATGACTTTCATCTGTGCTGGCAAACCTAGCAAAATGATCTTTAAGTTGTTGCAATGTGTCATCCTATGAAGATTGGTATTTTTTCAGGATCAAGAGAAATTGTCATAATGCTGGTTTTAATCTAAAATTCCTTAGATTAGTGATGCTTTCCATGGGTGTATTTGTGTATTGCTACTCCAAAAAAGCTGCTAAGCAGTTCAAGCTAAGCAGATTTATTTAAGAAACCCCCAGAGGACTCATGCATGTCCTGCTGCACAGTGAAGGCTGTCAGTACAGCAGCGAGGAGAAAGTGTGGGAAAATCCACTGCTCTGGACTGCCAAACTCTCTCACTGCTCAACTAGATTTTATATATGTATCTATAAGCTCATTTAAACAAGAATACCAAATTCTTGTCTTTACAAGCTTGATCTGCTCAAATGTCTCTCAAATAGAATAGGATTTTCTTCTTTTCCTTGCAGACTTGACCTCAAGGTAAGCCATGCTCAATCTTCATCAACACTTCTAGAGTAAGACCACACCCCTAGTGCAGAGCTGTAATCCTAAACCAGATGTTTTGGTAGATGAGAGCAAGTTTTTGGAGGTACCAATTAAATAAATGGAGGTTAATTAAGTAAAGAGGGGTTCCAGTAATTAGCTTAGACTAGATACCTAGCTGTAAATAGCTCAAGTTTAATGAGCTATATCTTCACTAAACTGTAGTCTCATAAAATACAAGTGCACAGTTTAGCTGTGCTTTCTATCCTGTCTATCACATAAATTATGATTGTTTCTTTCCTGGGTACAAATTGATGGACTGGTTGATTCAGCAGCAGGTTTCATGGTTTTTTTAATTGTAGTTTAGTGATTTATGAGTATTGGTCATTGGCAGATTGTTGGTTGGAGTGTAACACTAATATTTGTAATGAGTTGTGGAGTGACTTGCAAGAAATGTCTGAAGAAAACACTTGCAATTTGAAGACACATCATTATGATAGAGATTTTTAATTTAAGAGGTGAAATACGCCAGTCTTTTGCATGTATATAAGAGCATGTCCTATTATAAAACTGAAGTGAAAACACAGTGATTTGAAATCTTGTTTTTCAATTATTGAACAGCTTTTTAGCAGAAAAAGATTTTTATTCTGCAAAAGCTGATTGTTTGGGGAAAGAGTTTCAGCATAAACCCATGGTTCCCCTTCTATTGTAGCTCTCAAATTCCTATTTTTCCTTCAAATTCTGATTTTCTAAAAGGGTCTTCTGCATCCTGAAGATGAACTATAAAGCAATAATTTAGTTGTGTAATTGATTGAATTGCAAATAACTACAGACAAAAATTGTCTACAACACTGTGAAAATGCTGAACACTCCAGTACAGTTTACTGTATGAAAGATGAGAACTGACATTATGAACACGATGTGTCAATCCATTAAAAGCAGTTTGGTGGGTAGGGTTTGTGAGGGAGTGGGCAGAATTAACATTTCCTGTGAGAACTGGAGGTAATTGGTTCATCCATGAACAGTGCTGCTACAGCTGCTCCTGTTTATGGATTTCCAAATGAATGGAAGAGAGAACACAGATTTTAGTCTCTCCAGCAGTGTCTGGTCTTGTCACAGGATGAGAAACTAAGGCAGATAGGAATAATTTCCTCTCTGAGAATTGCTCCAAATCATCTCTCTAGACCTGCTGAGATGTGCCTACCCCTCTGGTCTCAGGCTGAACTCTTCATAGCCTCCTTCTGGGTGGAGTTGCACAATTATGCTCCATTTCAAAATATCTGTCACTTTTAAGCTCACCTAATACCATCTTATTTCATGGATTTGGCTGAAGTACCAAACAAGGTCATGATTCAAAACTTTCTCTCAGCAGTCAGCCTGGAGAGAACATTTCCAGAAGGCAGCAAATGCTATAGGTGGAACAGGTTCCTTTGGGAGGTACCTATCTCTCTCCAGGAACTGTAGTGGAAATCAGGGCAAATTGGGTCCTAATCAGACAGCACAGATCCAGAAAATGAATTGATACATACTGGGGGATTAGTTTTTAGAACAACTATGAGATATTCTTAGATTTTGTCAGCTAGGGCTGACAAAACTATCCCCCTTTCCACCTTATTAAATGCTGAGCAGGCACCTTGATAAACAGATTTGCAAAAAAGATTTTGCTTTTCTTCTCTTCAGCTTCTAAAGGGACTTGTGGCCGAGTCTGTAGCACCCACTCTATTTAACTGACTGTCTAAGTGTTTCCCAGCTTTAAGACTCCAACAGTCAGAACAGAAGGTGCTCCTGAAGACTGAGTATGTTCCAAGGAGGTTGGCATTTGGAAAAAAAAATCTACCTATGCAAATAATCACTGGGAAAGCTGACAATCTTAAGCAACATCATGTAACAAAAGAGAAGTTTTTCAAAACTTGTTTCCAGCAGTCTTTAAGAAGAACATGGAAAATGCTCAAGACCAAGCAGTCAGGGAATGCAAGCACAGTTGTCAGCTGAAAGCACAACTGCCAGGTTGCAGGTTATTGCAGTCCCACACCACACTTACCTGCACTGTGCCTGTGAACGATGGCAGTGCTGGGAATGGGAAATATAGACATGTTTTATTAGTTACTTATAGATATATAGTGATTTTGATAGTTCCTCTTTAGAGAACATGAAAGTAAGCAGGGATGATGACTATAATCAAGCAAATGTTGGTTTACTGGCATTCTTTTTTTATCATAACACTTAGTGTGCTTTCTTTCTAGTTTCCCTGCAGAGTGATCATACCTATAGTTTTCTAGAAAGCTGTTTGTTTTTTCTTTCTGTGCCTACATAGGAATTATATGGTTTTTTCTAATGTCTTTGTAGGATTTTGATGATTTATCAGAAACCGATATAAGCAATGAGGATCAGCACCATGATGTCAAGCCTGAACTTATGGAGGATGAGCTTAAATCCAGGTTATTTCAGCTTGCTGCTAAAATGAGTGACAAGGAAACATCATCTGGTGAAGAACAAGAGTCAGAACCTGGAATAGATCTCGAAAACCAGAAAGAGAGTTTGTCCTCAGAGGAAAATGGCAAAACTATTCAGGAAGAGTTAAAGAAGGTAAGTGGTAGTTGTAAACAAGTAGAGATTATACTGTAAGAGAATCCAAAAAGAGAAAATTCTGGCTAGAAAACTGAACAGAGTGTCTTAAAAAAACCTGAGGTTCTTTATACCGGTCTGAGCCTGAACCCCTTGCACAGATAAATGTTTTCCTCTCTGTGAGGAACAGACAGCCTATAGCATCAGTTCCACACAGGGAACTTAGCTTGTGCAACAAAACTGTTAACTGGGAAATATTAATGGAATTATGTCAATTTATACTGACTGAGAATCAGTCAGTATAAATTTTGATTTATTGATTTAAAAACATAACCAGTTTTTGATTTAAAAACATAACCAGTTTTTCTTTGTCCCTGCTAACCAGACAGTTTAAGTGGTTTTTTCCATCCTTTTAGCTGCCCCTCTCTTTGTAGAATCATCTAGTTCATGCTGATGGCATAGATTCTTCTTTTGCATCTCTGTCAAAATATTTAGTGTTTCTTTAAAGTTTTTCAACCCTGTTACCCTGTCAGCCAATAGGCTTCTGAGAGTAGTAACATTTTCTAATGAAACTGAAATTCAGTGCCAGTTCTGATAGTGCCTGTGATCCTTCATTTGTGCCATTTCACCCTTACAGTGCGATACTAGATTTCAGTATCACTCATAGGATTTACTACCTCCTCTCTTCCCTTTGTACCTCTGAATTTCTCTTCAGATCTTGTGGTGTACTTGAATTTGGTGCTATAGGAGCCCCTTGCCAGTCAAGCACTCTTGTTCCTTAGATCCACTTAGGCTTATTCTAGTCTGCTGCATATCTTGACTGGGGTATTGTGTGCACAGCAGCTCAGCTTTGACAAGAGATGTGGACAACTCTCTAAAGGAAATCTATTTGTCATAATTTGAAAGGTGTTTTATTCAAATTATATGAAGAACTAATACACTGGGAGGTGAAAACAGGATCGAGTCATCCAGGCAGATGATAGGGATGCTGTCCAAGTATGCAGGAATGGTGTCACAAAAGCATGTGATGTCCAGTGACCATCTGGAGTTGCATCTGTCAAGAGACACAAAGGGTGTAAAAAAGTCTTTGACAGGTCCATCAGCAGATGAGGGAAAGGTGGGCTCACTACTGCAGTGATCTGGTGACACAGAACATGGAAAAGGCTGTTACACAACATTGTTTTCACCTCAGTTTACAGGTAAGATTTTCCCTTAAGAATCCCAGGCCCCTGAGACCTACGTGAAAGCCTGAAGCAGTGAAGACTTATCCTTAGTAGAGAAGGATCAGGTTAGCAAATATTAAAAAAAATGAGATATGCATATGTATGTGGTGTCTAATGGGGATGCACTTCCAAGACCTGAGGGAACTGGCCCATGTTATTGTGAGGGTCATCTTTGAAAGATCATGTCAATCTGGCACATTCAGACCTATGAATATCATTTATTTTGGCTTTTAAAAGGCTTTTAGCAGTCAAATGCAAAGTCCTGCAGCTGGTAAGTTATTATCTCATTCAACTCTATTAAGTATTGGTGAGGTCATTTCTGAAGTGCTGTGTCCTCTCCTGGGCTCCCCCGTACAAGGGACCCATGGACGCACTGAAATGAGTCCTGTGAAGGGCCACAGAGATGATTAAAAAATGAGGCCATCTGTCATAGGAGGAGAGGCTGAGAGAACTGGCAGTGTCTATCCAAGAAAGGAAGAGAAGGCTTGGGAGAATCTCTTTAATCTTTAAATACCTGATAGGGGAGAGTGGGGAGTGTTTGATGTGGGGAGTAAAGTGGAAATGTAACTCTTTCCACTGACAGGAATAGAAGCAGTGGGCACAAACTGAAATACAAAAAATCCCATCCAAATGAAAAGCTTTTTCACTGTGATGGTGTTTAAATACTGGAATAGGTGGTCCAGTAAGATTGTAGAGTCTGTCTTCTTGGATATAATCAAAATCTGACTGGACACGGCCCTGGGCATTTGCTTTGAGCAGAAGAGTTGGACTAGGTGATCCCCTTACATTCCAAATGTAAGGAGCATGTGACTCTCTGATTCTCAGTTATTTAGCCATTGACTACATTGGAGTATAAACATATTTTTTATCATGTGTGCAAATAGCTCCATGACGTACACACAACCTTTCCAAAGAAATCACATAAAGACTTTATTGTCAGAGCTTGTTAGCAGTATTTAATTTGTTTTTATTTGGTTTGCAAAGACAAAACAGCAGTATCACATTATTCAACAGCATATATGGGCTAGCTGGGGTTATAACATGATGCAAATGAAATTCAGAATTAAAGGCTGTAAAGAGCACTTTCTGAAATGCTCCTGTGTAGAGAACTGAGCACAGAAAATGGTGAATGTGTGTTTTTGGTGTACTTATTCATCTGCATGCATCTACAAAGTCATATTGGTTGGTTTTTTTCTCTCCTAATTTTGCTATTTCTTTAAAATTTGTATGTCAGTTATTTAAAATAAAGCAGAGATTAATATCTTTTTCGTCAATACAATTTTCTTAAGATTTAAAAGAGAAGGGCTTACCATGTTCAGCAAAAAAAAGAAATGCTTGGAGTTCCTAAACCTTTATTTGATTTGGGTAAGAAAGTTCTTGTCATTAATGATTGTAGTATACACTCTTTTTGTCTATAATAAAGTAACCAGGATACTCCAGTACACTTCATGGTCTGGAATTCAGCAGAATTGGCAGGGGAACCTTCTCCAGGTGTAGAGAAACAAGCACACTGCTTTCATTCTTATTCTTGACAGTTTTTCTTAAAGGTACTTTAAAATCTTCTGACATGTGCCTTCTCTCTAGAAAGTTGGCTGGCCAACATCTTACAAGGAAATACTGAAGATGACAGTGTGTAATACCAGTTGGGTCTGTGGCAATCTAAAATACAGACATACCTAAACACATAAAAGATGCAATAACTTTAGGATGAGTAGATATCATGTGAAAGACAAGCATAAAAAAACTATTTTCAGGCAACCAGTAATTTTAGATGCCTTCAAAGCCAGAAGTCCCGATATGCTCTTTTTAAAAAGCCTGATTGTTGGAGAATTCACTTGTAGGGATTTACTTGTTAGATCTTTCAGACTAGCACTCACCACTATTGGTCAGAGACAGCCTCCTGGCCTTGGCATCAGGTTTCAAATTAAATAAACAGAAGCATTAGTTCTGCACTACTAAAATGAGAGCTGGAGTGCCTAGATTTTGCTTTTTATTCCTGAACATAAATACTGTACTTTAGCCATCTTGCTTTTATTTTAGCCATACTGCTTGTCTTTGCCAGTCTTTAATCGCCTGTTCCCATAAACTTATTCTGGAACACTTCAGGAACTTTAAATCACTGAGAAGTTTTAGTTCTCGTACACCTGACTATAGGATAAGACTTAAAAATATGTATTGTTTTTAATCACTGGAAATTAAATACCTGGTGCTTATCTGACCTTCGCCTGTCTACACTTTTAAAAACTTGGACTTCTGTTTCTGGGAATCTCATGTAATCCCACATTACACTTATGCTTTTAAAAGAGTATTTAGTACATTATGATCTGAAACGGTGGTAAAATTATCTTTAATGGAGAGTTAGCTGAAGTTGTTTGGCATTTATGGATTCTCAGTTCTCACTTCAAATTGAGCTTGTGAGTTGTATTTCTGCCTTTAAGATGCAAATTCAAATATGACGACCTTTGAGTTAATTATTTAGTTCATCTGGGATACCTGAGGATTAAGGTTGGTATTAATTAACACAAGTTAATTTTGGGACTTAGACTTAAACCTTTTTAGATTTTCAGCACTCTCATTTTCATTATCCCTCAGTTTGTGATTGTGTAAAATGGTCTTGTGGAGATTCACAGCTCTCATTTTAAAACAAACGTAATCCTGCAGCAGACTTGTTTTTATGGAAAATATTTTGTGCTTATTAAACTACAGAAGTAGTTCATGGTCTTAGTTGTGCAGTGAAAAGCCATGGTTTTCACCAAAAGCTATGCTTAAGGTAGAATTGGCCTTCAGCCCCTTTAAACTTCAGGTGTGAACAAACCAAAATTCAAATTGTGCAACTATTGTCTTAGTCAAACGTCTTGTACTAGCACAATGATTTGCACAATTCTTTCTGTCTTGCTTTTTTTTTTTATTTTATTGTTTGGTTAGTTTTTCTTTTACTCTGCCAAACCCTAAACGAATGCCTAAAGAAAAAAGCAAAATGTAAATTCCTTTTTAAGTATCTTAGTGGTACTGATTCTGAGAGTGGCAGGCATGATAAATGAGATGTATTTAGTTCATACTCTCCTCCATCCATTCTCCTTCTCTTTTAATGCTTTCATAAAGATAAATTGACTGGGTCTTTATTTCATGCTATATGCCAGAATTACATTCTAGAAGGCGATTTTGGCAGGCTGCATTTTTAATATAGTCTATCCCTGTGACCACTTTATAAGAAACAATAGAGATTATGTTAAAAAGCAGGCTAGCCTCTGCCATTTTTTCAAATTGCCCACATAGCATAAAAACTGAAATAGTTGTTAAAACCTTACTCCTGTTTATTTGGTTTTTTGTTTGTTTTGTTTTGTTATTTTGTTTGGTTTCTTTTTATCTCCTTCTACTTAGTACTACAACTTGCTTAAGATATACAAATTAGCAAGTCAGTTAAACTTCCACTTAACATGGAGTTTCTCTCCTCCTTGCATTCGTTTGATGCAATGTGCTGTGTGTGTAAGGAATTTCCTTAATTTCCTTTATGCATTTACTTCTGCTCAGATAATCTTACAATCAAGGCTTAGTAATTTTGTTTGAATTCTGCTGTTGTCTGTTGACATTACTACATGACACAGTAGCTCTTTTCTGAATGATAACCTCTGAGTTTGTTAAGTAGCACAGCGGGATCCTGCTTCCTAAGTGAAACCTCCCGAGTCTCTTGACAGCATGAATAACAGCATAAATAATCTTTTCATTAAATATTTATGCTTCCATTCTCTGGAAACATTTCATTCTTCTTAGGTTTTGAAAAGCTTTATTTTGGGGAAAGTATGAACTACGAGTAACATTTTCATGTTGGTTTTTGCCAGAGGTATATTTCCTTTGTTTCGAGAGAGTACATCTTACTTTTTTCACCAGGTAAATTAACACTGTTCAACTACTAGTATAGTGAGATTGACACTTGTCAGAAAATCTGCCTGGCCTCTCTCTTTTTAGCAAGAATAGCCAGTAGCTGTGCATGTGGGTGCATGTTACTGCAGAAGAGAGAGACAGCTCCCCGGTGTGTACGATGGTGGCTGTGCTCGGGGCTGGCTGTGGACAGGGTGGCCAGAGCTCAGTAAGGGAGGTCAGGCAAGCATGAGGCTCACTTGGACTTGGTCTTTGGAAAGACATCTGCTCACAGCCTTGGTGGAGCTGGAGAATGGCACTGGACATGCTCATGTCAGTGAATCCCTCCTGCATACCACAGTCCTGTTGAAGCACCTTGGCAGGAATGTCTGGGGTGCTGAAACAGCAGTGCTGTAATACCAAGACTGAGCCTGTGTCTCCTGGTGGCTGGGCTTCTTCAGGCATTTGTGCCAGTGCAGGCACTGTCCTCACAGAAGATGATGTCAGTAGTTTTTGTGGTCATTATCTTTCAACTGCCTGAATTTCTAGGTATTTTGGCTGGTGTGTTGGTTCAGGCAGGGCTTTGTAGGAAACTGCCATCCAGCTTCATATGCCTAAAAACTTTAGAAGTCTCTGAGTAAAAGTTTCTAAAGGAGAACCATGTGGATCGCTTTGACCAGAAAACTCAACAGCGTAAGTACAGTAGCTTTACTACATTGCTGCTATTATGGTAGTAATGCTGAACAGTGTAGTACAATGACATCTTCCTGGGTTAACAGCTTGGAAGATATTTTTGTGTCTGTAGTTTCACATTTTTGTGTGCAAGATGCTCAGACTAATTCTTGTGTTTTCATGGATCATTGCTTTTAAGATTGTGTTAATTATCTGGGCAGTCTCCCAAAGTCCAGGATTAAAAAATGAATGTGGGCAGCATTGTAAAAAATGATCATTAAGGTTTATAAACTGCAGATAATCTACGAACAGGATTTTGAATTACAGCAGGGAAAAAAAGATTTTGGTTAGGGAAGATGCAAAGAAGTATGAGACAGTAATCTTCACATTGGGCTAATGGATTCAAAGTTATAAATTCTCAATTTCACAAAGCAATCAAGTATATGTTCAGCTTTAAACTGAGGTTTAAGTGATTGCTACACAAAATTCTCATTTAAGGTGTTTCTCCTATGTATTTGCTATTAATCAGTCTTTAGTATGAAATATCAAGCTGATCCTAAGTTTATTTTGTCAAAATATGAGTCTTGCGTTTCAAGCATCAAGACCATAAACATTTATTTTTTGAAGTTTTCAAAGCAAGCAGTGATGTTTCTGTACCTCCAATTCTGACACTTTCTAGGCTCAATACAGTTGCATAAATATGGATGTAGCTGGCCCATCTGAAATATCTTAAGAGTGTCCCACAGGGCACTCAGTGCTGCTAGTCCAGAAGAAATGAATCTCCCAGGTCGATGTCATACCTGACAGCGTTGTTTCAAAATTCTCACATACTTCAAGCTGTTTCAAATTGCCCCTCATCTACCTGTGTTTAAACAACTGAATCAAAGCCCTGTTGGATCTACTGGTGAAGGGCAGAAGAGGTGACACTTCAGCTGCCTTCACATGAGGAATGCAGTGTCTTTGTAAACAGCTTTTTTCTCATAGTCTCAGTTTTGACACTTGAGTGCATGCACACCCAAGCCAGCTCTGTACAGTGTGCATGCAAGGGAAATCTCCTTCCATTCTCCTTGCCAAAGATTTATTTACTTAGGGAGAAAATGTCCAAGCGATTCTACAGATACAGTTGCAGAACATCAGTGAACATTAATGTAAGCTGCTGGAACAAAATGGTGGGAAAATAGACTATTTTTTACTACTATTTTATCTTCTTTTGTAAGCTGCACTGAAACCTGGCAGTGAAAACTGAGCTTTTTCATATGTAGCTGGAAGAGTTTCAAGGAAATACTGCTCCTCTGGCAGAAGATACTTCTGTCACAGCACAACCGTCAGGGCAGCTGTGGTTTTGTCATTTCTTCAAGGCAAAACCAGTCAGTTCAAACAGGCCTAAGGGAATTAAGGAGATTACTTTAAGATTACTGGCTGGTCACTGGAGACTCATACTATGAAGGCTTTTTACTTGTTTGTTTTGGGACAGTCAGGCCAGGGACAGCAGCAAACAGTAGGAAGGGATTTGGCACAAGACATCTTACTTAACTTACCCCAGGTGTTTCCCGCATGGGCATCTGACTGTGGTATAAGTACAAACCCTTTCTGTCGAAATTGCTGCCATGTACACTCCAAAAGTGAAGATAGCTGGCTTTTCTTCTTCTTACCATTCCTAGCGACACTTTTAGTGATGGTGGAAATAGTATTTTCTCTCTGTTTCATTTTATAAACAATTGTGTGTGACTTGCAGTATCTGTCTCAATGAGGTCTGTTAGTCTAAATCTCACAAATAAAATTAAATTAGGCATTGCTTTATTTTAAATATTTTAATAATAAATGTAAAAATCTAAATTTTATGTTATTTTAATCTTGGTAGTTTTTTATCCTTGCTGTTTATCCTAAACTTCCCTGTAAGTCTCAACCTATATAGTTGTTAACCTCTGTAGCTGCTGTAGCTGTTAATGTAACTTTTCTGCCTTTTTATTTAACTGCTTTCCCACTATCTAGGAAAAACAAATGGCTTTTGATCTTCATTTAAAGCTGCAGTTTTTATCCACTGTATTGCAGCAGGTGAGAAAGCTTTGTTTTGTTTTTGTCTTCTTACATCTCTTATGTAGTAAGAGATGCTATAACGTGATATTGAGGGTTTCCACATTTCCAAATCAACAGTCTGAAACTCAAAATGTTTTTCTGGAAATATCAGACCTGAAAAATCATACCTTTTGGCCACAAGCACTAATCATTGCAGAAAATTATTTTATAATCACAGTTAATATGTGACACTGACTGGCTGCCTTGTTTGGCTTTGTGATGAAAATTTGGTTTTATCAGTAAAGAAGAAGAGAAGACAAAGATAAGGTGTATGAACTTTCTATTCTTATGTACTCACCTATATTAAGAAATTTGGAAGGAAGTTTTCTGACCATTGTGGTCTTCAAAAATCTTTCTAAGCTCTCAATTTAAAAAATATTCAAAACCCTTAATTCATTGTAGAGTTTGTACAGTAAGTAGATATCTTCTCACTTTGCTGCTAGTGACTGTTGCTTACCATTCTTCTAGGTGGAAAGAGGTTTCATATTCTGTGCTGTTTGAATCTCAGCTTATGAGGATCACATATTAAAAAATATTTTCATTATATTCCCTGAGCAAAAATATGCTTATTTTATATTCTAAAATACCGGCTATTTTTTAAAATACCTGCTGTTTTTAGTACGTCATACATCATTCTATCAGTCACAAAATAAGAATCACTTTTTTTGTGTTAGAAGTTGATGTTTAATTTAGCAAGACACTTCTCCTCTCAATTTTTTTTCTTTTTTTCTTGCTCTTAATTTTGTCCTATGAGTTTTAATCATCTTCTAATCATCTTGATTTTATTTATTAAAATTATCAATGATGACATTAAGGAAAAAGTGTTTTTTCCAGTTGTGTAATGTCATTGGTCTGTGACTATTGTAGATCAGAATCCTGTGTGGATTTTAAGATGTAAATATTTTCATTTCCAACTTAACCTATAATACGTCACCTCTTGGAAAATCACTTCCTTTCTCATGATTATAGGCAAGTTGACTCTAGAAATAAGGCATTAAAAGTTAATGGGCATAACATCTGTAACTATATTAGGACAGTAGATTGAATTAGTAAAATGTAATATTCATAATTACCTAGCACAGTCAAATAGAAAAACTTTATTTCTCTGTGTTATACTTTGGAGATTATCAGTAGAGTAATAGCGCTCAGCCTGTAAGATAATTTTGCTTTCTTTTTCTAAAGGACTGCCCATAAATTAAAATATTGATGTTAAAGATCAAGGCAGGAAGTCTTAAACTTGAACAGAAGAGTAATTCCTTGATATCACAGTTTATCATGGTATATTTGTCTGCCATCAAACAGCCAGGCAAAATTTAGCCTTTTTTTTCCCCACAGTTTTTGTGGGAAGGAGTGGTTAGGGCTCACTTTTGGGCCAAAGGTCTTTTGAAGGTCAGGGCTGACAACTGCCACAGATAGTTGAGCATTGATGGCTCTTTTCTTCCTGCACTGTACTTGTGTCCCAGATTCTGCTGGCCTGTGAAGGACTTTTGTTGGGCCTTTCAGGGCCTTCTCAAAACTCTACAGAGAACTTCCACAAAGTGGGGAGATGAGGGAGACAGGTTTGGGGTTTGCTTCTGTTTTCCAACCCAATCTTGGATTCAGTCAAATTACTGTGAAAGGATGAGATAATCAGTGGCAAAGCAAAGCTTATCTTCTCCCTAGCTTTCTTTTTCTCCCTGCATAAAAAGAGAGAAGAAGACTGTGACTCAGTACATGATATAACGCCTTGACACTGGAGCTAAAAATTATTGTACCACAAGTCAGCAAGGATGTGGTCAATACTGCCAGGACTGCTAGTGATGAAAAGGTGTTCTTGCTCTACTTCTTGATCTAGCTGTTGATGTCACTGTTCTCTGTTGAATTGAATGTCACTCCCTCCCATGCTCTTTCAAAGAGCGTAATGATGACATCGTAGTGGTAGAGAAAAAGAAAACACTAATGACTGAGTACAATGGGCAGAAAAAAAAATAGTGCTAGTGATAGAGAACTTAACTATTTTAAGAGCATCAAAAATAAAATCTATAATGTTCATGCAAAGGAAAGGATGTGAAAATGTCACAGGCTGCTGAGATGCATACAAACACTTAAAGCTCAACTGCTCTTAGCAGTTTGGGTACTTAATATTGCTTCAGTTTCATCATCCTGTTTTCCTTCTGTTACTTGTGCAAGAATGCAAATAATGGTCTATAAAGCACCTTCCAGTGTAGCATGCTCGAATTAAACAACACAGGAAATATTGTCAGCATCAACAGAGAAAGGAAAGAGAGATAGGAGAAGGAAAGGGAAGTGGCTAACAGTTATGAACACCACTTTATCTTTAGACCACTGAAACATAATCTTCTCAAAACAAGAATGCTTTCCATCTGATAAACAGAAATTACAGTAAAGAAGTTTTACAAGATATTTCTTATATTCTGTGCAAACATGTATGTATGTATGCTTGCATACACATGCATTTTTAGCATTTCATTGGTTTTAAGATTTAATCACAAAGGAGTCAAAGAAATTGAGCATGTTCTTTTGACTGTGTCCTTAACATGTTGGTGACCGTGGATATTAATTATCATAAAAAGGATAAATGCATGTTTTCCTCATTCCATTAGATGCTTAGTCTCAAATTCAATTAAAAAAAAATTCTCATAACTAGTAGAAACATCTTGGTCTGCTGCATGGATTTAATTTGGAAGTGGTGGTGTTAATTCAGAAGTACGGTAGCACAGTTGAAATTCAAATGCCTCCCAGAGTTTTGAGAAGAAGCTTTCCTATGCTGAATATTTGTACCAGAGATTGCTTTCTACATCTACCACATCCATATTAGTTCCCTGCCTTGCTTGACAGGACAGAGCCTGTGTCATGGCATGACAGCTGTCTCTGTGAGTCACTTAGAGGTGTAAACAATGACCTTTCCTGCAAGGGCAAGATAAATTAGACAACCAAGAGGTGTTTGCAGCAATTTGAAATCCACCTACCAGGATGGTCTTGATGTGTGTGTGTGTCTGTGAATTTCAGGTGATTTTTACACAATCCTGTAAATCCTGAGTTTGACATGGATGGTCAGGGAAGGGAGAGGTTTGTGAAGTACTAAAACCCTGCAATTCGTCTTCTTTTTATTTTTTGGGGGGGGGTGAGGAGCTTCCCGTTACACATGTTAAAAATTGTCTCTAGAGTACCTCACTATATTTGCAAACTGACAATTTTGGAACATGAGCTGTTTTAACAGTTTTTGACAGTTGCTCAAAGAGAGAGTAAAACATATGTAAAATCATTAACTGATTATCCATTTTTTTACAAATCTCATTTCTGCACCTATGGAGGATTAGACTGGACATTAGGAGGCATTTCTTCACTGAGAGGTTGCTCAAACATTGGCTTCCTAGAGAGGTGGTCAGTGCCCACCCCTGTTAGTGTATAAGAGACATTTGGACAATGTCCTTAACTACATGCTTTAACTTTTGGTCAGCCCTGAACTACTCAGGTACCTGGACTAGGTGATCATCATCTTCCAAATGAATATTCTATTCTATTCTATTCTATTCTATTCTGTTCTGTTCTGTTCTATTCTGTTCTGTTCTTTCCTGTTGAAAGGAAAGAATATCCTTATCCATTACCTATTGAGAAGCTAGGATTTTTTTCACTCAAAATCTTGATTTCACAAAGATTTCTCTCACAGACAACTTTACCTGGAAAACAGAAAAATTATTTTATACTAATTGGTCTGTGAAAAATGCCAATATGGATTCTCATATTGTGGTATAAAAATAACTTTTTCTAATTTAATTTAATCTTTTTTTAGTTCATCATTAACTAAAAAGGATAAAAAAATTAAAGAAATAATGAAGACTAAAGTGAGGCTACAGTTCTTGAAATCAGGAACATACATCAGTGAATATGATGAAGATTATGTAGTGTCTGGCTTTCATCCTTTTTTGTTCACTACTCACAGAATATAAGAACTAGATACTTGTGGAAGTAAATAATAAAAGAAAGTAGCATTGATTTTCTTCCTTCTCTTCTTTCCTATAAAATTATTGATCTGTTTTTAACCTAATTGGCACTTGTGAAAATAAATGGAAAAACCCAGTAGGCTATTCATGGGGTTCAAGTATTTGTTCTCAGCAAGAGAGTCCCAGGCCTGCTTGTTTGGGGCTGTGTTGGCTGTCCTAACAAGCTAAAGATCGAGTGCTGAAGCATACTGTATTTGCTTTGTTCTTCTTCTCTTTAATCTCTCATTCTAATTATTTCTTGTCATTCAGATGAGTAATAGTGCTAAAGATGCCTTAACGTATTGATGCACAACAATTGAGTATGTACTGCTAAAAATGTAGCTTTTCAGTAAAAGTCTTATCTAACATAAGAATGGACTGCTGATTAAAGGAAAGAGATAATGGAAGTAAGTTTCCAGTTTAACCCATCAGAAACTGTGGGAATCAAGAATGTTATTTCTCCTGTGTTTCATCCTGGATGTTGAGTTGGGTGCTTGAAGATACATCACATTAAATTTTATTACTTCATGAGAGGAGTTGTCCTGAAGCTTAAAGCTATGTGAGAATCATTAAGAGTCAGGACAGTAAGGAACACTGATAAAAAGTTTTCCAGCTGATTTTAAAAAATTGATAAAACTGTATGCATTTCCTTGGTATCTGATATAATTTATTCCATATTAAAAAAAAATATATATAAACTGAAATTTTAAAAAATAAAAGGATAGAAGTGTTTGCACACTTATAGCCCAGTCTTTGTTTATTTGGGGTGACTATTTAATTCATAGTAAGCATTTTAGTAAAATGCTATCCTTACAGGGCTGCTGAAGATTGCTTTCCCATGTTTGCATCCACAATGAAATGGCTCCTGTGGATACAGACATAGGTGATTGTACATCTCTTTGCCAGTATCCAGAAAGGAAAATTGTGTTTTAAACATTTCTAAAACACTTTCACAAAACCAGCTTTATGTAGCTCACTTAGAGTTTAAAGCTGGATATTTGTGTGCTCCTTTGGGATAAGATTTGGATCATCTCTCCAGTAGAATTGTGTTGTAGAAGAATTGCATGTGTATGTTATTTTGCATGTGTAGCAGTGTGGGTATGTGAGAAAGGGAAGAAGGAAAAGGTAAATAAATTCCAATTCCATTACATGGTTCTTGTGTCTGTTTGCAGCAGAGCGCCATGGAGATGGTTTTAGCATGGCTAAAGCTGTGGCAAGTAAATGGTGATTTATGTCTTACCCCTCTATGCTAATTTAATGCTGTTGTTTTCTCTGTCTGTTCTTGTAACAAAATAGAAGTACTCTGCTGTCTCTCTCTGCAACATATCTACAGAAGTCCTGAAAGTCATCAATGCCACTGAAGAGCTGATAGCAGAATCCACCGATCCCTGCGATTTCCCAGATGACGCTCAGGACAGAGGAAGAGGAACCCTCCCGCTGGGCACAGATCCTGTCAGACTCGATGAGCAGCTCACCACACTGGAAGAAAATGTAAGAGGATGAATCAGTATGTGAAAGACTCACATGTGTGAGTGAGTGCACCTGTTTGTGTGCACCAACTTGAAAGCAAAAATACATGGGCAGCATCTGTGAATGTTCAAAATCAGTTTGGGGTTTTTAAACAAATACACAAATAGGGAAAAATCATGTTTCAACAGTGCTTAACGGTGTCAACGGGAGTTTTTTATACGTACTTTAAAATATTGAGGGAAGGGGGAGTTGGATGCTTTGGGGTTTACTACTAAATTTAGAAATTCTTTCTCTAAAGCTCACTTATGCCCTCCACACCTCTCTGGCAGTGTGGCTATGCCACGCCTGGCTGAAACTACACATCTCCCAGTCTCAGCACAACCTCATCACTTCAAGGACAGGTGGGGAGTTCTAGTTCCCAGTTCCACACAGAGAAGTGGAGAAGCTCTTCCTCCCCCACTACATCCCCAGCACACGATGCTGAGTACCCAGGGAGCTGGAGCTGTCTCCTGTACTGTTAGAAAGAGCAGGCCTGAAAAGCTGAATTAAACAAACATTTTTTGGGCCTTGCCAAATCATCATCCTTTTTCATTAATACCTGTCATCTGCAGGGAAAAGTACAATGCCAAATCATAAAAGGAAGTCACTAGTCATTGGAAATTTTTGTGAATCCACTTAATGAAGTTGTTACACTTTTGACTTTCGATTTTCTCTTCTTCCCACATTTAAGTGATTACTTTTCAGTGCTCTTTCCCTTCATTAGGAGCTCTTAAAGATCTCATAGGAATCTGCACTGTCCCATTAGATCATCCTGGTCAATTCAAGAAAACAAATCCTGGTTTTATTTAGCCCCAGAAAACTTTCAGACGGAATCTCCTCTTGGAGGATAAAATCAGTTTCCTCCACAGAAACACATTTCCTCGGCAGCCCCAGGCTAAGAACTGCGTGGAAGATACTCTATGGCACCAAGAGCCAGTCCTGGCACTGGACTCTCTCTCTCTCTCTCTCGTGATACAGTAAAGTGTCCTAAAGGTCCAAACACCACACAATTCATCTGGTATGAGAGTGAATATGGAAGAAAAATACAAGTCCAGGCTAGACCACATCTTCAGATGAACTAAGAAATTCTGCAGGATAGAGAGCAATTTGGGGAAATCTGCTCCCACTTTTTTCTGTGGAGAACTGTGTTGTAAACTATCTAAGGTTTTTTTTTCCCCAGCTGCACTTCAATAATCTCTCCCAGCAATGTGGAGCTTTGGCATCTGTGGTGCTGTGGCTTCTAATCATTCATTTGGGCCAAGCATTTCTCACTGAGCAGACACTGGGAACAGAGGTAGAGCATTTCTTGCTTTGGCTTTGCCCTCACTGCAGCATCTCTGATTTTAGCTTCTTCCACTTCCCTGCAGAATTCACAAGGTATCCAGCTCAGCTTTGCTGTGTCCCCACAGTTTATCTTTCTCTGTCCCACACAGGACGTGAAGTAGGTGGCAAAAACTTCACAGTTTGAATATTTCAGCATTACACTCCATGGTCAAGAGCCTTTAGAAATCCAGGAAACCATAACTTTTCCCATTGCAGCTGGGGCCATATCTATATGAACCACATCCTCTTTGTGGCAACTTCTGCAAGAGGATCTGGGTGTTTATAAACACTTTGTTCATTTTTGTTCTCTCTAGCCTTTTGAGGACTGTGCATGCAACTGTGGAGAATGTAGGGCCATCTGTACCAGCAAAAGGTTGGGGTTTTGTGGAAGTTGTACATACCTAAATAATGGCAAAGTAAGTCTCTATAGTCTAAATGTGAATGTATGAATAAGGGCTTCATTTAGGGGAGACCTGCAAGGACACCTGCTGTTTGGAAGTATAACAATTGTCCAGGTAAAGAGAACATTCTTTAGAAAAATACTATCTTTAGCTCCAACTGATAAATGTTCATTGACATTTCACAAATGTAGGGGCTGACTGAGTTACAGAAACACTGATGACCTTTCTTTCCCACATTTTTCTATCAGTCCCATTTTCTTTAAATTTTCCCCCCTCTTGAAGAGGGCATCTTACTGTGCAGAGATTTTTGCCACAGCACTTAAATGCATCTTTTCTTCAACTTTCTAAAGATGCTGCTGTTCAAGATGTTCTATTTCTTCTTTCTCTAAGCTTTTAGATGTGACAGGGAAATCTAAAAAAAATGCCTTTTAATCTGAACTGGCTATGGTATGTCATACTTAAAAGATGTATCATTTAAATGAACGGTTAGAATAATTAAACCCCACAAAATCAGGAGAATTTCTGTTTAAATCATCATGTTAACTTTATGGACCACCTGTGTCCCTAGGTACTCCAGCAAAGATGTTACATCAGATCACTTATTTCTTTTAGGTATGTTTTTCAAAGGTTACATGCCTGCAGTTAGAAAGTGTTCTTACAAAATGCAATTTGTACAGGTATAGTGATTTTGTTTCTTAGCAAAGTCACATGAAAAAAACCTATCTGCAACTGACACAAAGAAAAAAGAAAACTATTTCAAGCAATTAAGAAACCATAACAAAAAATAGAAAAATAATTAAAAGTAAACAAATTTCAGTCTTGTCATTCTCCACCATTTTGATCCATAAAGTCACAGCATTGCCATAAATTATTTGAATGCCTCTTATGTCAAAGGACCGCAATGATCCAGGAATTGTGGGCAGATGTAATGACTGGAGTGGAAGATGTATGAAATAAAGGTATTGGCTCAAGGATCTGCTTCAGATCATGTTTGCTTGTCCCTTGAACCCTGAAGTCAGCCACAGCCATGTTTAATTCATGCTGGGTTTGTAACAACACGGCCTTTACTGCTGTTGCAATGGGGAAAATCAGAATATATATTTAATTTCCACTGGGCTGTTACCAGCCTAATGGAAACAAGTCTCTTGCCTAAAGAGTAAATGGGCAGAAAGTGCAGTATTTTCATGTGGTTCTGCACAATTTTAAGTGCAGATGTCAAGACCTAATGCTTGAAAATTACTGTTTTCTATAAACCAGTGACCTCTATGTATCTTAGGGTGTTGTGAAATAAAAGAAACAATAAAACAGAGTGTATCACTAATTACTGCTCTGAGGGTCTGAATGGGAAATGAAAACTTTAGCTGTAGTTATAGATATCAGAGGTGCACCAAAATAGTAAGAGTTGTTCATTTTTAAAGAAGAACTCTGAAAGTCAGTAACTCTCTCTTATGTGGCCCAAATTGATCCTCCACAGATTCACTCAAAGGCCCACAAGTTGGGAAGGTTTTGCCTGCTGTATATTTGTGTGAGAGCACAATGGGATTGAAAATTGTTATACATATAAGCACATTTACTCTATAGGAAGTTAATAACAGTCTGCTGCTGAACAGTTATTCATGCAGTTTTTACTGCCAGAAGGCATCAAGTGGGTTTAAAGAAGCACAGCTTTATATGAGGTGTGATCTGTTGACTTCCCTTTGTAGACTTAGGGTGTTATGTGATTGAATAGCAATAATAAAAAAGCAAACTTTTCAACTTTTTTCTTTGCTGATCAATCTGGAACAAATCTGATTTGGAATACTGTTATAGCACCTATGAAATCTGTAATGCAGCCACCTCATTTATCCCTTCTCTTTGTGGATGTGTACTTTTCAGATTATTCCCCCATGACTTTCCTCTGCCAGGTAAATCTCCCTGTGGTGGGCTAGCAAGCCAGGAAGCTTGCAGATATGATGGAACATTCAGTCTGCTCAAACCTGCATGCCCACAAACCAGGAATCACTGACACCTGTCCCTGCCTTGGCCCTGCAGGTGTACCTGACAGCCAGCACGGTGTATGGGCTGGAAGGGCAGCTGACCAACCTGGAAGATGCCGCACGCAAGATCAACAGTGTTACTGAGGAGTCTGAGCTGGCTGATCTGGAAGATCAGGTGGCCACAGCAGCTGCCCAGGTTCATCATGCAGAGCTTCAGGTGAGGGCAGCAGCTCCTCCCCATCTGCAGGTTTCACAGTGTCTTGCCTAATACCCACCTCACTGTACACACTTTGAGCATTCTTTTGTACTGCTGTAGTCTGATGATCCAAGGATGCTGACTGCTTCACACAAGCTGAGCAGAGCATAGCTGAGCTGTATAACTCAACTCAGCCAGATGTACTGTATCTCGTTGTTTCTTCCCTCAGCTTGGTTTTGGACATGGCACTGCAGCAGCCTCTTACTGCAGAACTAATGCTGGACTGCTCCTTGCTGCCAGGCAGCTCCCATGGTGTGCTCTGTGTCATGT
Organism: Rhadina sibilatrix; assembly: GCA_013400275.1. Taxonomy (NCBI): domain Eukaryota; kingdom Metazoa; phylum Chordata; class Aves; order Passeriformes; family Phylloscopidae; genus Rhadina; species Rhadina sibilatrix. The sequence continues at coordinate 95,718 of VWYO01020465.1, read as the reverse complement.
GCGTGGCCCCAGTCAGGCAGTAAATAGAGTCTGAGGCAGTTTGCCTAATCAGAAGCGTGTCAAGCACTTTACAAAAGATATGCCACATCTACCAGCAAGGGCCAACAGCAGCCAGAGGCTGAGCCAAGGACAGAGCCTAGGGCTTGCATGCCTGCCGTGGGATTTAGATGCTAAGCAGCACACATCCCAGCCAGAGGCCAAGAGCTCTTGTGCACTGTGATCTAGCACCACTCTAGCAGGCTCCAGAAAGTCCAGGGCTCAGAACACGTTGGGATCTGGTGCTAAAAGCTGAACAAGATAATGCTGCCAGACCTCAAGAGGCTAACATTGCTAGCAGCTCACTGCCCAGTCTGTACTTAGCAAGATGCCCTGACCTGACTGTGTCAGGGTTTAATGGGAACTAACTGGTGATTTTACTCAGTGGAAGCGTGCTTAACTTGGAACTGAGCAAATATCTGAGAGCCTGAGAGATATGTTTCTGATGTCAGAAGTGCATTGCTGTACTATTTGGCAAAATGCAGTGGTGTTGGTTTTGGATTTGGTCATTATTTTAGGGTAAATCTGTTAATGGGGGTGAGAGGGAGGAGGAGAGAGGCCTAAGCTATGCAAGGAGGCCAATGGAAGATCTGCACAGTGAAGCCAACTGTGGCTTTAGGTGTCATTGTGAATCATCAGCTGGCTTATAAGTCTGACTTCTCTGACTCTTCTTTCTCTTTTGGCAACACTTGTCTCCACTACTCTCAATGTCAGATTACTTTCCCGTCAGTTTGTTTTCCATTCAGTATTTTTATGTAGTGTATGCCTGCATTTATGCATGCTTGTGTTTAATATGCATATACATTTGAACTATAAATATTTAAGACCAAATGTTTAGATTTTGTGACAGAGAATGTACTTCGCGCCTATATTAAATTAATTTTAAGTTAGGAAATGTGTCCCACAAAGTCATTCTTTGAATGTAGCCTTTTAAAAACACAGCTTGAATGAATTTGGGATTATGCAGCTAAAGGTAATCGGGAGATAGCAGATGCAGGTTTTCTCTTCTCCTTTCTTTTTTCCTCAAAAGGAATAAAATGCCTCTTCCTTGGAGTCACAAGGTAGGTTGGATTGTTCTTTTACTCCATCTTTACTAACAGATTAAGCCCCTTTTAATGTCAGGACTAAAGAATGCAGGAAAGTGTCAGAATTGCTGACAAAGTTAGTCATCTGTTTATATTTTTTTTATTAAAGAAGATTTTATTGGGGGAGGGTTATATTTCAGTAGTGGCATCCACAGTAATTTTAAAACTTCTTTTCCCCCCTCCCCATCTGTCTGTCTCTCTCTTTTATTTTCTTTGAAGATTTCAGATATTGAGAGCAGAATATCAGCTCTCACTGTTGCAGGCTTGAACGTGGCTCCCTGTGTTCGCCTGACAAGGAAACGGGATCAAAAGCAAACAAACCAGGTGCCAGAACATTATGTAGTATTCAAAAATACATTGAGGAAATCTTGCCTCTTTCTCTATAATGGGGTTGAGTAATGCATATGTGTTGTTTACAGATGCATACAATAGACACATCAAGACAGCAGAGGAGAAAACTTCCAGCTCCACCAGTACAAGGTACGCTTAAATTGTTATATAAATGAGAGAGAGAGAGAGAGAGACTCTGTTTGTAAGATTCAATATAATGTACAGGTCAGCAAAGTAGGGGAAAGTTTAAGTTATGAAATGAACAGAGAAAGCCTGATAGACTATCCCATCCTCCTCATTTTCCATGTACTTGCATTATATAAAATGCCCCTTTATTACATTTAAAAGCATCACCACTTTCTCTTCAGTAAAAGTTGTGACAGGAACAGGTAAGCAAGAGCAGAGGCAGAAGGCTGGAAATAGCAAATAAGGAATAAGGAAATAGCAAATAAGGAATAAGAGTACTTGCCCTGCAAGAGGGGGGCTGCTGCTGCAGTGTGGCTGGGCACCACACAGTGTGGCTGCCACCCTCCACAACCCACCACTTCCTTAAAGTCTATATTTGCTGATTTCAGTCTGTATGAAATGGCTTAGCAACATTCCTGGTATGTCAGAGAATGGCTGTGAAATGTCTTTATAAAATCAAGTGGGTTTTTTCTTTCATAATTTTTTGTGAATTTTTAGTTTGGTGGGGGGGTTGGTTTTTTTTTTTCATTATCTCTGAAAATTGTAGTGCTTGCTTCACTGCACTATTCTTTTGTAATTTCACTGATTGACATGGCCTCAAACTTTAATTTATTTGGAGTACCACACCCTGCTGTTTTTAATTTAAATTAAATCCAGCTTTCATCATACATCTTAGGGAAAGTTTTATCTCTCTAGAAGGTGTGACTCTTCATAAGTGTTTTTATATCTGCATCAATCTCTTATGTGAAAAATCTCCCCTTTTGTATTTTTCCCAGGTGAAAAAATAGATGGTTCTCCAGTTACCACTGTCAGAACGTTTAACAGAAACTTCATGCTTCAAGGATCTCTAACACAAAGAACTAAAGAAAGGAAAAGCACTGCCAAGGACTTAATGGTAAACAAATGTTTTTAAAACTCTGTTAAAAGCAGTCAAATAGAGAGATAGCACTATCTGTGTAGGCAGCTGTATTTCAGCATCTTCAGAAATCTTCTTTTGATAGTTTGAGGGAAAAATAATAGACTGCTGAGGCAATTCTTGAACAAATATGACCAGTGTCCTGGAAGATGTCCGACTACATACCATGGAACAGCAGCTCCTGAATGTCAGCCTGTGATAATGTAGCCTGGCAGCCAGGTCCCCAGGAATGTGCTACCCATATTTTTTAAAGAATAAATAAATTAGTCATCCCCTGCATTTCAGACCTCTGAACCAGACCCTCACAGAACCAGCTGTGCATTGTAACTTAGCAGGTGAGAGTCACCTTGAATTTCACTAATTGTTGAAAAATGTTCAAAGGTTATCCAAGTGGAATTTAAGGGTAGACAGGTCACACATTGCAAGGGTGTGAACAAAGAGGCTTCACTCAGACCACCCAGGACAGCTGTCAGTCATTTCTTCTACAGCAACCATAGAGGGATAAGGGAAAATGTGACTGTCACAAAGCAGTCTGCCACAGGATGTATAGGAAATACATGGGGAGGTGAGAAGGGAAAGGACCCAGCTGTGGTTTTCAGCAGATTTGTTTAATCCTTCACTTATGTTATTTTTCTTTCCTGTCCCTCTCTGTTCTAGGAACCTGCTATAGGATCTGCTGTGATGTACTAAACTTACACTTCCCTACTGCCAATAACACACTGCCTAAGGCTGTACACTAGAGTGCCTTTTCTTAACAGCCATTGTGTATGTCCAGCTGAAAATGGACCCTCAAGAACCCACAGAGCCTCAGTTATAGGGCTTCATTTGGATACCTCACTGAGAAAGCTGTCCAAGTCTTCAGCATCGTGGTCTGCTACAGGAAACTCTGCCTTAAAGTTCTCAGAGGACTCTAGACAGGATGCTATGTTTCAAAAGCAAGGCTCCACATTTTAAGATGCACTTTTTCTCCCTATCGATTGTACTAAAGTATGTCGTCTTTAAACTGCAGTATGTTTTTGTACACTCAGTCAGTCATAATTATAGGCCAATTTATCTGCCAAAGCAGACCTGTGATCCATATTTGCTGGCCTCTTACTATTCATGTGGACATCTGTCTTGTCGAGCAATAAGAACAACTCTGTGCAGTGTGTGCTGCTTTTCAGCTGCGTGGAAGGAGAGGAGAATCTGTGTACCTCACTGTGCTCCCAGGGTGTCAGTGAGAGTCTTGGGAGGGTTGGTAGGAGGAGGAAGACTTCTCTGTTCTCTGAGAGTACATCTCGCAGATTGAAAGTTTCAGCTCCAGAGCTAGGGATATTGCTCTAGGCAGCGAGGGTGTCATGCTGAACCAGGAACTGGTGGCCACACACGATGTCTGCTGAGTTACAATCCCAGTGTCTGGAAACATCTGAACACAGTTAAAGAAACAAACACCTTCATATGTCTTGTTCTTGGCAGCATTGTCCACTTGGTGATGGCCAACCATGCTGTAGTTCAGAATAAATTCTGTCCAAACCTTTAAGATTGGAAAAAGGAGGTGAAAGTGTTGGGGATGAGATCTCTGCTGACTGCCTGGTGGTTGTGAGGTGGCTGCAGTATGCAAGAGATTCCTTTCCGACTTTCACTGGTGTTTCTGAGAAGGAGACAAATGTAGCCCAGACTTCAGTTCCTATACTAGTCTGGAGCCACCAGAGAGTAGCTGGGGCCCGTTGCTGGTGCTACACGTAGCCCACCACTACTGGACCACTCTGAATTGGATTGTGAATAGTAATATTCCTTCTTTCATTTCTTGAGACCCTTAACAGGTGAGTCAAACTAGAAAGCCCTTTGGCAGATGCCCAGGAGGGAGGATGCTGCTTACAGGGTGTCCCTCTCCCCCATTTGTGGGAGAACATTGTCAATTTGTGGTATCTTTTGCTCTGAAGAATACAGAGAAGGTATTCAGAGGAGGTGATAAGCCAGTGAGTCCCTTACCTTCCACACCAGTTGCAGAGCAGGTACCCAAGTGCAGATGGGGTAGATATGAAATGTGCTGTGAAGGAAGGCATGGGCTGGCAAGTTTCCCCTCAGCATTGAGGAGTGGTGAGCTCTCCCAAGAGCTGTGGGTACCAGGAAGGAGAAGAGCTCCTTCATTCCCTGGGCTCCCAGTGAACACTGACAAGGAGAACGCCACATTTTACCTGCCATGCAGCAGGAAAGCAGTTCCCTGGGACACCAGGCCATGCAATGTGGTCGGGCAAATACAAGCAAAGGTGGGCAAATTTCCTGACTAGGCTGGATTTAGGGGGATGAGTGGGGAAGACAAGGAATGGCTGGATGGGTTGATTGGAAAAACAGTGCCAGTTGAAATCTGCCATCCACATTTGACATCTAGCTTGTCAGTACTCTGATGTCCAGCTGCATGTGAGGAACCCTTGGAATAAATACAACCATCTTCCCATTTATAATACGTAAGTGTCATTCCATCCCTTCAAGGAATTTCCATCTGCCCAAGATCTGACCCAATGTGTTCATTCTGGGTGAAATTAGGCCTTCTTTTACTCTCACACAATACTAGTTCTCTGAAATTGGTTTGCACAGATGTGAGGGAAGAATTTGGCCCACTCTGTTTAATATATAAATATATATATAAAACAAATAGATTTTATTTATATATGCAATCCAGTAAAGGAGATTAAACAGAGTAGGATGCCTAGTAATTTTTTTTGTTATTCAATCTCCTCCTCCATTGACTGTTCTCGTGTATGTATACAATACATTCCCAGGTTCTGGTTTATGCAGGTATGCGTGTTATGAAATGTCATTAATGGTGGTTGGTCTGCATATTCGTCTAATAAATAATAACTAATCTTGTGTATGTAATATCAATACAGAAATGACTAATTTTAATAGAATAACTCTTTGGCTTTTGTTCTGTTAGTGTGATTTAAACAAGCCAACAAAGTTTGGAGTAGGTTGTTTTCCTTAAGAGGCATGAAAAGCAACTATTATCGTGTTACAATGTTAAAATATTCAGTCTTCTTTGACAGACAAATGTGTACTGTGTAGGCATTGCAAAAAAAAAAAAAAAACTTAAAAAAAAATTCCACCTGCTCTAAGGCATTTGAATTTTTACAAATGTTTATCGTGCCAAATACGTGCAAAGATATAATTTACTGTTTTAAAAAATCATAAAAGCATATGTTATAGCACACAAAGAATTATTTTGTCATCAAATGATTTCAATCTTTAGTGTTAATATTTATATTTAGATTAATTTTTATAAATGAAAATATTTTAATGGGTAAAATGAAGACTATATGACCTATTTGATTAAGTCTGAGTGAATATTAAGCTTGCCTTGTTGTTGTTATCTGCATAATCACCAAGAATTATTGTCAAGAGAAATTATAAAAGAGTAAAAGCGATTTATGAAAAGAATGCCTTTTCAATGACTTGATTCATAAAGAAAACCAAAAAGTTCTTCTCTGTTGTTTGGATTTATGTGCACTTTGGCCCAGAAGCGTGCAGAACCCGCAGCCACAGACCTGACACTGTCACACCCAGGACATGGGCATCTCCACAGGGGTGCCAGGGTTTGCCAAGAGCAAGAGCGCACGTACTGTTCACACCTCCTCCTCCTCCTCTAGGGCTGGGATGGGAGGAATCCTATTAGAAACATTTGCTGGTGACTTTTCTCCAAACCATTGAGTTTGTTGGCTGAAATACCATCTCAAGAAGTTTCTCAGGCAGAATTTCTTAATCTCTCTCTGGGATTGCTACAAAAACTGAGCAAGAACCCTGCCAATAATCTTGGTCTCACACTTCCAAAGTTCCTTGCAGTTAATGCAGATCAAAATATTTATCAGCATATCTTCTCCACCATGAAAGCATTCAGTAAAATTAGTGTTTTAAGTAACGCCTTGGGTCAGCCGTTTTGTTGTATTTTAAATAGAAGTGACTCCCTTTTTATTTTAATAAAACACATCCCTTGCTTATAGGCCATTTGCAAAAAGGGAAAGAAGGATTAAAATGTCTGCAATTGTTAATTCAACCACTATTCTATTTTAGTAGTAATTCTCAGAAAGCACAACTAGAAGTGGAAGTCCATTCAACTTCAGCCTTTGCAGAATGATTCATGGCCTGGATTTAACCATCAGTTATTACCTAAATTGTAAACTGTCTTTTTTTAATATAAGCCATAGATTAAAATGTATTATTCCTGAAAATGGTTATTAATCAAGATGAAACACATTGTAAGTAAACTTCTTATAAAAGTAATGTAACAAAGTTATATTAACATGAGTAAATAGGGGTGTTAAGCTGCATTTCCAGACTTATTGATGTGGTCTAATGGAGTAAACAGTACATGGCTTGTGATCCACAAAGAGTGACTTTAGCTTGCTCAGACAGTGTACTTGGAAATAATGACATTGTTTTAAAGGGAATCACCTCATTCAGGCCCTTGCTCATTTTGGATTATGGTGCATGATTATATGCAGTAGGCACAAAACTACTCTAGGAAGTTCAATTAGCCAATATTTTTCTTCAGCAGGGAGAAAATACTTATCTTCAATAGGAGCTCCTCTTTGTTCATTAATATATCTCCAGCAGTACAGGAAGAGTTATGAAGGGCCAGTGGGTACTTCAGGGAGACATTCTTAAGAGTGGATGTTAACAATCTCTATAAAAGCTACACGCAGAGAAGCAGTGTTTCATGCCATTAATGCAGGTACATTAAAAATTGGTAAGAGCCTTTTTTCTTTCTTCCAACCATTGCTTTTTATTTTTACATATCAACAGCCATTGACTTTGAAATGTGACAGGAAGGTTTAATGATACATTTAACACTGCAGAGTATAAATCCCAGCCCAAAAGCTGTGTGGGTTTTGGATAAACCTAACAGTGAACCTAGCGGTGAACAGGATCAGGAGTTTGATGGGGATACACAATGAAGAAACATTTTTATAAGCAGTGGTGGCACTCAGTGCTGGTGTCCATGCATTGTCTTTTACCTGCACCCTGAACATGTTTCTTTTTGAAGGTACTTGGACAAGGAGCAGAAAGAAGAGCAGCGTTGGGATTGCTAGGCAAAAGCAGAACTGTAGATCTGGGCTGCAGGGGAGGGCACAACTCAAAGAACAGAGGTTGGGTTGGCACCTTGGGGAACAGAGATCACCAGTCACTGTCCTCTGTGTCCAATTTGCTTTGCTCCCACAAAGCATTCAAGATGAAATCCAGGTGTCTGCTCACGGGCCTCAGGCTGCCACGGCTGCTTCTCAGCTGCCTCTTCCCAAAGCGACCAATGGGGCGAACACCACGGCCTATATACCAAAAAGGGTCGATCTCAGGACCTGGAATTCAAAGCATTCAGTGAGGATGTACCACTGCACTTGGAGGCAGTGTTTCCTGAACATCTTGAGGATGTTAGACAGATTACCTGGAGCCCAGGAGAAAACGAAAGGGAAAAGTCACAGCCAGACACACAGCTCACTGATGCCTTTGAAGATTACTTTCCATGTGTAGAGCCCAAAGGAAGAGGATTCAGTTGCAAAATTAATTTTCATCCATCTGGGCTGCAATCTGCATTTCTAGCATGAGCCAAAGGGCCCATCCAAATTTTTGGCAGTAGGTGCCAGGTACACTATTTCTACAAGCTAATAAATCCACTGGATTGCCGAGGGGGTTTCTACATGAGAGGTAAATGTGAAAAGTTAATTCTTGTTCACTTAGGAAGTTGTTTTCATGGATGACTATTTTTTTTTTTTTTTTCCTATTAAAGCTCGGACACATGACTTATTTTTGTGGTCTAGTGCAGTTTTGGGGCAGGTGTGCAGAAGGTTATAGTTGTATTAAAAGACTCTAATATTAAAAAGATTATTTAAAAAGTATTAAAGACTACATATCAAAAGATACAGCAGCAGGGAAATTCTAAAACACCCTGGAGATGAAGCCACCCTAAGGAAATCCCAAATCGTTCCAGGGACAGAAAACTGTCAGGAACAGGAATAAATTACAATTTAAGTGCATTATATATCATCCCCGTCACATGAAAGTCTCGGTCAAGGAAGAAGAATTTCCCCCTGTGCACAGAGGAAAAAATTCACCTTGCCTTTAAATTTCTCCATAAATGCATCTTTTAAGTCTTTCAGCACAGTGTTTAACAGCCTTCCTACTCAACAAAACCCAAGAAACTTTCACCTGTGTACCTAAAACCTGAGGTTCCCTACATCTCTATCCTCTTTAATGGGGAGAGGTATGGCACTGAGCCCAAATACCTTACTCTCCACAACACCTCTCTCCCACTCCACTTACCATAATCAGCCTATGCTCCTTGGGGGAAGATGAGATTTCTTGGTGATTTTCTCAAAGATCTTTTGGATTGCCTGTGCTAGTTTATACTTTGGATACATGGTATCATCCCTGACATGGATACTCTCAGTTCTTCACAGCACCTCAGAAAGGAGATACTTCAGCCACTTGTATTTGGACTTTCAGACAACTCTTGGTCCCATACAGAATTGAAGATGTCTGTAAAGTGAACTTAAGCTTCTGGGCCATTGCTTTCTTTTTTATTATATAGAAGCAGTTGTGTAGGTCTACAGATCACAGCTGAAAATTTGGTGCTTAAATATTTGATGTATACTACTTTACATTTTCTTGTCTGTCTTTGCACATTAGTGTCTTCTCTGATATTTATCAACAAAAATGCTATTTGCCTTGGCTAATTAAGGGCTGTGGGAAGGACATGACGTTCTGTATGTGCACTGACAAGTGCAAGTGGAAGCACAGAGCCTCACACCAAGGTGACACCACTGAAACAACTTTGCCTGACAGCCCAGCCCCGATCCCTCAGTGCAGCAGAGACTGTGGGGTCACCACATCAGGTGAGACTCATACTTACTTCTGTTGTCTATCTGATGTTTAAATGGCCTGCTCTGTCCCGAAGCAAAGCCGAGCGACACCAAGAGCATCAGGACATAGACAGTGACTAGCTTTAAGTGGTTTGGTGACCACTGGGCACGTGGTGTCCAGGAGATTGGATGCCACATGATGGAGCAGTGGTGGGAAGGCTGTAAGGAGAAGAGTGAACACGGGGAACATGAATGAGTTAAAGCTCTCAAGGTGAAGGAATATGTCAACTTTAACAGTACGTTCCCATCTATCAGAAGCCATTTCATGGCTCTAAGTTCTGTGGAACACTCATGCTGGGCATGTCCTGGGCATTCCTGTTTGAAGGCAAAGGCTATGAAGTGGGTCATCTACTGAGGTAAAAACTGGAGAGTTTTTCTCTCCAGCAGTGAAAGCCTTCAGAGGACACTTGAGTCCTAGCCCTGTCTTCACTGCTGATTCTGTACGGTTCTCTGTATGACCACAGGCATTGGCCACCAAAGTGTTTTACCCACTACCACCAGCATCTTTTCCTTGCTTGTAAAATGTGTCTAACATTTGTGTTTTACACACTTTTTTTACAACTAAATGGGTTTCAGTATGAATGGCAATGCTCTTTTTGTGCCATCACATGCTTTTTTTGCCAGCATACAAAATTACAATTTCCAGTTACGGTTTCCACTGGTAGATGTCTCAGTCCTGTAAATACACCGAGATAAAACAGAATGAGAAATCTCTCCCATCTTCCATAGGATGGGCTGGGGAAAACAGAAGTGCTGAGCTGGGAAAATTGCATCCAGGAAGGGAAGGGAGCCAGGCCCTGGTAACCACTGTCTCTGGCATTTTGTACAAGCTTCCTCATGGCAGCTCTCCCAGCTGTCGCACCAGGACATGCAAGGTCTTGTGACATGCAAGGTCTGCCTCTACATTTGACATCCTGGAGCCTCTGCCTGTAGAGCAGGAGCCTATTCACTTAAGCATCATGTAAGTGATGTAGATATCCAGGCACAGAGGCTGTGGGAAAACCTCTCAGTTGTGCCTATACAGCGGCTTCTCTTTGTGTATAGGTGGAATTTCTTCCCCAGTTGCTGCCACAATCTTAGCCTGCTTTCAGTACAGGCAGAGCAGGAATGAAAATCTTTGATGCAAGATGCTCCCAAACACACCAAACAGGCAACACAGCAAAAACACATGAAGAAGTTGGTTATGTCTTTCACTAAAATGCAGTCACAAGCTCCTTCACGCCTAGTATTCAGTGAAGGTTTCTCAAGGGCTTTTTCCCCACACTGGAAGCTGCTTACCAGGCAGCTTAGAGGAAAGTGATTTTAACTCATTATTGCAGAACTGTAAATTTTTTCTAATATGAATATCTCATGACAATCTCATGATAGTCAGGACTAAATTATCTTAGTATGTAGAATTCACTCACATGGGGTGAATTCTGCCTTCAGTTTCAGCTGGGGTACCTCTCCTGTTGCTCCATTTTTAGCAAAACTTTAGGTTCAGTGAGACAAAAAGAAGGTGTTTTGAGGCAACTCTGTGGTGTGTTTACATGCTGCTGACAGGTTTTCCAGGTTACTTGCTCCCTGGTTTTGTGTCTTGGGGTTTTTTTTTGGGCACCAAGTTACAGAAAGAAGAGCTTGCCTTAAGCTCATTGTTGATGAAAGACAAAAATACAGGGAAAAGCTTTTAGCACACACTTTTCCCTCAGTACTGCTGTGCTTCACTCTCCACCAGCTCATCCTGTGCCACTGCAGCCACTTTCTACAGCAGTGATATGTATTGAACGTTTTTGTTCATACCGTTGTCCCTGGCCAGGGTTTCTGTGAAGCACATCACTCCCACCGCTCCTCAGTAAGTAACATGCCACCCTAAATAATCAGGGTGCTCAGCATCTCTAATCCTCCCTAATTTTTCCTACACCTAATTATCCCACCACTGTTTATATGGGAAGAAACAGAGTCTGAGGTACTGCCACAAACTTCACCCTTAGCATTTCTAACACCCAGCTACATCTTGTCACTAAGCAAAAAGCCTGGTTACCTATGCACAGTCCTTTCAAGAGTCATGTGGCTGAGATGGTCTGTGATCTCCTCAGGTCCAGACCTGCAGTTTTCTTCCAAAAGGAAAATTGAAAAAGATCAAGACCTCACCCAGTCAAGCTGTGTGCTTCCATTTTCAACTATTAAATAATCATGAAAAATTTAAAACTGAGTAGTTGCAACAAAACTTGACATAATTAAGTTTCAGGAATAATTTTGCTCGTGAAGCTCAGCAAAATTCAGTGCCACGGTCATTTGATGAAGTTGCCACTTCTGCTTGGTGCCCATGCAGAGTCTTTAAATTTTGGCTGAGCAACATGTGTGACAGAAGTCTGGCAACTTTCTTTGACATGAGAGGGGAAAATTAAAGCCTCAAACAAAGGAACGGTGAAGCAGCAGTATCACAGCTTGCCATGGGTCTGCTTCACAGGGAGTCGGAGACCAGCCTGACTCTCCCTCTGGGCACACAGGGGCTCTCATCATACCAAACTCAAGCTCTGCTGCAGATCGATCAGATATCCCCCTACCACGGTTGTCCTAGGAAGACAAGGTGCTATTAACTCTTTACACCCTAAACCAGCATCTTTCTTAAGATCAGCGGCTATGTACACCCCCTCCGATGCAAATGTGAAAAGCTTTCCTGTTCGGAAGCAGCGCTGGAAGCACCCTCGAGGGATCAGACCGCGGGTGAGCGCAGGCCCGGGACCAGGCTGGTTTCAGGACCGAGCGGCCGCAGAGGCGCAGGGCTGTGCTGCGGGGTCCTGCCCGCGCTCTCCCTGCAGGGCACAGCCCCTCCCGCGGCGTCAGCCACCCTGCCTCGGCACGGGCTGTTTCGCTAACAGAATCTGGGCAAAAGTTACTGAGCACAGGGCACAGCTGTGTATGTTAACCTAGGTAAGCTAAAGCCCAAAAAGAAGGAAAAAAAAAAANNNAAAAAAAAAAAAAAAAAGGAAATTCAGCAAGAAAGCGCCTGAACAAGCGCTGAAGCAGACGGGGGAAGGCACTCACCTGTGTGCACCAAAGCTGCTTCTCAGGTAGTCGCTGCTCCAAGCAGAAGCAGGGCAGCTGACTGGGGCATGTGCCTTTTATACGGGAGGGAAGTGGACTTGAAGCAGGGAGGGGGAGTCAAGAGGTGGGCCAACAGGACGTCAGCAATACTGGTGAGCAGGATTTAAATTTACAAAAGGAGGGGTAGGAAAACGGAGGCTCTATTAGAAAACCATTGATCAGGGAGCAGGAGTTGAGGGTGGCGCCAGGGGATTTTAGGGGGGCATGGCAGGACACATGACTGAGGCCCCCAGGCCCACCAGGAAGAAAGCAGAGGGAAGGGGGCTGCTGCCAGGTCCCTATGGGTGAGGGGGCACAGAAAGATGGGAGCAGCTATCCCTTCTGCAAAGGAAAGCGAAGCTCTCTGTGCTGCCCAGCTGAGATGCTTGGTCTGAAGAGCATGTCTGCAGGGGGAAACATGCACGGCTGAGGATGAGTTGTGGGGAGAAAGAACAAATGGACAGTGGGGAGTTATCAGAGCTAGCAAGCTGGAACAGTCAGTTCACACACTCCTTTCCCAGCCCTTGTTCCTCTTGCTGCTGTCCCATCTTTGCTTTTTGCTTAGGATCTTGACAAGATCTTGACATCTCTTGTTTCATTCAGCCCCAACCCAGAGCTAGGATCAATCCACCCATGCGTAAGTTTTAAGTCACACTGCAACACAGCACACAAGTAGCTGATAAAATAAGTAGTGATTCAGTGCTTAAGCAAGCCCTTACCAGTTTTGTGGCAGAGAAAATTTCATGTGCATGAGGCCAACATCTCAAACAATATTGTATTTCCACAATAGGTGTCTCTTCTGAGTGGTTATTTTTAACTCTGTCTCTTGACTAATGTGTCACTGCAGCCTTGCTGTTAGGGACCTTGCTGCTCTGGAAGCTAAGACCTTGTTTACTCTAGAGGTTTGCAGGGGAGAGCAGCTGAAGTGGCAAGTGCTTCACTCCTTGGGCACCATCCTGCAGAGGGGCTGAGATGTGAAGCATTACTAGGCTGATTGGGAGCTGCAGGCACTCTCTTCACAGACCCATGTTCATGCTCTGGTCCTAGTGAGGTACCAGAAGGAACAATTTTAAGGCTATGCTTTGAAAGGGGACTCTGAGCCCTGACCCCCTCCATAAACTGAGACTGCATAGGAAATGCTGCAATCCCATAAGGATGAAGATGAAGTTCAATAGCAAATGTGTTCAGTTTTTCTATAAAGACACTTCAAGTTAGGAAAACGCCAAAGCACAAATAATGCTATTTCACTGTAGGCACCTCTCAAAAGAAATGAAATTATTTTATTTGCTATGGGCAATTTGTAAGGTTCTTCTACGAGTAAGTGTGGTGAAATGTTGCCTGGCCCTGCCCTTTCTCACCATCCAAGCATCAAGTACCACTGGGAGAGTATGGTCACTAATTGCAGGGATTTTTCATTTCTGTATAATGGTTTGGTTTATTTAGTACATGTATGAACGAAAATTGTAAAGAAGCCTGAGAAATACTCTTCTGTTCTCCAATTTCCACCCAACAGCAGCTAAAAGTAGTGTCTTCCTTATCCAAGTGTTCAAGAGTTTACTCAGATTACTCAGGATCACAATATGAAGAGCACTTCAAGTTCATGGTAGCACAAAAGGTCTTCCTACAGCTATCACAATCAATAATAGATATACATGCTTTTCTCAGAAACCCCCTTTTAGCGTGTTCCCTTTGAACCTTGTGAACACTCCCTACCTAAAAATCAATCAGCATCCAAGAACCAGGCAGTGGCTGTGCTTCTGCCGTGCTAATTTTGTGTGCATGTGTGCAAAGGGTATCTTCTTAGTAAGTTCATGGCTTCTTGTTGTAGATCTTTTCCCTTCCTGCTTTTCAAATTTATTTTGATCAGAAAGTGTGAGTATCCTTTCATGATCTCTAGTGGGCAATTGATGGAGTAAAGGTGTCTTTTCTTCAGGATATACAGGACCCTTTCTTACTTCGTTGTTTTGCTAGTGATCCTGTCATCTTAAAACAGAAGCAGAAGTTTTTTTCATCCCATTTACTCTTTCTAGTCTTGCTGACACAGAAATGTGAGCCTTTCCATAGCACAGATCATTTTCACCGATTCTCACCTACATGGAAGTCACTCACAGAACAAAATTATGCAATGTCTTCATGTTAAAAATGTTTGCTTATTGGTAAAGGCTGCTTGCAAAATAATATGCCATTCAAAAATAAAATAAAAAGAAACACCAAGCATACNNAAAAAAAAAAAAAAAAAAAAAAAAAAAAAAAAAAAAGAAGAAAACCAAAAAACATTATTAGGAAAGCCAGCACTTAAATTGCTCTAATATGATCACCTATCTTCATTCTGGCCCAAAGTTGATCTAGTGCATTATCTTGGTTTTGACAGTGGACATCAAAGGACATTTATGGAAAAGTCTAAAATCAGGGTAGCATATTTTCACATTCCCCACTATACTCTTCTCACAGACCCTCAAGCCCTGTGGTCCAGAGACTTCCCAAACCAAATGTTTCTTTGTGGCAGGTAGCCCTTGACAGGTTCCTTCTTTCACTGTTGCTTCCTGAACCTATGTAAAATCTCAGCATCCACAAAATTGTGTGCCAAGGACTTCACAGCTCTTTCTCTGCTACAAGAAGGATCATGGCTGTGCATCTGTTCTGGACACACTACTTGCCAGTTTCAAGAGCTTTCATTTTCTCTTTCATTCAAATATTTTCATTTTCACTTTCAATCATTCTGACTTCAGAAAGGCTACTGTAAAAAGTTCTTGGCAATGCAGAGTAATAAATTATGATAGTCTGTTTAAATGAGGTTCATCAGGCGTGTCTCTGACCAAAGTAAATTTTAATCCATTCTCATTCACTGGACATCATCATTTCTATCCACCAAACCACAACTGAACCACCACAGTGCTATACAGTACAGTAAAGTACAGTAGAGTACAGTACTCACAAGTTTTCACAGAAATCATCCTGGCTTCTCAGGATCTTTTCAGGCAGCTGTGATTTTATTTTATTTTGTTAGCCCCCATCTATAGCAAGGCTTATGTTTTGGCTGAGAAAAGCAAGTCAGCTCATGCAGCACAGCAATGTGAGAGCCACTCAGACTTGGGAGGAGCTAGGAAAGAGTTGTCAGGGGAGCCAGGGTTGTGAGAGACCAAACCAAAAAGATCATCTAGAGGACAGCTTGGTCTGTAGTGAAGGTGCAAAGATTTGTGTATTAAAACTTCCTTTCTCCTCCTGTTTCTGAGGGAGAGGCTGGGCACATGCTGTCTTCTTTGTAGAAGATCCTTGAAAAGAACTCAAGTCCTGCCTCACACACAATTTAAGACTTCTGCACATAAAATTCCTGTGTAAGTTACAAGCAGGAACAGGGCTCAGCCAGCTGCTAGCTGGAGTGTCTCAATGTCTCAGTGGGAAGGCTGACCAGGGATGCACCAGGATGTAATTAAATCAAAGGCAGTAGCAGATACACAGGTGTGAAGGATTGTGAGGAGGAAAGCAACTTCCCAAGGCAAGGAGAGGTCAGGCTTCTGGGCAGAAAATGCTGAGGGGGATGAAAGGAGATTATAGGAAGGTATTGTCTGGAAGCTGGAGTGACCCAAGAGAACGAGGTCCAGCAAGACTGATGCAGAGAAATATTCTTTGACAGGACAGTAACAGACCAGAGGCCAAGAGTGAACTACAGTTTGATGACAAATCCATTTAATTTTCTCAAAGAACTAATCCAAATCTTATTTTTTCTGTAATTCTTTTGCTGGTCAGAGCCTTCCACAAACAGAAGGTGAAAAACTAGAAAAGCAAAGACATTTTACACATTTGGATGGAGAAACAGAAAGGTTTTTTTCCCCCAGCCCATCACTCTTATTGTTTCACATACCAGTCTGGGAAAAAAAAAAATGCAAATGCCTTAAACTGCTGCCTGACCTATGAATTTACCCAGCCTTCTGTAGTGGTGTGGAGGTCCAGTTGCACTAAATGAGTTTGGAGGGCTTATGAAAATCGTATTCAAACCTATTCAGAAAACTACGTTTCCCAGTGGTTCCTAGTTCACTCAACTAGAGGAATAACATCTATATAAATCTAATAAACATATAACATCTAATAAAATCTAATAACATTTACCTTTACAAAGAAACTGTTCTCTACTAACATTCAGGTTCAGAGAAAAGCCAGCACTGGCTTTCTTTCGGAGCCACTTTTTTTTTTTTTAATTTGAGAAAGAGGACCATCTAGTGGTAAATGCCAAAATTATCATCTGGTTTGCAGTCACGACTGAGCATGGAATGAACCCCCTATGTTTCAAAGGAAAGCATGTGTATCTTGAAATCTGACCATGTTCAGCCAAACTACACACAACCCCGTCTCTCTTTCCAGGTGTTTATCATCAGCACCGTTTCCAGTTAGCCCAGTCTCCTAGGTAGCACATGCTTATTGGGACAACTTGTTAGCAGCTGGGCAGCTCAAGCATAGGCTACAGCTCAGGACTTCAGCCACTCTCCACAAGCCCTTCTTTGGCACACTGTGAAGGCTTTGCACCAGAGTTGGAGCTTTGATGGAAAAATACAAGTCAGGCTTGGCATAGTTATAGCCACCTTCAAAACTATTTTGTTGATGGAAGAGAGAGGATCTCTTCTGGCACTTTTGCTGTTCTTCTTTCCTGATAGAAAGCTACTGGGCAGCCGCCTGCACAGAGGTTTGTGATGTACAGATTCCATATGTTGCTGGATATTGTAGGTAGAGTCATGTAGTGAGAGCAGTGAAGATTAAGGTCCAAGAAAAAGAATAAAAGTTGGAAATATGTTTTGCATATCTCTCAGAGATCCAACACCTTGACATTATATTCAGAATGCCAACGTAAACCAGCATATGCCAGTTTCTGGTGCTGGAGCGGAGCAGAATTTGTGCATACGGTAGTTGCACTTCTGGCATGCAGGATGGAAATCTGTGCTGCTACATGCCATTTGCACGTTTCATGAACAGTTGCTTTGTCAGGCAACTTAAACTGCTCTTTGAACACCATGGGCTTCAAGCAGTAATTGGGTTTCCAGGCCATTGCAGACAGGTCAGCATGCAAGTCTGACATTTTCTGGTAAGGCAGGCTGCAGGGCCAGGTATGGGGTATCTGCCTACCGAAGCAGGCACTAATTAAATTAAATTTTGGCTTTGTAAAACCTCCTAAGGTATAAAACTCAAAATATTGGTGTGCTGCACCTGAAAATAATAGTAGTACATACTAGAACTGTGTCTGTAGGAGGTGAAAAATAATGTTGTTCATTCTGGTTATTACAGAGGGGCAGGTGTGGACAAGGATGGCCTTTTACATGCACACAAACAAAGACAGATGTCATACAGAGTCCTAAACCACAGCACAGGTTTAGCCCTACTGCATGGCTGACATTTTTTGTCTGATGCAAGGCTTTCTTTTGCCATTTCCAGCCCATTTTTCCATCACAGCAATTCTCTGGAAGAACAAAAGTTTCTCCCACTGGTCTGGGTTACCCATTGCTGCTCAAGCACATCTCAGCACTTCTGAGAATATCCAGTGAAGGTGAGGGTCTGCACTAGGGTGACATTTTTTACAAAAGTGTACTTTATGGCTTCAGTATGTCATATTTATCATCTGTATGCCAGTGAGCCCCTGGTTTTAATTCCTGAGGCTTATCCAGCCATAAATAACCTGTAATGATTCACATACAGCTTGACAGATGAACTGAAATACAGTAAAAGGCAAGCAAGGGGATCTCTAATTGCTATTCATAACAAGGTCTTGAAACTATTACATTTAAATAGCTTGAAGCCATGATCAAGTTAATTAGAGATGACGTTCTTTTCTGGAACTGTAGTTGGCAGGTTATACATTAGTCATGGAAAGACAAGAGTCTCATTCCCAAAATATTGCTTAAATCCTGATGTCTAATATTAATGAAAGAGACTTACTCCAGTCTCAGCTCTAGGATGATCTGAAATTGAACAAGTTTTGAAATCTGAAATTTAACAGCTTTCAAAATTTGAAATTTAGCAGTTAAGCCACAACACCTCTTACCTTCACTTAGGTTTTTAAACCTGTTTTAATTGCTTCTACCTCTTTTGGTTGCTGCATGTCCATGTCTGCTTTGCCCACCTTTCTTCAATCTGGTGTGACTGGAAGCCCCTCACAACCAGGACTTTCCCAGGTCTATTGCCACATGTGATTGCTGAAGAGCAATGGGAAGGGCTCAGTCAAGTCAAAGGACCCCAGGACAACTGTCAAGAGGCAATAGCAGGAGCAGCACATCTCCAGCAGGATGCCACCTGCCTCTGTGCACAGACACCAAAATTTGGTGCAATGTGCTGGCACAGAGAGGATTTGTGCCAGACCTTAGTGATGATGTGATATCGAGACCTGCAGCTCTCTCTGAGGAGGACAGCAAAGGGAGGGAGAGCTCTTTGCATTGACACAGCCTCACAAGAGGCACCGCCAGTTCACACGGACATTGTGAAGGAAGGCTGGCAAGAGAACAATGAGGGTGCTGCCCACCACTTTTATTTTAATTGCTGCACAGTGCATGCCAAGCTGTGCAGTTGGGGGTTGAGATTCCTCTCATCCATTCCCTCTGTAGTTGCCAGAACTCTTCATTATTGTTTCATTTTAAGGATAACAAAGTCGCATCTTCTTGGCTTATAAAAGGAGCTTTGTTGCTTTCCAGACACCTAATCTCATTATATCTGTACACTGTGGATGAATTCCACAGATGCTCAATGAGCCCATAGGACTGGATTAACCATGCAGTGAGAACCAGAAGTGTAAAACTATTTTAAATGCATGAAGATTCAGAGTAAGCGGAAGAACTGACACCATGACCGGTATACTCAGCAAAACCTGCAGACTCAGACTTGGGGTTTGCGTCTGAAGATCCACTGTTCCTCTCATCTATGGCCAGCCTTGTCCTCCTCGGTTGTCTTAGCACAACTATTGCAGGATTATGCAAGTGGAGTGGATCTGAGGCTTTAACCTTTGAGTTTATTTTTTAACTCAAATCAGTTTGCTGATCTGGCTCATCCCAGTGCCCCCACTGACACCGGTACTGGCACAGCCAAGGTAACAAAATACAGTGGCTGGGAGAAAATAATAGGGTGATGGATTTGCTTTGCCATCAGGAGAAAGTTTTATGGGATGATGATGGGAGAACAAAAGATACAACAAAATCTTGCACAGAGACATAGGATTAGCAAAAATATATCAGAGTCAAAATTTCTTCACATTAGTAGTAATATAAGTTTTCTGAGAGAGGTGCTATTGATATCCTGGGGTCATGTCCCTGAGGATGGGTGTTCCTCAACCTTCCCAGAAGGTTTCTCAGTGTTAAGCTCTGCATCCTTAATCCACGTGGTCCGAATTGTGGCCTCAAGCTCTTGCCCCATCTTCCCATTACTGCCCCAATAGTGCCTTTTGCAGCTGCTTGGGAATGAGTTAAACAACCCCCCTCTACAGCCCATAGTGCAGTGAAAGGCTTAATCAATTATGGTAGCAAAGAGTAAGCAGAGGTTTTGTGCCATGGCCAATGGCCTTGCTTTCCCCAAGGGAGAAAGAAAAGCTTCCTTGCAAAGTGCCAGGACTAGAAACTTTCTTAGGCATTCATAAAACTACTGCAAGTGCTGGTCCAGACCTTGGATCACAGAAAAGAAATATCCCATTGATATAAGAGGACTGAAGTTTAGCATAAAAACCAAGGAGGGGAAAAAATAAAAGAGAAATACAGGTTCTGCCACTTCTGCCAATGGAATTAGCTTATTGTACATCTGCAAAGCCATTAATCACCTCATAAGGACCAGCGAGCTTTGTAATACCTGCACACCGTTTTAAAAGCAAACTTTTCCCATTGCAGCCCCTACACTGCTGATATCCTCCCAAAACAGGGATGAACAGTGAGCAGCTGTCACACAGGAGTCCTGTGAGGCAACATGTCAGCCATCCATGGTGGCCCCCAGGGACTGGGGAACAGCAGCTGCACCCACCTGAAAGGATGCAAAGTTCTCAGAATCACAGGATAGTTTAGGATGGAGTAGACTCTCAAGATCATCTGGTCCAACTCCCCTGCCAAGGTATTCTGACCTCAAGCAGGTGACACAGAAACATATTCATGTGGGTTTGGAATGTCTCCAGAGGTAGAGAGTCCATGACCGCCCTAGGCAGCCTGTTCCAGTGCTCTGCCTCCCTCAGTGTAGAGAAGCTCTTCCTTATGCTGAGGTGGAATTTCTTGTGTCTCCAAGTCATGCCCAGAGTGGAGACACAGACAGTTTGTGGGGTGCTGACTGCCTCCCTCACCACATTCAGCATTTAAAGCAGCATTTTGTCCAGTGAGGGAGTGAGGTTTTCAACATATTTTAATGGGGAAGCGAAAAGTGCTCTCCCAATTTCAGATCAGCTGGAAAAGTACCCAAGCCAAAGGGATGTGAGTATGGAAGGGCCCCCACAGGGGTCACTCTTGCTGAGAGCCAGCAGCACGGAGAACAAGGGTCTCCAGCAACACACTAGCACTGCTTTGGGGATCCACTGAGGAGAACATTGTTTCGAGAGGGGACATTGGGGTGCTGGAGCAGCTCCAGAGAAGGGAAATGAAGCTGGTGAAAGGTTTTGCACACAAGTCCTGTGAGGAGCAGCTGAGGGAGCTGGGGTGTTTAGCCTGGAAAGGAGGCTCAGGAGTGACCTAATCACTCTCTACAGCTGACTGAAAGGAGGGTGTAGCCACGTCGGGGGTCAGTCTCTTCTCCTAGGGAACCAGCAATAAGACAGAGGATGTAGCCTCAGCCTGCAGCAGGGAAGGTTCAGGCTGGACATCAGGAGGAATTTCTTCTCAGAGTGATTACATATCGGAATGGGCGTCTAGGGAGGTGGTAGAATCACTGTCTGGACATGGCACTCAGTGACACGGCCTGGTTGGCATGCTGATGCTCGGTCACGGGTTGGACTCGCTGACCTCAGAGGTCTTTTCCAAAGGAACCGATTCCGTGATTCTCCGTGCCGGGCTGCTGAGGGACCGTCACGTGCGGGACGCCATTTTGTGCGGAGCGCGGCGGGCGGCGCCCGTTGGCGGTGCCGTGGGGCGGTGCAGGCGAGGGGCGGGGGGTCCCACCCTCCCTCCACGTTTTATTTCCCTTTGCGCTGCCTCATCTTCTTACTCCTTCCATTCGCCCTCGCTCTCCGTCTCGGATTCGGTCCCCGCGTGCCTCTGCTTTTGTTACCCCTCCCCTCGCTCCCTCCCGCTCCCCGCCCCCGCGTGGCACTGCGGAGCCGGAGACGTGACCCGAGCGGACTCGCTTCCCCGCAGCTCCAGCCTCTCGTCGCAGAGTCGCATGTCCTCGATCCAGAACCTCCAATCCTTCGGTAAGAGCCGCCGGCACGCTGCCACCCCCGCAGCCACCCCCTCGGCAAACCCACCCATCGCCCCCGGCCCCCTCGTCCTGCCACCGGCCCCGCCGTCCTGCCTCTGCCTTCCCGAGGGCCGCGGGCCCCCCGCCCCCGCGGTGACATTGAGCGGTGTCGCTGTCGCTGCGGTGCTCCGTGAGGCAGCGCCGGCCGCCCGTCCTTGTCCTCCCGCGTCGCCGGCCTCGGGACGTGCTCAGTGTTGTGCGGGAGGCTCAGCCCCTCGCTGCTCCCGTAGGAGGTGCTGCCATGTTCTCTGACTCCCCGTATCAAGGGGCTCGTATCCTGCGCTGAGGAAATAATTTCATCAGTTACAGTTGGTTTGCTGCCGCATCTTATCCTCAGCAATGCCCCAAAAGGCTATGCAAGCCCTGCAAAGGTTATTGTCTCTATAGAGTGAGCTACGCAGATGGCAGATCATTTCTTTTCTATCAGCGGGGAAGTTTAACCGTGCCGTGCCAGCGTTCTCCTCCTGCCTTATCTATAAGCAGCAGAAGTAAGCAAGTTGGCACTTTATACAATAGTCTCAGGCTTTTGGTCACAGTTTTGACTCAGATCTTCTGCACGTATAAGCCATATGAGAAGGTTGCGTTCAGTCATGATTTGGGAGCTCACCCTGTGCTTAAGGAAGGTGCCACCCAGAGGATTTGTTTGAAGGCATCCAATGTTGACACATACAGTGCTGGCATATTTCCAGCCTAGAGTCCTAAACTCTGCCAAGCTATCTTGGCTTATCTGCAACCTAGAGTCCTGAACTCTGCCAAGTGATCCTCATGCCTAAGTGCTCTTTTTATTTCACTTTTTTTTGACTAAGATTTTCTATTAGTGTTTGAGCCACAAGCTGTGGAACCCAGTAAAATTCAGCATGGTATAACAAATTCTGTAGCAGAAGTTGAGCTAGTCAAGATTTCAAATGCTGTACTCATTTCCTGTAGTGCTTGGATCCTCATTATGCTTTCAGTGCCTTTAATGCTCATGTCATTCTTGTTTCTACAAGGGTCTGTCAGTCTGCAGCTGAACTACTTTTTGTGCTTCTTTTTTACTCATTGGGGCATTTCTTTCTAGTGGGTGGCAAAACTTGACCAGTGTTTTTAGATCTGAGTTTTTAATAGAAGTTTGGGAAATTGTAGTTTGAATAGCTATTGAACTTACATGGGCTTTTGAATATCATTCTGATTATTACAAAAAATTACTTGTGATGATTCTTAAAAAGTAATAAAGTACTTCATGCTTCAAGATTTATTTGGAGCTACTGATTAGATTTGTAGAGCTGTAAAATTCCTTGATTGAGTGTTAAGTATGTTTTTGTGAAGTACAAAGTATAGGAAGTGTTAACCCAGAAGCCCCCTTCTTTCTAAATGCCTTTCTGTTTTATCTGTGCTAGATAAATGCTCTAAGCTTGGAAGAATTTGAGAACTGACCTTTCTTTAGTCTAAGTCTAAATTAATTTTGTTACATTTCTTGAATAAAGCTGCTGACTGGAGGAGTTCTGGTTTACAGGCAGCCTCTGACATCTTTTAAAGTGTATCTCTCTTTTATTTTTATTAGTAACCAAGAGTTACATCCATGCCTTAACATGCTGGACGCGTGGTAGTTACCACAGTCTAAGACTTCTGTTCTGGACCTGTAAGGAAGTGTCTGTTCTTTTCTATTTCTCTGTTCTTAT
The DNA here is from genome assembly GCA_013400275.1 of Rhadina sibilatrix. Taxonomy (NCBI): domain Eukaryota; kingdom Metazoa; phylum Chordata; class Aves; order Passeriformes; family Phylloscopidae; genus Rhadina; species Rhadina sibilatrix. The sequence goes on along the minus strand of VWYO01020465.1, from coordinate 72,155 downwards.
CAGTTGATCTGATGAGAGGTACAGTTGCTTTGTTTCACTTTAAATGTATGTGGCTGTCTAAAACTTACATGTGTTTGATGGTCTCTCAGAACCATGTTTTCAGGTTCAGCATTTACAGTTTGCAAGAAACAATGAAGTAAACTGATATTGAAGCAGAAAATCGTTCATACCTGGGAAGGCATGGAAGAAATGGTGTGTGGTAGTTGAGAGGGCTGTCCTGAGTACGTAGTGTAGTGATACTTAATACAGCTGTAGAAAAAGCACTTCGGTTTTAACAGTGTGTTTTTAAACAGGGATTAAACATCAAGATAATACCCTGAATATAATAGTAATTTTTTGTGAAGTGAGAATCTTCCTTCTTTGTTTTGAACTTGGGTGTTTTCCTTTGTGGGAATTACATGAATCTTTTTCCTCTTGCAGACCCCTTTGCTGATGCAACAAAGGGCGACGACTTACTCCCGGCGGGGACTGAGGATTACATTCATATAAGGATCCAGCAACGAAACGGAAGAAAGACACTAACAACTGTTCAGGGCATTGCAGATGATTATGACAAGAAGAAACTTGTGAAAGCTTTTAAAAAGGTAAATTTGCTGATTTGATTTGATAATGATTGCGTATAAAGGAGTAAGATAGCTTTTAGTACTAAGTAACAAAATATTTATGTCCCTTCATTCTTTCCAGTGCACACCACTTTCATATTTGAGCTCTTTCTCAAAACACCTATCAGTATCCAGTGGCACTGATTTTTCTAAAAAGTTAAACATTTCTAACTTAAAAAGAAGTAAATAAAATATATTCTGAATGTTTCTTTAAAATTTCGCAGATATATGGCTTTCTTGATGTGAAGAATAAAATCAGTTTGAAGTAGTGCTGGTTTTTATTCCTGCCTCTGTTACAGCTAGATTGTTACTCAAAATGGAGGCTTTTAGTTTTGCCAGGATAAAAATACTTATTTTAAAATAATGTGAAGTTGAAAGGCTGTATCTTATGACTTTGTTTTTCATTCTTGCAATGACTGTTGACCATTTCCTTCTGTGGTAGCTAATCCTGTCATTGCCTGAATTTACCATCAGCAGTTTAGTTTGTGTATGTATGTGTCAGCAGATACATTCCATTTGCTCTCAGAGCCAGTAAAATTGATTTAACCTTTGCCTGGCTTGGCATCAAAACAGTAAGCAGCTTCTGAGACAAAGTTCTTCTGAAAAGACTGACTAAGCAAAATCATGCTGTACATCAGATGTCTTATAATATGGATGTTTCTCTCTTAGAAATTTGCTTGTAATGGTACTGTGATTGAACATCCTGAATACGGTGAAGTTATCCAGCTGCAAGGTGACCAGAGGAAGAACATTTGCCAATTCCTCTTGGAGGTGAGGGACTGCAGATAAATATCTAAACCTCTGTGGAAGCAGTAGGGTGACAGGTGGTACTGATGCTAATTAACCAGCTAAAGATGCCACTGTAGTTCTTTTGTATTTTCAGCCAGAAAGTAAAATGACACTTGCAGAATGAGAGCAAGCCTGTGGTAAGAATCAAAGCACTGTAGAATACCTTTGCACTGTTACAACACACCATTTGTTCTCTGGCAGTGCAACTTGAGCTCTGTGCTTGTAAAATCAAGTGTTTGATGCAAACTATAATCGCGAGACTGAAAACACTATAGAGAAAAGAGGCTTACTCTGATGCAAATGATGTTACACTGTAAGAGTAAGTCCTAGAACTACAGAACAAATCAGATGTCTGATAAGATTTTCTTTTCATTTAGTCAATTCTTCTACTTGGCCCAGAAACATTCTGTAAACTACAAGAATGTTTCATTGAGTGTGTACACTGTATAGCAGTTTCTTTAATCAAAGTGTAAGATTGTGGTAACTTGATATCATGTAATAGCCCAAATACATGAGCTTTACTAAAATACGTTGTTTCTCTCCTTTAGATTGGCATTGTCAAGGAAGAACAACTGAAAGTTCATGGTTTCTAACATACCTGTACTCCTATGAAGAACCCTGCAGTATTGGTCTTGCCTATCCTGTCTCTTCTGTGAAAAATGAATCTTTGCAGTGAATGGACTTCCCTTTTACCTGAACATTTACAATCTGATTTGCATGACTGCATGAAACAGGTGGTGTGTAGACTAGAAACACATAAGAAAACTTCAGTAAGATGGTAATGAAGACCCTTGTGAACTTTAACACATTTCCAATGGAAATGTATTAGTGATGATTGTTCAGTTTAGTACTTTGCACCTGACTTAAATGTGTGAGTTTTATTAAAATAGTGTGTGTTGTTGCTTAAAAATAAAAGTTTATTCATATAATTTCTGGGATATTTGAAATGCTTTAGCCTAAGTTTTAAGCTAGCACTGCAGCGTTGCTGAAGAATGGCTGAACTGCTTTGTGGCAAGTGTAGCTCTCTGCCGATTGGAGAAATTGGAAAAATCTACATGATTAAGTACTAGCTGATTAATCAATAGATTAGCTTGATGTGATCTTACGCTGTAGCTGTAAGACTAGAGCTTTAAAGCCTGTAGTGTAGGTGTACCTTAGTAGCAGCATAATAAGACATCAATTGTTTGCTGTGTAAGTAACTGGATCTTCTCTCAAATTTATTGCAGTGACTATGAGGTATTAGTGTGAAGTGAAGTAAGGGTAAAGCAAGCTGAGCTCCTCAAGGCAAAACATTTGGGCAAAAGTCCCAAAACATTTGAAAGAAGTGGATGGGATATTGTATCCCCTCTGTCACTGAGTAAAGGGAAGAGATATTGTGCTGGCTTCTGCCATGACTGTGCATTGAAAGTTGGCAAGCAGAGCACCTGACTGAGCTGGGAATGTTAGCTGCAGGAGCAGGGCAGGGAACAGGACCTACACTAAATTTTTCCCTGTTACGAAAAGTTTTCCTAGGACTGATGGTTGGCACAGTTTTTTGTAATCGTGTTTGGGTGTTACTGCAAAAAGCTAATTTGGTTTACTTTTGTAGAAGGCAAGTCTTTGGCATTACTGGAGCTTACAATAGGTTTGTTCCACCATGCTTTTAAGCTTGTTTTAGTTAGCTGTAGGTACTTGCCTATTCTGCTTGTAGGATATGTCTGGTGAGGAATGAAATTAATTCATTTGGTGAAACAAGCAGATATTGTCTTCCTTCTGAGGTAGACATGGGAATTTTTTCTGAAACAATTCAGAACATGCTGAGCTGGAAAATCATAACAATAGTGGGAAATGTTTAAAAGACTTCATGTGATATCACATATTCTCTGGAGACAAAGAAAGAGACATTTCTTTATTGCTAAGACTTACTAATAACTTAGCCAGAAAAAAAGAAGATGAAATTGATAAAATAATTGTTTACTTCCTAAGTAGTAAAGAATTAGACAAAATTGTATTACTGAATATTACATGTACCTGTACTTTATTTCCTATTCATATTTGCTTTTCTAAACAGAAATGTTTCAGTTTTAACTCATTTGAACTTTTCTTTCTTTTTTTAGATTTTTGAGTTCAGAAATGAACACTTAAGGCACTAGCAACAATTAGGGGAGCATTATATGACTATTTATTTCCCCGTCTGGTCTAGACAATTCCACTTGTAGAAATGCAGTCTCTCAATCTCCACAAGTTCTGCCTGATGTTACAGATCTTAATTGTTCCAGAGAAAGGATGCTCCAGAAGATTGTATACTGTTAAGGTGCAATACATTCAGGAGGAGGAAATGCCTCATGCAAAGTGCAAAATACCCACATACCAAATGGAAATCCAAAAATAAATCTTATGCAAGTCTTGCAGATGAGCAGAATAAAGTCATTCTACTGCAAGTTTACCTAGTCCTGATTCTTAACTGCTAAAGTAATCAGTCTTTTGGGAGAAAAATAGCAATTAGTGATTCTGATTTTATTACCATTATTTTATTTTATGCCACAAAAACTGATATTCTCATTTAAAGCTTGTTCTCCTGCACAAGAGGAAAAACAAGCAGTATCTTCTGTTTCACTGGTATTATACAAGTACTTCTAGTGGGCTTTGAATTGAAGATTAACAAATGACTAGCAGGTCTCATGTTACTGAGTCAGTCTTCATTTCAGATGGCATTCCTTTAACTTTTACTACCTAAGCTTGAGTCATTTCTCCGTAGTCATTCTGCTTGGAATAAATAAGAAAAATCTTTGATTTTTTTCCTCCTCATTTAAAAATCCTTTTTAATAGGAAGAACCTTGCAGCTGATAGGTGGCTTGGGTGGAGGTGCATGTGTTTTGACCTTTGAAGGGCAAAATTATAAGGAGATGGAATAAGCTATAACACATTTGAAGTTTTAAAGGTGAGATTTGTTGTGGCAACAAACCATTTAATCTTTCTAGAAGGAAAGCAGAAATTTTTGTCCATGAGTGTTTTAAACTAAAACAGTGTTTCTAAGATTGTAATTAGCTTTGTTACAAGCCCAAACCGCTTTGTATATTCTAGATGAAAGGCTTCAACAATATCATGTTTTGTCATCTTATTCTGAAACTTCTTTGTCAAAGCTAAACTTATTTGGAATACATATCAATGTTTTAAAAATGCTGAAAATGAAGGCTTTGGGAAATAACTGGTTAAAGTCCTGTCACAGAAATCTGTTTTCAGAATGAAGGCAGGTTTCAATCTTTTTATCTATTCCGAAATAGGTTAAAAATGTTGAAGGATGTGGCCCATAATTGTCAAGGCAGTAAAAAGGTAATAGAAAACTCTCTTGAAGTCCACTAGTAGGACTTGAGGCTGGTCAAGTTCAGACTGCAAGGACTGGTGTTTTTATTTGTTGGAATGTTGTGAAGTCTGTGTTTTTCAGACCTACCAATCCTTAGGCTTAATCTCAAGGTGTTATTGGATGTAGAAACTTGTTTTGAATTCACAGCCTTGTGCATAGTTTTATTAGGCTGTTCTAGCTGACACCTTGGAGTAAGTTGTTGCATAAATAAATCCATTAAATTGTCTGTTCTACTTAATCTACTAATCTACATCTACTTAATGCAGCTATGAGCAATTCAACCCTCGCTTCCCAAATGCTGCTGGCAGTTCTTGTTTGTAGAATATGAGATTTAGTAATTTAAGTCTGTAAGATGCCTACTTCCTCTTACTGTGTGAGCTATCAGGCCCTTGGCTGTCACCTATGGTCTATTAAATCTGACTCTGTGTCAGAGATGAGCATGAGGAGCACAACTATGGGCAGATAATTCTTGAGTGGAGCAACTGCTGAAAAGAGGAATGCCTGGGCTGTGTGCATGCTATTCATTGCTTCAGTGGCTTTGCGTGAACCTTTTTTCCTAAACTCCATTTTTGCACAGCCTAAATGATTAACATTTTGGAGAGCTTTTTTGGAGGGGGAGGAGGAAACTAGTAAAAAAATGTCTTAGGAAATATGTTTATATCTGAAGTTTTTTTCATTTACTTAGGTTCCTAGAGTGCAGGACCTCTGTAACGTTGTTTCTCTCTCTTTCTGTATCTTTAAAAGTCCTAGTTAAATGTCCTTGAAAGTTTGACATTTAAGGCTCTAAATACATCTAAAACCATTATAGAACTCTAAAATGTGAAGTCATTGAAGCTTAAGTTTCAAATATTTGAAATAACAATCAGGCAGAACTCCTCATTTTTTCCTATACTGCCCTCCTGCTTATAATTGGTATGTAGTTGCCCTGAAGATGCATGTGTTATTTACAGTCAGGCAGTAATCGGATATCCCTGCTGTAATGCCATACCCTGTTTGTAGGTTTTTTAAATTTTATCTGATGTACTGTACTCTTACAGGCTGTACTACTCTAATTCTGTAGTGTAGGATAGATGTACCTTGAGTCAGCAATTAATTCCCTAATCCTTCTGCAAGGCTCTAGTGTACAGGATCCATGTGTTACGTCTTTAAATGTCTCAATAGTTCCTCACACTATGAGAAAATGTATACAAGATCAATATTTAGCCAGTTAAAGTGGGGGAGGTGTTTTTTACAGCTCACTCTGAGACACAGTAGGAGTTACTGTCCCTTGTATCTGTTCAGTGTTTATCAGTGTCACTGAGCATTCCTCTAATGTGCTGCTGACACTGAGGAGATGGAAGTGAGCTTAGAGGGTTCTGTGTACTTAAGTACTACGACTTTCTACATCCATACTCAGTCAGGAACCTGCCCCCTGGGCATGGCAACATGAAGGTTGTTTTCCCGTTGCCAGATCAAAAGCTCTTGAGATCATTAAGGGAAAAATGGCATAGTTGTTTTATGTTTCCTGTATAGATGTTTCATGCCTACTGTTTCCCATTTAGATTAAAAATACAAGAATAATCTCAAAAGAGTATTTGTACTTAGCTTGCCTCTTTTAAGTTTGCTGTGTGCCTGTCATTGATCTCTTAATGAACAAGTCTTAACCTGTATTGGAGTACTGCTACAGAGCTGAGACAACAAAGTATTTTAGAATAAAGTGTGCCAGTGTTATGTGATGTATGCTTTTCTAAAACAAATGGAATTTTATGCTGTTGTTAAGGAGGTTTTTTTTTTTTTTTTTTTTTGGTGGAAGATAAAAGTAGCATAATTTAATAGAGATGGATGTGATCTTGTAAAATCAGCTTTAATTTCATACAGAAACATTCTATTTCCTCCCTTACATTTCTGACATAATCTATATTAACCAACTTAAAAATACTGTGACTTGTCCTGGAATATTGTGGCTCTAAAACAAGATGATTGGCTTGTATTGGCTTGTAAGTCTAAAACTTTGGGTAGAAGAGGATCATCTAATTTCTTGAATAAGCAAAATGCATTTTAGGATATTTCACAGGGTAAAACCAGAAATGTGCTCAAGTTTGGTTTCAGCTCTTTTAGAATATCTTGCATCTGTGAAATGTGGTAGCGCATTTCTGAAATGAATTTGGGACCTGATTAAGAGGGCATGTGTATACAATAAATGGGGTTATTTTTATTATTCTCTCTATTTTTATTTACAGCCCATCTTTGCTGTGATTATGCAAAAAAAAAAAAAAAAATATCAACCCCCCCCAGATGAGCAAACCCACGCAACACATGATGCAGGCTCAGCTCTCCAAGTTCTGAGTAGCTGAATTCAGCAGATGTGGTTCCAAGTGGAATGGTCCTGGCTCCTTACTGAGAGGATTTAGCTGTCAGCGGTGTTTGCGGTCCCTCTCACCATCCGATGGGCACAGCTCTGTTCCTACAGTACACTCGCAGAGGCCTTGGCTATCACAGGACAGCTGACCCCAGGGAACGGGTGGTACCAGGGCTGTTTAAATGGTTCTCCCACAAATGGAAGGTTGCCCACAAATGGAAGGTTGCCCTTTTAGGTAGACCCAGCGAATTACATAAATGCATTGACATGTAATTGGACAATAATTCTGCGGTGAGAAGGGTTAAAATGGTCTATTCCCAAGGATCCTGCTGGAAAGATCTATTGAAGGGCAGCCCCTGTCACAGAGGAAGTAGCCTTTAGCTACTCTTTATGAGAGGAATTTCTGTGATGGGGCAGCTCTTGGCTACGCCCCAGTGAGCAGACAGAACAGGCTGGTGTGAGCACACGTGTACTCTGTAACACCAGGGAAAGATGGCCCTGCAAGCTGATACTTGTCACTATCTGGCACTGTGTCTGTGGCCTACACCTGCAACTCGGGATGCACATCTGGAGATGAATTTCAAGGTATGGAACAAAAACACTGTCCAGGTTCCTTTAGTAAATAGTAACCCATAAATTAATCCACACATTAGTTAAAATAAATCATGTGAGTGAGAATTCAGTATGAATTCCTCACGTGCAATATTGAGCAAAGAGTATTTTCTGTGCTTAAATGCCTTTCCTTTCAGTAAAATTGTTGCAGTGACATGGAGAAACTTTCTGATTGTTCAGTAGTGGTCTTACTTCATTAGAGGTATTGTGAACTTTGCTCTGTTTGAAAGTAGCTGGACCTGCTGTCTTCACCCATTGCTGCCATTTGTGCTAAGCTGTGTTTGAGGATACTGAGGGAAGAGACACCTCTTGGGGTCATCAAATTGTTTCATTTGTCCTGGTAGTAGAAGTCAGTTCCAGTACTGATTTTAATCACCCTGCAACTAGATCATCCTTTGGTAAGTCTCTGGAAGATAAAAATCCGTTCTCGAGAGGTTGAGGGAAGGAGGTGTTTGCATCCAGTTTTCATGAAGAGCAATGCAGAGCCTGTCAGGCTGCTGCCACCTGAAGCCAAGCCTGAACATGGCAGTATGTGCTGCCTTGTGTATACACTGTGCAAAAGCACCTGTGCTATTTACAGGTCTTGGCTGCTTCTCCTGGTGGTTCAGACTGATACACAGCCGAGTCTCTGGCGGTATATTCAAAGTACCAGAGTACTCTGGCCATGGGATCTGACCTAGTCACACAGAAATGGACATTACTGTGTCCCTCTAGTCATTTATTTACTTTTTGTCTGTCTGATAAAAGAAGCACTCTTAACTTCAGGCAGTGCCCTCTGAAGAGGGAAAATTGTCATTTGTTGGCTGTGGAGATTACAGGAATAAAAGCACAAATCATCAAGGCCAAAGTTCACCTAAATAATAGCAGGTGATCTGTAGTCTCCTGTTAGTTTCTAGTATTTTCTTAGCTGTCTCAATTTGATATCAGGCTACCAATATTCACACTGTGGTATGTTTTCAGGAGGAAGGCCTTAGGAGTGCTTTAAAGGAAAACTTAGCTTAAACTAAGTGTAAAGAAACAACATAAGGATCGTCCAAGTTAATGAGTCGTTATATTTCTGCAATGAGGCTTTTAAAATAGATGCCTGTCTTACATTCCCTGAAGAGGCATTTCCTGCCCAGAAGAGTTTCTGCTACATTTTTTTCCATTCCCTAAATCACCCCTGAAGCAGTGCTTTCTCCCAAGTCCCCATGTGGAAGCTTTTGGAGACCCTGCTGTAACTGGTGGTGCTCTGATGGACACCAGGAAAATGCAAGTTGCCTGTGACTGCACCAGGACAGGCCACAAGCTCTGGCTGCTGAGCAGCACTGCTGTGGGATAGAAACAACAGATGTGGCAAAACCAGAAGCAAAAGGGTTGATGCTTTTTCTAGTGGTTTAGTGATCTGACAAAGTGATTGCTGGGAGCAAAGGGATGGATTTTTTCCCCAGTTACTTTGCATACACTTATCAAGAGATATTGCCCTGGATTTAATAGCGTTCGATAGACCATATTCTCAGGATTGTATCTTGTAGTGCTGGTACTGGCAAGGCATCCACTGACTTTTATTTTTCAAAACTTTACTTGACTTCTACTTTTGAGCTGAATTTTTTCTGTTCACTGAATTTGGGCCATAGGTTGCACAGCTCCATTTGCTCAGACCAAAAGTTCTTACAAAACCAGCAGCTTGCCTCTGTCCCCACTCTCTCCACACATTTTTGTCCATGTGAGCATATTTAAATACTTTGAGTTTGGACATGCAGGCCTCTGGTACATGTATAAACCCTTCTCTTGATGTCTTCTTCTGATAGTAAGTTCTACATTTCCTTCTGCCATCAAAGAGATGTATTTTTTAGGTTCTGCAAAGGTCAAGGCATGAATTAGCACAGAATTATTTTTGTTGTTGGGCTGTAAATACTTAGGAAGTCTGGATTTACAGGGGAAACCCAGAGCAGATGTAGATTAGACAGTCACACAAAGTCTGTTTTGCTTATACATTTCTGCATCTTTCGTGTGATGTATTATGCAGGCACTTAGTGTGTTTCTGTCTAATCCTGCTTGGCTGTCCCTGGTTATGCTCTGGAGGAAGCCTGCCTGTGCTCCATAAAGAAATGAAGGCACAGTGGGAAGACTTGATGCTGCTTCTGCTTTGCTCCTGCAGAGATAAGCTGTTGAACACTGTGAACTGAAGTCTAACACGAAGCCATGCTGCAAAGCAGTGTAGATTGAGCCACAGTTCCCTCTGCTCTACTGCTTCCATCCTTTGGTTCTTCCTTGTTCTGCAGGTAAGATCTCCAGATCAGGGCCCATATCTTAGTCCTGTGTAGGTGAATCACCAAGCAAGGCAACTCTGTGGTCAGGGGACTGATGCATAAATGTAATGAGTAATTTAGTAGTAGTAGCAATGAGTAAATAATGGGTCCAGCTACTAAAGCTACTTGTTTATCTTTTGACCTCAAAGTGTTTCTGTCCTCCTGATGACATTTTCCCTTTCATGTGTTTTGTTGTTATGTCATGTGATGCACCTTTATCTTGGTTGTATTCTTTGTACCAAATGTTATGTCAATTAGTGCCATGTCTCTGGAGGCATTTTATGAAATAAATGCTAATGCATGAGTCAAGAAATGGGCCTTGGGGCATCAATTCAATCCTGCAAACATGCAAGATTCTTTTCACAGATTCTTTGATTACAGTTGTTCATTAAGCCTTTTTGCTTATCAAATAAGCAAGTTTTATCAATTTGAAATGTTTTAAACAACACCTATGTAAGCGTCCAGCTTGCGATTTCCAGTCTCTATCCCTAGATGTCACTAGAAGACAGCATATGCTGAATACAGTGACGCTGAAGCCAGGAGACATGACTGTAGAGCTTAGATAGGGGAATGTGGAAGTCAAGATTCAGTAAAATTCCCAGGTGGTTGCAGGCATGACCCATGTGCAGCTGTTCCCCAGATTACCTCTGCCTGAGAGGTGGAGGATCTGAAAATCTGTTCTTAGAACTATGCCTTCCGTACAGCAGCTGCACAGCATGGATGACTCCCAGCTCAGCAGAGGAGTACCTCAGAGCCCTGTACAAGAGGTGTCAGGAAGAGTCCCAGTGCACCACTTCAGAGAGAAGAAAGAAATCTACAGGGAGAGGCAGGAAATGACAGATATGGCTTCATAACAGGTGAAAGTCAGCTCATGCCAAAGTGTCCCACAAAGAGGCAGACCTGCCTTAGTGCATCTCCACAGTTTCCACCAACTAGTGCTGCCCATCCTCAGGCAGCAAGCCAGTGCTTGGGGGTCAATCAGCAGTAAATTATCTGCTTTTGGGGCTTAAACAGTCACTCCTTCTCCACTTCTCTGCAGGCTGAGAGAAGGGATGGTCTTGGGTCTGATGGAATGAGGTGGAGAAGAGCTCGGTGCTCACGTGCATGGAAGCAATGAGAGTGACTGCATGCCAGAACCAGCTGTCTACAGAAAAGAGTTGTGATGATCCAGCCATTCAAAGCCATTCAAAAATATAGCAGAATTTAAAGGAAGAACCTTTAGGAATCAGAAGTTTGTACATGATGGTCCTCTCCAGTGCCACTCCAGGCTGTCTGGACCCATAAGGATGTTTGAGTGGATCTAGGTATGGATCTTATCTGGAGGCCTGCTCCCTTCCCACAGCTGTAAGAGTTTGAAGCAGCCCATTAGAAATGGGCTCCTCAAATGCTCTCAGCCATTTGAATTTAAGTGGAAATTTTTTCTTGAAAGAGGGCTGGAACCAGTTTTTAACATCTATAGGATCAAAACTGTAACTAACTTTTATTAAAACTATTATAAAAAAAGAAAAATGCTCTGATTTGGTGAATACTCCTAGGACTTTTGCTAAGAAAGGATAAAAGTTGTCACCACATGCTCTTTAAGGAAGTCAATTCCTTCCTGAGCTGAAATTGTACAAAGTGTGAAGTGTATTTTAGCACTTGATTCAAATGCCATTGTGAGTCAGAAGCAGACTTTCTCTTGACCTTAGCAAGATTCAGGTAGATAAAGGGAGCTTTGTAAAACTGAACCTTCCTTTTGTACTTTAACCTTTTTTATTATTCTTATCATTATTAGGAGCGAAGAATCAGCTACAGTACAATGACTTACAAGATTATGTGATTAGAAAGTATGCTGTGCCCACAAGGCCAGAGTTTCTGAAACTCTGGAGCTAGTTATATATGATTGGAGTTGACTTGCATAGAGTGAGGACCTGGTTCATGGGCATGTGATTGCAGTCAATGCCAAGACACAGCTCCAGAGAAATGTGTTGGTAATTGGAACCTGTTTTCCTAAAATAATGGATGTCTTTCTGATTAAAGCAGGGATGTGTTCCCTGTCTTTGCAGAGGTATATGGGAGCATAAGCCAGGCTCAGTGATGGAAGGAAACAAACTGGCCTTTCACCAGCACCTGCTGGAGTAACTTGGTTGGTTCCATCCCACAGAACTGAGAGTCCATTCCATGAGAGTAATGTCCTGCCATGCAGGGTAAGGGCTTGTTCCTGCCCCAGGCCTTGCCTGATCTCATAGTTGGTAAGACCTCAAACCACAAGTAGCACACATAAATAGCTGGGGTCTAGCAGCCTCCCTACTGCCATCCTTGCAGTTTCATTACAGAACAAGCTCTAATCCAAAATGTAGCCTAACATCTTCAACTCACATGTGGAGAGACTTGCTGATACTCTGTGGGGAATCTTCCACATAAATAAATAAATAAATAAATATGCATTCATAGTGTTTCCTACAACATAAGAAGGTACTAAATGATTTTATTTTTTCCTGGTATTGTGGTATACTGGTTCTTTTAAGAACAGCTATGTAGAAAGTTCTAGCTGCTGACAGAAATATTATCCCTGAAGTAAGGGGACTTGTTGAGATGCCTTATTGCCCTTTTCTTTTGAGGCTTGTAGAGTGGGCCAGGTCATACTGCACTGTCAGTTTCAGATCTGGCAGCTGTCGCCTACTGCATGCTGTGATCCCATGGACACTTAGTTCTGTGGAATAATGACATCTGCCGCAGCCAGCAGGCAGCACCTCATTGTTCCTGGGGAAGGAGCAGAGATCTCTCTAGTACAAAGTGCTAAAGCCCTTGACTTGAAAGGGGAAAAGGAGAGCAAAACAGCCAACAGCAGAAAACTGGCACTGAGCTCACGCCCCACAGACAGATATTGGTCTCAGCTGCATTCAGCCTGGTCTTGAGGAATAGTGGTCATTTCAGGTGAGTGGCTTCACAGTAGTATTTAACCTTCATATACTTTAATTGAAGTATGTCAAGTGTGATAGAGATTTAAGAGGCAGATGGTCTTATGTGATCCATGATGGTCCAGTCCACATACCTTGCTGCATAGGCACGGCAGGCTCAGGCATGTAAATGTAACCAAATGCTACAAAGCAATCTGCAGCCGAGGCCGAGGCTCCTCTCACTTGTGCAGAGCTCAGATGAAGCCTAAAAGGGTTTTCTAATTTTTTTTTTATGAAAACACAGGAAGAGAAAGCTTTAGGTTTAGCTGTTTCCCACAAAGATATACGAGTAAGGAAGAGTCTGGCTACTTGAGAGAGAAAAAAGGTGGTCTATCAACAATGCTGGGAAACAGGCTATGATTTTGTGACTGAGGAAGGTATACTAATGATCCTGCCACTGAAATTAAACTATGAGTTGCTTCTACTAAGGATAAACATGCTAGTTTACCATACTAGGTTACAACTAGCAACTAGGTAATGTACTAGCAACTAGGAGTTGCTCTCAGACGAGGAGCCTATGGTAGTAGATACTGTGTGACATTACAAGATAGTGCCTGCTCCTCTCCAAAAGACTTGAACAGTCAACATCATTTGTGAATGTAGAAACAGAATTTCAGAACCGCCAGGTTTGATGGTATAGGCCTTACATGATTCTCAGCTGTCTCCAAATGTGAATTGAGAGATGACAAAGCAAGCACAGACAAAATACTGATTCAGGAGTCAGTGCCTTCCCACTGAGTTCACTGGTGGCTATGCACAGCCAGGCATGGAAGCAGCCCACGTGACCAGCCTACTGCTGCACCACCTTTGGATATGACCAATATTACTTAAGACCAGGCTCCATTGAGTCTCTTTAGGTGCCTGAGTGCACATTGATTCCTTTGGGACTGTAGGCACCTAAATACACTTCTCTGTGACCCAAAGTTTCCCTAATCCTCTAATTGCCTTCCCTTTCAGGAAATTGAAAGAGTAGAACCAGCTTGTTTGTTCAGGAAGCAGAGAGGTTCCCTATGAAGAAAGGACATGCAGACGTGTTATTTCAATTCTGGAACGTATTCATTACAAGATACAGAATCTCAAACCAAATAGTTTGCAGGTCAGAGATTGGAGTATAATCCTTAACAATTTCACCCTGGTCTAGATTAAAACTGTAAATATAACTTGAGCATTGCAACTGCTGTAACCACTCCTCATAAAACTTAGAGACCAAGCCCATCAGTTTCAATGTCTAATCAGAAAACCATTTGGAATTACATTTAAACAGATTGTCTTGGGTCAGTTTAATTGAAGTACTGGCCTTTTAAATGTGTGGGCTCAGTGTCAGTTCCTTTATCAATATAAACATTTTGTGTAAGCTTCCACTCTCCTTGTTAAAGACAGAAAGATACTTTAATGCTCTATAAGAGGTGAGCTTGGTCATGCACTGAAAATGTGGATCTCTTACCTGCTGGGTTAGATCTGGCTGGTTTCAGCTTTGTTACAGAGATTCCCACCAGAGAGACTGGCTGTAACCCAGACTCTGTAGCTCTCCTGAGGTCAGGAGCTGCATGATGGAACCCAGCACATGGCTGATTTTGAGACCAGTAGACCTGATGAACAGGCATCCTGAAAAGTCTGTCTTTAGGAGAAGCTATAATGCTGGAAAACATAGATACCAGACTCAATTGGTCTTTTGGAGTCTATCCATTGAATTCTAGAAGATGTCATCCATAAGTCATTTTACAGTAATTTCTTTTGAATTCAAAATAGAGAGTAGAGGTTTCAGATTTGTATTCACAGCTGGGAACATAGATCTAAATCAATGTTATTTCTGTCCCCAAACTGGCAGTCATACAACAATTTTGACAACTGGGCAAAAGATAGCACTAAAGCTGTTTGCTCCCAACTGAACAACTGGACTGATTTGTATTGTATAATAGAGGGGTTGTTCTGAGGAGTTGTGGCATTGCTTTTAATTAAATGTTGATGATTGAGACCCAGTTGGAAATTGATTCCTTTATCAGCCCTTTTTTAAGAAAATTAATTAAGTCTGGCTGTTGTTTGGATGAAAAATTGAGGTTTCATGGGACTGGTAACTGTTCTGGAGGCATGGAATAGAGTTCTGCTGGAGGTTAGATCTGAAAGTCATAAATTGTTCATATTTTTGAGAAAATACCTTTTACAAGTAAAATTGGATGCAATTTAACAACCCAGATAGGCAGGGCCTAGAGTGATTATAAAGGTACCTTTAATCACATTCTATCAAATTCCCAAGATTTCGCTCCTTTCTTTACCAGCAGCAAGTATCCCTCCCCAGCCAATGTCCTCCCTTCTTACCAAAACCAGCAGTGTTATTGGGGATTTTTCCTGCTGAAATACAGTGTTCATCTGGTCACCTTTTTCAGTTCCTCTGACTCCTTGCTGTCTTCTTTAAACCTTGATCCTGTCCCTCCAGCCCCTTTTCAGCAGGAAAAGCAGAGTGCAAAAGTGACTTGCTGATAGTTCCTTGGTGCTATGCCAAGATCTAAAATTCAGACTTAATGGATTCAGGAAAAAGGATGCACCACATGCCTTCAGGAAACCTCTCCTAAGAAACCACAGAGTTGGGAAAAAAGGTGCAGGGTTGACATTTTCATATTGCTGGAGAGAGAGCATCAAGCAAGGTGACATAAGAGGTGGGGAGGGAAGGGGGTGGTCAGCTCTGTCTATTCTGGAAACAAAATGAATTCTTGCTTAACCAATAAATGCACCCCTCTTCAGCATTAACAAAATACTTCCTTCTAGACAAACCCAGTCTCTCTGTCTACCTCCACCAAAGAAACCAAATAACTGAAATCATCTTGCAGAGCATGAAATTTCCTTGGAATAAGCTGTTTAATATATATTTCTGCTCTTACTTAGTTGTAAGCCACTTTTCCCAGAAGTGAGTAATTGAAGAGCTAATGGTAGTTTAATAATAATGTTTAATGGTTTATTAACCTTGTGAGCTGGTTAGTGAGAAAAGAAAATATGTTATGGCATGGACCTGTAGCTTTCAATCTTCAGCTCCTGGGCTGAAGTCACTCCTACTATAGCCAAGCCACTCTTCCAGAGAAATATTGCCTGGGTCTGTCAGGCTTATAACAAAAACAGGTTCCTTCTCAGTGGGTTCTCTGTCTGAGCATTAAAGATTACTCTACTTTTTAGCTCTCCTGAGAATGTCTAGCTATGGAAGTTACTGCATACATGTGATTTTAGCTTCACTGTTGAAAATGGTATGTTTAATTGCAGGGAAAACAAATGCTTGTGAGGCTACCCTCCCCTCAAAAGCAAAATCCTGGAGGAGACCAGAGGCATTTTACCACAGCATAAACTCAGCAGTGGCTGAAGCTGATGAAGTTACCATTATGGGATTATTTCCAGATAAAAGCCATAGTGTCTTGTCACCCCTACAGTGCCACAAGGAGAATAATATCCGGCTTTGGTGAGTGTAAAAGTTTACACCCCGAGATAGTATTTGATTTACTGGCTAATGGGGGAGATTGCAGAAGGGATGGACACAAAGGGAATATTCCCTGATACTAATGCTGCTGTGCCTGTTATGTATAGAGAGAAGTTGATATAATTTTCAGCTCCCCTCCTGAAATGTAGCTCTTGGAAATATGTGAGTGAACAATTGCTTTGGAAAAGCAAAATCTCTACAAAGAACGTGGCATGACAACGGGGACCTCCAGATGTTTTCTCTCCAGCATTAAATAGACCTTTTTCTCATACTTTTGCTTAGGCTGAAGTGCTGGCACCTTTCATTTCAATGCCCAAAGAACGTAAAAAGCCACCTCTGTTGTAGGCTCATTAGTACAAAAGAGAAAGAAGATTAAATCTGGAAAGGGAACTGAATGACCTAGTTCTAGGCCTTTACAATGAACACCCTTGGTCTTTTATCTGCACAATAAGAGGACTTTTCTACAACGCACTAAATAAAATAGTTGATCTGGCAAGAGGGAAGAAATATGATGGTAGAAAAATGGCCTTTAGAAGTATGGGCTTCAGCTCCACCAGTAAACCCAACAGTAAATATCCAGTCATCATACCTGCAATGAGAGTCATCCGACAACTTCAACTTTTGTCCGTTTAAGCGAAAACCAAATTCTATTTTAGAGTGATGGATAAGGCAAAAACATGCGTTAAAAAAACTTGGGCCCTAAATATTAACTTCTATAAAGTGTTGGCTGTGGTAGTGGTCTGTCGCTACATCTGCTCAGTCTAATATTCACACCAGTGTTTAGTGCTGTTTCCTTTTGATGTAGTTTAATTTCTGTAGCTTTGTGTTCTATCAGTTATAGCTAAGTAAAATTAGACTGCAATTTACTTATAACACCATTAGTGGTTCTGGTCAATTAGAATGCAGTTAAGTGCTATGCAAATCTATTATGGTAGAAAGCAATGCTGAAATAAGAACTTGGAATCTCAAGTGAAAGGACACTGCTGTCTGCTGTGCAGTCCCCTCCAGGCGGATTGAAATCAGCATATAGAAGATGTAGACATAAGTCTTCATTGCCGCTTGCCAAGATGGGGTACCTGAGTCCATTTCTCCCTTTTGCCAAAAACCAGGGATTTGTGGTCCGCTGTCTTTGATGGTTGTACCAGGTGGACTTTTCTCCTGTCACTCCAAATCTGGCTGGTGAGAGGAGGCCAGGATCATTCCTTAATATTGCCCCATGGATTTTGTAACCCACAAGCCATCAAGGAATAGGTACCACATAGCCATGGCAATAGCCCTCAACCTTCTCCTGCAGGACCCTTGGTATGAGAACTCCCTGAGGGGCTGGGACAGTGCAGCAGAGTTAGTTTGCTACTTCCAGCTGGATTCCCAAAACAGTCACACCCACTTAGCCTAGAGCTGAGCCTCTCCCAGCCCCTCTCCTGGATGCTCCTAGGTGCCATAGCAAGTGTCAGCTGCTGGATCCAGAAAGTATTAGAGCTGACTGCTGGTCCCGGTGTCTGAGCAAACACAGTTGGTACTTTTGTCCTTTTGCCACTGCAGCACTAGCCAGCAGTCACAGGGGACACTGGCACTTGTGGAGCCCTAGGGCTGCACGGTGATGCTGATATGAGATGAGCTGAGCTGGGAAGTTCCTGCAATGGAGCGGGCAACTGGTAGCAAACCAGGATCAGCAGGTTCAGGAGAATCCATGCTCTAATGGAATTAGTCTAATACACTGTACTGGCAGGAGGTTATGCAGTCTGGACAGACATTAGATGGCACTAAAAACCACATGCCTCAGAACCTTGTTCAAGCAGAAATAGGATTAAGAACTGCCACTACTTGCAGGTCTCTGGGAAGCATGCTGTACAACTGAAAGTTATAAGCATAGCCTAAAAAACAATTACCTAAGACACCTTCACAGAGTATTTGCTGAAACAAGTTCATTTTCATTCAGCCTCTAGTAAAACAATCTGGAAGAACTATGAATGTATTCTCAAGTGGTCACTGACCACTGGTAGTAAATTGCTGCAGATCCAAGGTGTAGCTTATGAATATCTTCAGACTTTACATGGCAGGGCTCCTGGTGCAGACACCTCTGGAACTGTAGGAGTTTTGAAATGTCCCTGTGGCACTGAATAAAAGAAATGCTTATTGAGTTGCTCTCACACTTGTAAATCATGATGGTAGCCAGTCCAGAGACATTATTGTGGGTCCCACTTATTGAAACTTAACTGAGAGTTTGAAAATAGAAACATTCAACCAAGAACAGCATATATGCATTGCATGCTTTGCCTTGAAAATGGGGAAGGGCTTCTAAGCAGATAAAACAAATCTTTTAATATCATATAAGCCACTTTTTCACTTAGCCATGTCAGAGCTAACAAAACCAAATGTTGTCAACTCACAGTTTAATTACAATGCTGGTAAGCCTCGTGGTAGCTCTTAGGGTTTGGTTTGTTTGGTCTATTTTGAAGTCAATACAGCTTGTAATCAAGTATAGGAGCTTTTGATTCTTTTGTTCTGATTTTGCTTTTAAATAAGGGGTTTACTCCTGCTTGAATGAATGTAAATTCCTTGCCCAAGAACCTGGCAGAGTTGAAAGGTAGAGTTGGACAAGGTTTTACCCAGCCAATGTAATCTACTCTCTGAGGTGCCTGATGAGGATCTCAGGGCAGGCTAATTCAAGGATTGTTGTTGGGGATGGAATGTTTAAAGGCACGTCATATGGCTGAACCCTCTTCACTGTCACAAGCATCCCTTGGCAGAAGGGTTACACTGCTCTTTGTGTACAAAGGGGTTGCATACTGGTTTTGTGCATTTGTTCATCTCTGGCAGTTTGCTTTCTGTAATTCTTCAGCATGAATTTCAACCTGTCTGCCCATGTTCAGGAGAGCATTTGCTGGTAAACAGCACAAGCGGAAGAGGCAATGGAACACTGAGGTGCTGCTGTTTTCCAGCAAAGTAAGCCCTGGAAGTTACCAGTGTGTTCATGATCTGTTCAGGGCTGAGAAAAGCCTTTAGCTGTCTTCCCCTTAGTGAATTAGATGGAAATGAGAAAACTCTCAATCTCTGCAAATCAAACCTTGAAGTCTTTCCAAACACTCTGGGCCTGGCTTTTCACAGGAGGCTGCTCAGACAATGCAGTCATGGAAACTGACTTTTATTTCATTTGAGTAGTCCTGTAGTGGGTAGCCAAAACAACCAGAAGTGAACCAGATGTGATGCTTGTCTTGGTGCAATGGTGCAATGTCCCATGGCAAACACAGGTGGGTGACACAAAATAGGAATTTGCAGGCTTCACTGCACTGTGCTGTGTGGCCCTGGAGGCCTCTGTGAAATTTGTCTGCTTGAACTTTGTTTCAGTGAGGATTGTGGTGAGGTTTGTGTGAGTCTACATATCAATGAGGCATGCAATCACTGTCAGTAATCACTCAACATTATATATACAGATATAAAGTGCTTGCTCTCATGTTGAAGAGCTCTAAAATGAACATATGTCTTCTAATTTTATTCAGCCAAGCAGACTTCTAGCTCACATGAAATCTCATAGGAGAAATCCTTAAACTTAACGACTGTTTTCTGTCACTGAGCTGATGGTCAATTTAAGATGTTTGCGATGTTGTATTTTTTCCCTCAAGTATGCATTCAAAGCATCTTTAAGTAGAAAATAGTTTTCTGTGTTAATAGTTTCAAGCAGCAGTTTCAACTACAAATCTTCTTTTCTCATCCAGATCTGTCCCTGTACAGTAGAAAGCTGCATCAATATCCTTACGTACTGCAGCAGGCCAGCTGGATAAATGAGTGCCTCTATGGGAATGAAGTAACCATTAAATTTTAGTGTTACCAAAAGATGTAAGAACAGCAGGAAGCAAAAATAATGACAAATTGTTATCATAGCTGTCCTGGCATTGTTTTGCACAATTAGTATTATTTTTATCAATACTTTGGGTGTCTCTTTCCTGCTCATGGGACCCTTTTGATAACAGCTGCCCATTGGGAGCAATGCAAGCAGCGAATTAAGAGCTAGTTCCTGGTCTGAAGGTAGGAAAAGAAAGGGTTCACAGAAAGGAACACAGCTTACAGGCAGAAGGTTGTGAAATGAGCCATGAATACTTCAACTACTTAGGATGAAGGGCTCACACTGAGGTCTCTTTGGCTTGCTCCAATGTTTTCCATTTAAGTCCATATTATCATGCATGGCAGGCATTTAAAAATACATGCACACAACAGAAAGACTGCAGAGGCCTTCCCTCTGTGAGTTGTGTTGAGACAAATGTCTTCCTTTGTTTGGATGTGCACAGTAACTACTTGGTACATTTTGATATAGATAGTTGTAAGTGGCTCTTTCCCAGGGGTTACAACAGAACATTAATTCAGGTGGCCACATTGATTCATTACCAGCTTCCAGTAAGATAATGTATGAAGTGAACGTGAAAATCAATAAGACAAGCAAAATGAAATAGCTTGAGATAAGCAGGGGGAGACAGAAGAAATCAATGCCATTCAGCTACTATGATGGTGAGACATAGTCAATAGGAGATCATATTAAATTCCTAAGTCAAATATTTCAAATACTGATCTATAACATCACCTGTGACAATAACTGTAGCAGGGATTGGCATCAGTATATTCACATGATTGCAGTGAAATTCTCCAATCAGTGAGCTATTCCTTCGACAAATTATCACAGCATGTTTATGGCTGTGCCAGGTTGTGTTTTCCAGGAATAACCTTTATATGTTTAATATAGGGAGATTTATTGATAGAAGATCAAATATTAACCTGCATTTCATGACCTGGAAAAAATGCACTACATTAGGAGTAAAGATATTGACTCTTACCTGATTACTGGTTGTGAGTGGGCACAGACACATAAATAAATACATAATACAGCAAAATCCTCTGATCAAAAGTAATTATTGCTTTCATTCAGGCCACTTGCTCAGACTTTTTTGAAAGACTGTGTATTGTCAATAGGAAAAGAGACTCAATGTTTTCTTTCTCCAATTGTTTTTTGCATAGTTTCTTATTTTTGTAAGTAGACAGCTTGGCACTGAGAGTGAAGGCTTTTATTTCTTTTCCCACCTAGGACCGTGTCATACAGCACATTATTAACATCTGATTTTAAATGCATAATTCAGATTGTCTTTTCCACAGTATTTCTCCACCACCATGGGGTCTCTCTCTCTCGCTCAACATTTCTGGGTCACACCTGTTGCACTTGGACACAAAATAAAGATGCTTGACTCCAGTTTGAAGCAGAAGAAAATCAGAAGACTTTATTGTCTAATTTTTAGTACCTTTTATAAGGTGTTTTGATACAGATTTAACATGATTGGTAAAAGGGAACAACACCTCTCTCGTCCCATTGGTGGAACAAGAGAAACACAATCAGCACATCTGTACAGATTTATTTTGAGAACATAAGTTATTTACAGAAATTGTCCTTGAAACAAAGACTCTCCTGAGAAATCTTCCTTTGGGAAGAAATCAGCCACTGGCAGGCTGAAAACCTTTCAGACCCAGAAATATCAGGCCCACAACAGCACTGAATAGCAGTTATTAGATTTTATTAGATTCTGTTTGCATTTTGAAACCTCTCTTTAAACATTCTTTGGACAAATGAGACATAGTCAGAGCATGGTTGAACTTAGCCCAAGAAGTATAATGTGAAGGCAAAGTTGTTGTATTACCATTAAAAAAAGAATTTTTTCAGGAGGCGACAGAGGCAGCAGAGTTCTGTTCCACAGCCCAGTGAAACAGCCTGGCTGCTAAAGCCAGAGTGACCCTTGCACCAGCTGCCCAGGACACCTGCAGTTGTAGGGCTGAGATGATTTACTAACACTGTAAAGAAGATGGAGACATTTGCCTTTTTGCAGGCATTTGCTAGTGAAGGGGAATTCCTGAGAAAATAATAATTTTCTGCACAGGTCTGCCACTAATTCTGGGGGCTGCTTTTTTGTTTGGTTGGTTGGTTGGTTGTTTTTTTGTTTTTGTTTTGGTTTGGTTTTTGTTGTTTTTTTTTTTTGTTTTGTTTTGTTTTTGTTGGCTTTTTTAGAATTTCTCAAATAAGAAGTCAACTTTTATTTCTTCTGGCTTTTTACTCATCATCATCATCATCATCATCATCATCATCATCATCAGTTCTTTGACATCTGTCAGCGACTCCAATCTTGGGTTTAACATATGAAACTGAAAAAATGTCCTAAAACCCTAGGGGTTGTCTTACTAGGGCCTTCCAGCAGCAGAAAAACTGAAGTTATAATGTGTATTATTTTCTTCTCCTGAAGTCTGCAGCAAGACAGTTTACACCTGATTTATTTCTAATACCACTTGCTGTTAGTGTTTTTCCCTTCCACTGACATTTTTTTCCCCTGGAAATGGATTAACGTGTATTTTTCTACACTAAGCAATACTTTAGTACCTAGATGTAACTCTGCTATAACAGCCCCCCTCTGTGTCGCCTTTGCTCCAATCATCAGAGAAACAAGTACTTGTTTATGCTGAGGTTCCCATCTGGAGATGTATCCAAATTCTCTCTGAAGTTTGCTTTTTGAAACTTAGGAGAATCCTGCCTAGGCTGGTTAGTAAAGGCTGAGGTTGCCTTTTCTCGAGTTTGTAATGTGAAGTATTGGAAGATACAATCACTTGTCTTTGTGTATCATTTGTTGTGTTGCTCTTATTCTTCATTTATTAACTGTTTGCATGCTTTCAACTGATTTAATTTCTAAGGAAAAGATCCTGACAACATTGACTTGCTTCTTTTCTGGGGCAGGTTTGCTAAGCTTCCCTGCATTTCCAGCTTATGTTTGGGGGACTTTAAATATAAGAATTAGTCTGGTGATGTGACCCAGCTCAGAATGCCAAAATGGAATTTTCACTTTAAATGTACAGCTATCTGGGATGATGCTTCCAAATGCAATATATTAGTTTTCAAAAAAAATACAAAAATGTATGTCCCAGCTAGATTTTGTTTTTCAATGATGAGATCATAATTTTTACATAATACACCTTTTGAAAACTTTGCACTACATAATAACCTTTGTGGATAATTGGATTTAAACAACTTTTTCAATGAAAAACAACTTTTTCAATGAAATTTTTCCAGGAGACCAGTTTTCATTTGTAAGGCATCAGTGAAGGCATTTGTGAGGAATTTAGTATTTTTACAGGTTTAGCACCTTTTTGTTTGTGTTTGAATGCTTTTTCTTTCATCTAATCTTATCTACAGTATTTCCAAATATTGCCATCAAATTGTCTTCCTGTATTCATAGAGTAAAACTGCCTTTTTTAATGCAGACACAAAAATAATAATTTATCTAAGCAAGAGTAAAGCACCAGCCATTCCAAATAGCTCTTTTATTTTCCTTCTTCCATTGCCCAAATAATGCAATTCCTCAGATTTTCATTGCTGTAAACACAGCTGCATTCCAGTGTTACTGCATTCATTTCAGCTGCATTACTCTGATGTGATGCAACCCAATGACAGGACAGCACTTGCACTGTGAGACATGGGGAAAAAATGGGAACATTTCCATCAGAAAATGCAGTTATTATCAGCAGACGTGATATTTACAGGCATTTACAGGAAATTTAAGCAGACCTCTTCTTTAGAGATGATGTATCTTTATATGTGTCTTAACTAAACTTATCTCTGGTGACATCTGTAATTCTACCTATTCTAGATTTGGTATGAGAAGATTGTATGAAAGCCAGTTAATCTTGTCTTTCCTTCTCTTTCTTGAGGAATGTGTGGTCTTGGTGTATTTTAGGCAATTGTCTGAAAGTGAGACAACTGAAAATTTTGTCTATCTGTTCTAGGCACCAGAAGCCACCTATCTGTGACTTGCTATTTGCAGTCTCCCATCTCATGTTGGCAATTTTCAGGAAGGGAGCCAAGTCAGAAACCAGCCCTTATTTCTATCACAGCAAAAGGAAGACATCACTCCCATCCTTCCCTTCCTTCACCTCTGCATCATGCACTGGAAATTAAGAGGATGGCAGGAGTGAGTCAGTGTTCCCAACTCTGCAAAAGTCAGTCTTTCCAGAATATCTTTTGAGTGTAACTCTCCTGTTAGTTACTGTCAGGAAATAATGCATTGGCCTTAAAATAAATCATCTCTCAACCTATCCCCACGCACACATATGGTCTGCAGTCTCCTACATCTTGCTGAGGTTTACAATCCTGCAAGGCGAGCTGTGACAGAGCAGAGACAAAACCCTCAGGGCTTTTAGTCCAATCAGCAGGACAGATAGAGGTAGAAATGGAAGCAGGAGCACCCAAAGTTTAATGTGTCCATGAAGGTCAGAAAAGTCTTTGTTAGTGGCTTTCTTGCTTGCCAGAAAGGACCCTGTAAGAATATGACTCTGCAGTGAGTTTCCTGAGTATTTTAACAGAATGCTTTCCTGTCTTGAATAAGGAGGAGCCTTCATCCAGAATCACACAGATAGGTTTTTACAGGGTAGAACAGGAGCTCCTGTAAGTCCGACAGAGGTCATGACTGAAAGTTTATTTGCTTTCATTCTCTTTCCGGAAATGTAGTGTTTTCACTTTTCAGAATCATACATTAGTCCTTTAATTTAATTTCAAACAGCACAGAGAAGTGATTTCTTTGAGGCTTTTTATCTGCAGAGCAGAAGAGGCATCACTAATCAAAGTTAGAACTGTGAATCATTATTTTTTTGCTCCTCTGGCTCAGGTACAATATATTTTAGGCTTTCAGCTCTTATGGCTTGTACTGCTCTTTCTGTGCTTACAGGCTTTCCCATGGTGTGAACACCTTGTGCTTAGGGTGGGCAGCACTTCATGGCTACCCATCAGTGCCACAGAAGGAGACAAGTGTACTCTCAAAAAAAAAAAAAATACTAGTTTTGGGCTAAAGGAAATTTCCAGCTGCCGTGAAAATGGGCCTCACTTTGCTACCTGTGATGGAGCCAGGCTGTTTTACACCAGTAAAGAAATTAGAAACCAAGCATCCTTAGGAAAAGATATGTGGCAGGTAATCACTTCTGTTTCACTAGCAGCACAGTCAGGTTTGGAACTCTGTTTATGTGGGAGCACCCTGCTCTTACTAGTTTAACTGGAAATCAGAAGACTCCATATTCTATTATATCAGATCTACACAATGTTTGCTACTCCTTGGGGAGGATCTTCATCACACAAAACTCCTACTGCCTTTTCAGACACCTCTGTGTGTTTTCTGGGATGCCCTAGGCAACCACAAAGCTCCAGCACTTGAGCATTCATAAGTTTCTCATAATTTCATTAAACATTCATTACATCTTCAATGTGCATTTCCTACAATGCTTTGTCCTGCTCTGTGCTTCATTTTATAGTAATATGGCTTTTAAATACTCTATTGTGGAAGCTTTTTGTTGCCTTTTTTTCTTCCAGAAGAGGGAAGATGAGAAAATAAAGGCAGAGATTCACAGGAGCCATTTAGCAGGGATGCTTGACATAATCTTACCAGCAAAAATCGTGAGAAATAAGGAGGAAGATAGGGAAGGCATTTTTCAGACATATTTTGGATGTGGTATTAACTGTGGTGTAAAAACTGTTGTCTTGTCCTGTGGTGAAAGCAAGAGGATGTTTATCCTTCAGCAGTTGAGCCCCCCAGCTCATTCATCCCACTTGCCATTCTGCACTGAGGAGTCAAAGGCTTGGCAACAAGTACCCCAATCCTGTGGTTTGCCCTGCTGCTCACCAGTTGTGCATGCCCATGCTGCTTCAGAGGGAAATTAAAGCAGCTCCCTGCTGTGGGACGTGATCCTGTGTCCCCTCAGGCTCACTTTCAGGTGCTGTTCAGCAGCTTTGCCGACTTTTTGCACAGATTTTGCGGGGCCACACCATCAGCACTGAGAAGCA
The DNA here is from genome assembly GCA_013400275.1 of Rhadina sibilatrix. Classification (NCBI taxonomy): domain Eukaryota; kingdom Metazoa; phylum Chordata; class Aves; order Passeriformes; family Phylloscopidae; genus Rhadina; species Rhadina sibilatrix. Next base: position 45,931 of record VWYO01020465.1, on the reverse strand, counting down.
GAACACAAAGTAAACCACAGAGAGCAGGTTAGGCAGCTTTTGGCACCCAATTCTTATCCCTGTTTGGAAAATAAAGTTCTGCACATACCTTGTATATGCACAGTGTTAAGACACCTCTGATGGGGTACAATTTAATTGCACCTACACCAGAGTGATGTGCAGGCTACTTTGCTCTTTCCAGGAAACATCAACCAGCGAGGAGGTGGAACAGGCTAGAATTCCCTCTGCCCAGCCCAAGGGTACCCCTGGTGCATCAGGTCCACTTAGGGAAGTTTGAGCAGCCTGTGGTGCCTCTACGGGCCTTTTGTGATGGTGAGAAGCCAAAAACTGCATGCAGACAAGTATGTACAGACAACAACCCCTCCTAAGAAGTCCTAGAAAAGAAATGCTGTTCTGAAAAGAAGGAAAAGTATGTTATATAAAAAATGGCATTGTTCTTGATTCTTCCTTCTCTTTGTGAAATTGTCTCTTATTTTCCAAAGAGGAAATACAGTCCTTAAATTAGATCTCACAGGGATGCTGGCTCCAGAATTGTGAAAATTAATACACAAGCAATTAAATTTGAAAACAAAAAAAAATCCCAGCAATGAATCAGGAAAGAAGTCACTGACATTAAAACCAGAGTTATGCAAATTAAGTCATAAACTCTCAGCCAAATTTAGGAAATTTTTTGATCTTTAATTCACTTCACTCTGCCATCAGAATCCTTCTTGCCTATTTTACCCCAGGATAGAAGTCCATCATTAAATAATAGATGCATAAACCGCTCTTTTTATCTCTTCCTTTAAATAAAACTCTTTATAGGAAATATTGGAGAGGAGCAAAAATTAAGGATGAAAAGAAACTACAGTGATGGTAAGTGACAAACAAAGCCAGGGTTGAAGAATTAATTTCATTCCCTGAATTACACTGATCTTATTTGCAAGGTCACTATATGCATCTTTGTTTTAGAATTCTGGAGAGTCCTACACATAGAGGAAGGAGTAAAATACAGTCTTCATTTGATGTGAATTACACTGAGTTTTGATTTACTTGTTTTTTTATAAACAGCTGGTAGTACTCTTGCAGTACTACCCTGCAGGATCAGTAAAGCTATCATTGTGCCATCACCAAACAAACCCTCTGAAGCCACACCATCCATGGGAAAGTGGAGTTGTGAGGTAACTCAGAAAAATTTGTTATATGAAATCAAGGGAGAACTGCAACTTTTCAGGGTGGCTGGTGGGCTGTGAAATTTGTACTTTGGCTTTAATAATGTTGTGTGCTTTTATTAATCTACCCAAAACACTTCAAGTGCTCAGTACACGTTACAGCCTGGACCATGCTGCTCAGAACTGGGATCACCCTGCTCTGAGTAGGTCTTCGTGGCTCCCAGGAAAGGTGTTCCCTTCTCCTTGGGGAAGGGACTTCGTGTGGCATTTTAAAAAGTCATGGCCCATAGAGATGTTCACAATTATCTAGAAAATATATCCACAGATGTTAGTGTAGCTAGCTAGTTAGAAACATGGAAGGGCAAAGTCAAATAGGTGTAGATTAGAAAAAGCCACAAAAAACTTCTTCAGTAGTCTTGGCTCAGTTTGTCATGGATGTGAGTTATGACACAACTGGATCTTTGGTGTGATGTGTAATGGGTTCAGCACCTTCTGTTTTTGCAGCCAGTTGATTTCCAGGGAGGTGGTGATGGAGCAGGGGAACTGCTGTCTCTTTGGCAATAGTGGACTATTCAGAGCAGAGTTATAACTGTTCATTTTAACTCCAGGAGGATCTCTATACATTTCAGCAGCTCAGTTGTAATTAAAAGTAGTAATTGATAGAGGATTAAAGGCTATATCATTAAAAATTACTTGACCTAACCACTGTAAGATTATTAGATTACTGAAGATAAGAAGGCACTTTCCAATAAGACTCTTTTACTCTTCCAGATTGTTCTTGACAGCTCCTGCAATGAAAATGTCAAGATAGGTATGTTGAATGTCCTTGAATCAACAAGGCACATTATCATGTTTGCAAATTGTTGCCAAATTACACTCATCAAAGGGGTATTTTACTCTGCTGATTGTTCCCCTCACAGTAATACAGAACTAAGGCTCTAGAGATGGATGTCTTTGTGCAGTGGCATTTTTGTCATGTTGTCAAATCCCATTAATCTTCCTTTGGTTAATCTGTGCTTCTAAAATACCTGCAATATTACTTGCATTTCTGTACTATTATGTATTATGTTTGTCTAACACATATTATCTACACAAGCTATAAACCTTGAAAGTGGCATTAGAATTGCAGGCCCTTTGTAGGGGGGGATGAAGGCTCTATTGTCATTCATTAAACAAAGAGATTAATTAAAGAACTGCTGAAAGAAATGGCTTAAGAGCCTCTTCAAAGTAATTAAATGTAGGGAGTCCTGCATTAGCAACAGACTGATTCTGGTAGACCAAAACAATATGTGTGGAGTTTTGGGTTTGTTTTTTGGGTTTTTTTTTAAGATTTCTATGCACTGCATAAATAACAAGCGTTGTCAATTAATAATTTAACAGTCTGTCTTATGAGCCAGATAGATGGATAGATGCATAAGAAAATTTATATCTATATTTTTTTGAGATTCCTGTGTAAAATTGCATAGAAATTTCACAAAAATATGCATAGATAGTAGTTACACATATTACTTAAAGCCCTACTTTGTAATCTGAGATTCGTATGAACATCTCAGTTTTCATATCAAAAATATTTGTGGCCCCTGAGATCAGGAAAAGAACATGCTCTTTCTCTTCTGTTTTTACTTCCCCCTTTTTTCTTTTTTCTACAAAAAATAAAAATGGGAAAGTAGAATACAAATAAAAGAATAAAATTTCTTTCTTTTTCTTTTCATATTTCATAATCTGTAAATTGATCTCACTTGGTTTTAAGTCTTTGTAAATACAAAACTCAGTAATGCAAAACTGGTCTCCACAGCAGAGATGTTGTTTACAATGTGTCATTTCTTCAGCTTTTAGCAAGGAACACACTCAAAGTAGGCATTATAATGCTGATAACTGTAACAGGAAGAAGCACAACAACATGTTTTTTTTTTATCTAGAGCAGAGTGGAAGGGGTGCTGGTGCTCACAGATACAGACTGGAACAGAAAAATACACTATTTGAAGTGCCCTGCTTGGAAACTTCCTTTAAGAAACTAAAACTTCACTTTTCCTAGATAATCTGACCTTTGGAAGAAACATTCTCTGGAGATGACGTTGACATCAGTAGGGGATAGGAGGGTTGAACTCCCTTTTGTCATCTTTCTTTCCTGTATGCAAGGTAGCTTTAGAGGCTCATCTTAAGAAACTCAAATTTTAAATTCCCTTCCTGTGCCAAATTTTACATTCAAGAAAGCAGATGCATAATTTCTCAAGGCCTGTATGTGGGGCCCTAATGATACAATAAATGTGTGGAGAACCTAGCATGGACCTGGGAAAAAAGGTACAAAGATGTACACGCACTATAAATTCATAAAAATAATTTCTTCATTCATTCCAATTTACCTTCTTATTCTGAAAGTCCTGGGCCTGGAGAAATAACACAGCTTCTACAGTATTGCAAGATATGCAAGAAATTTATGTTCCAGATTTGCCATACAATGTCTAAGAAAAAATGTAAATGGGAATTATCAGAGCCAGCATGTAATCAGGAAACAATTTTATTCAGGCAAAAATCAAGGGCAGGGGTTTTACTGTCTTACCCCATCTGGTGTGCATCTGCATCAAGGAGATGCTTGACTATCTGGGTTTCACAGTGCTTTACACTCCATGGTGGCAGGAACCCACAGCCAGTTCTGATTCATAAAACAGAGTCAAAACAGTAAGAAGAAGCTTCACTTTTCCTCTACGAGCTCAGCATTTCAAGTGACACTGTTCAGCTAGGTTAGTGGGGAACCTGGGATCAGCCCCTTCCACAGTGCACACTGTGTTCCAATATATTCAGATTGCCTTCTCTTCCTCTAGGTTACAGATCTGCAGAGCACAGAGAAAACTGAAAGGTGCAAGTGGCACTCTTTGCTGGCACTGTCAGAAATGTTGGGGCTTTTTATTAACCTTATATCAATCCTGATGAATACAAACATTGAAATAAATAGAAATACAAAAATCACCATTTCAGCTTGATGTGTGGGGTCTCTGATAAATAGTATTTTGTGAAACCCTGCCATTCACTTCCTGAATAACTGCTATTTTACAGCACTTTCAAGAGCTGGCTTTTATGAGCCATTTCTTATCATTACCCACTTATATTTTTCCTGTACTTGAGGCACCAAAGAAGCCACTCATCCTGTAGCCCCTGCATCCACTCTGCCAGCATCCCAGCAGCACACAGCATGCATATGTATATTAACCAAGTGGAAAATTCCACTGAATGGGAGCTTTCACAGTACTCTTCCAGGCTTATACCAGTTTCTGTAAGACAGGGGAGTGAAGGTATTCACTTTCAGTGCAGCAGTTTGCCAAGAGCATTCATCATTCACAGATTCCTGCCTTCCTTCCATACTCTGTGGGAAAGCCACATGCAAGATGGGCAGGACTCCTATTTGATGCATGCCCACGTGTAGGAATTAAGAGCCCTGGTTTGCTCCCTGACACCTACTGTCCAAGGTCTGATTAATCTTCCTCTCCCAGTCACAACTCTAAGAGGTTCCTCCCCACCCTCCTTAGCCTACTTATCTTTTCCTTCCTGCCAATAACAATTCATATGATCTACCTCACCCTAACTCCCAGGAGTCACTGCAAGCCAGCAAGCACTGACAGATAAAAATGAGCTGTTTGGATGGAAAGGGAGCAGCTCAGACTTAGCAACTGACCAAGGAAAGGATGCACTGTGACAGTGGTGGAGAGGTAGAGCAGGTATCTGTCGGGATGGGTAGGCACCATGTCCTACTGGCCCAGCTGATGCCTTGGGAAGGCTGACAGGAAAGAGACTGGACAGAGCTAGAGAATAAAGTAGGTATTTGTTGAAAGGCTTCCAGGCTCCACCTTGGGCAGGACAGGAGCCTGACCAGGGCTACACCCAAGGTGGACTAAGAATGGTCACAAAATGGGCAACCAGTCATGAGGTCTTACACTTCTAAAAGTTTTGGTTCATTTGCATATTGGGGTTTAATTGTCCAATTACAGTTTCAGGTTGTGAGGTCTCATCTTTCTTGTTTTCTCTCTTCACTCCACCATGCTTTGGGGCCTGAAAGTTGTCCTTGGTCTTCAGCAGGAAAAGGATTTGTTTTGTCTACCTACTCTGTGAAGAGAGCTGACTGACACTTAATATCAGGCTCAGAACTACATCCCTAGACAGCAGAGAATCTGAAAATATGAAAGCTAAAGCTTAAGGCATCATTCCCCCCCTTTAGAGGCTTGACAAGGCCTTTTTCCTTGTCGATGCTTAAGGCATCACAGCCACGGGGAGGCTGAGAACACTCATGGATGCAGGTGTGTGCTTGCTATCCCCACAGAGCAGACAATGGGTTTTGATTTTAAGGATTTGAGGAAGTGCCGCATCTGAGGAGGAAAAAAAGGCAGCAAGAGAATCCTGTTAGAGGAGCATTAGGGTCGCTGAGAGGTCTACATGCAAATATCTAGGAACACAGACATTATGTTACTCTGCAGAAGTGTGACAGGATCCTTCTCAACACATGCACAACAATGTGAGCTTGACTGTTCTGTTTGCCAGTGATTGCTCTGCAGCATTCCTGTCCTACGTAAGCAGCTGCTTTAATACTGGGCCCAGGCTGAAGAATAAGAGGAAGGGATGGCAAGTGCATAAAATACACTACACAGTAAGCATAGCAGTGCCTATTAAAAGCTTCTTCATTCCCCTTCTTGCAGTACAGATCCAAGCAAAGTATGTGCCTCTAAAACCAATTAACATTAGAAGGAGCTACCAACAGCATGAAAATAAGCTGCTTTAAAATCCTGCTATTAAAGAGGCACAATCTGGGTGCAGCTCTGTGCTGTGATTACACACAAGTACACAAGTTAATGCCTGACTTAGCTGATGGGCAGCTGCAACTGAACACAATCCCTACAGGAAATAACTGCGCTCAGCCAAGGCCATTCCGAGCCCCTGTCAATGCAGATGGTAGCAGTAAGGCAAGCAAGTCTGCCATGGCAAGCACAGAGCCTGCAGATTAATAGCTACACAGTAATACAGCTATAAATTCAATCTAGCACATGCCAATCCAATCTGTCATTATCCTGAGCCCCACACTTAACACCAAGAAGGGTTGCTGTGGTTTAACCCCAGCTGGCAGCTAAATACCACACCCCTGCTGGGATGAAGGTGGGAATCAGAAGAGTAAAAGTGAGAAAACATTTGGGTTGAATTAAAGACAGTTTAACAGGTAAAGTAATAGCTGCACACACAAGTAAAGTAGAACAAGAAATTCACTCACCACTTCCCGTGGGGAATAAGGAAATATTTGCATAATACAAGCAAAAGTGTTCAGCCACCTCCAAGAAAGCAGGGCTCCATCACAAGTAAGGATTACTTGGGAAGACAAAAGTCATCACTCCAAATGTGACCCTTTCCTTCTTCTGACCCTGCTTTATATGCTTATCATGATGCCACATGATATCAAAAAGCCTCCTCATTTTTCATAAGCATGGGAAAGAAGTGTAATGCTACAATACTGGCAACAGAGAAGGATCTAGAATATAATTAAATTGATGTAGCAAAAAAAAGCAAACAAAACCCCAAACACTAGTGAATCTGTAGGAAATGGGAATCAGGGAAGTGATGAAGCTACCACTGTTATTTATGAAAATCATCATAATTTCTGGGTATTACTATTATTTTCACAATGAGGCCATGCTTCATGGACAGCATTTGGGTGTTTTCCTGATTACATGTAGACTGCATGATTTCATACAGATCTGTTCACCAAATTCATGCCATTCCTATGTCTCATGTTATCAGCCTGTAGCTCAGCCTAGCTTTGGTGAAAATCACATTTTTAATGTAACAATGGAAGAAAAGGTACTTGTCTTGCAGTTCAGCCTTCTCACTGAGCTCTTACATAACCACAAGTGAAAGCAATGCTCTCTGCCAATTTTCTGATATGGTCTCACTATATATTCCTGGCTCAAAATAATTACTGTGTGACCCATATCATCACCCCCAATAGCTGGAGTATTTCTGGCTAGGTTTGACACTCAGCTGAAGAGCATCCCTTTTCCCCCATCCTTTTTCAACAATGCGAAAATGGAATCTGGATTAATCAAACCCTGCTGCTCACCACCTGCAGCACTTGCAATTTCCAGCTTTCAAGGCTACAGTGGCAACAGGAAAGGCTCATCAGGGCACGCTAACAATACAATTGCTTCGAAGCAAGGGTACAAAACTGGCCACATCATCCCAGGAACAGGGAGGCTGCTTCTTCTAAAATGAACTCAAGGCTAAATACCATCCCCTTGTAATTACTTATGAAATTATTAACTGGGAACAGATGTGGGACGGATCAAGGCTAAATGCTCAGAAATGTAGCTATTGCTCTGCTGGGTCCAGTTTACAGGAAAGCACATGTAGACACATATTACCTGTGCCACCTGCTACTCAGAGGACCTGACTACTGACAGAGCTAAAGGGGGAAGCTAAGAGTGAAACCAGCCCAACAACTCTAATTCTTTCTCCTATTCTTTAATGTTATGGATACACATTGGTCATAGTTATAATGGAGCCTTCTCACTTTTCTCTAATCCACTGGAAGGGAAGATAGATGCAAAAAGGTATCAGGAGAGCTTCCTCAGGTCATCAATTTCCAACTGATGAAGCAAGTCTTGAGCTTCACTTGAACAGATGAGTTCATTGTCTGTAATCATTGCAGCAACTGGGGTAGAAGTAAGCCTATTCTATACAAGCTCCTAGGTGAACCAAAGTGTTCTTGACAAAAATCAGGTGAAACTTAAACCCTTAAAAGTTTCTAATGAACTTAAACCCAAAGAAAATTACTGAATAGAGAAACAGATAAAATTTTCAGTTTTGCAAATTTCAAGCTATAGACACGTTTTGAAGTACCCTACTTTTCAAGATGAAAACTTTTTGCTTTGGAAAACAGCATTTTTTACATTTTAGCAATGATGTAGTGAAATATACAAGGGTGTTGAATCTCATTGGGTTTGAAATCTTTAATAGGAAATTTATTTCAGTTGATGCCTCCTTATAGTAGGTTTTGGTTACTATAGATTTTCCCCTCCAAATAAAATATCATAAAAACTTTTCTCATCTCTACATAAAATATCAAAACAGAATTAATCACAAGTGCCTAGTTTTAGGAGGAAGCAACATTAAACCAAGTTTTATATTACTCTTCTAAAACACCTATATTTGTTTAGATACACCTCAAAATATGATTTCAAGTAAGTGATGGGAATACTGAACTACAGAGAAGAAGACTGGTGGTGCCTGCTGCTGCACCTTGTAAAAAAACTTGCCTGTTTCTCGTTTCTGAGTGACAGGTTACTCAGTATTGTGAGGGATTCTAACAAGCTTCACAACTGATGGCACATCTGGAGAATGAGCTTTGTTTTCGTTCTGACTAATCTGAAGGGAAACTTCCCTTCAGCTCCAAATGCTGTGCCTCTGTTCTTGTCAGCCAGTTGCCTAATGAGGATGAGCTCCCTCAACTATATTTTTTCAATCAGGTAGTCAGTATTATGCAAATATTTCCTTATTCCCCAAAATCTTGAACACTGGAGAGATTAATTTTTGCCTCTTAGGAAAAAACTTCCTCTTTCTCACTTCTCACTTCTCACTTCTCTCTTCCCCTCTCTTGCCCTTTCTCTTTTTATACAGTGCAATGTAAGCTTTCCCTCATTGCATCCACACACAAAAGAGATGAGAATCTACTGCACAGCTCTAAGCTAATTTACACTAGTTAAAATTCTAGCACTGCTAGATGATAAAACCCCTCCTTAAATTTAACAACAAACACATCCTTAAGACTTAAAAATGAAATTATATTTGGCATTGAATAAAAGTCTTTCTTCTGACAGTCTACTAACAGGAAACAGCGGGAGATCATAAGAGTTTATCTCAGTCAATGCAAAAAGTAAGAAAAAGTCTGAGCTGACATTTCCCTCCAGCACATGCACACAGACACACGCCTGTGCTTACGCACAGACACCGGGACTCGCTTTTCGCAGCAGAAGGACCTCACTCACGAGACATGTGCAGGAAAGCTCTACAGACTTACAGTTCCAGGGCAAACGTATTTCTGCATGGATGTGCCTCGCAGCGTTTTCAAAGACTTCATTACTCTCAGCCAAGTACAAAAAGAATATTACACATTTGATATTTGTGATACGTGGTGTCACTGTTACAGCAAGTGCATTTCAAGCTGCGATTACAGATGCAACCGTCTCCTCTAGGGTTTAATGTTCTCGTCCACAGCGGTAAAAAATGTATCAAAGTCCTATGTCTGTAATCTGGTATAAATAATTCTTGCCCTGCAGGTTATTTAACTGAGAACTGCCCTCTGCGATTAGTGGTCAAAGATGAAAAAGTAGAAAGTGATCTATTTAAGAGTGCAGCATTTGAAGTACATATACTGTCATGGGTAATTGATTCCCACAACACTTCTGATTCAGTAGCCGTGAGGTCACACACAGAAAATGAAAGATGCATACCTACACATGTATATATCACTGTTGTCCTGCATAAAGCAAATTACAGGAAATGAACTCTTGCTAAATATTTACATGATTGTGGAAAGACTCATTTTTTAAAAATTAATAAGTAAACAATTTTCACAGCAATAGCATGACTAAGTTTTACACTCAGCTGTTGCTGCTGTGGGATTCAATACCTAATTAATTGCCATTTCCTTCACAGTCTGCTTTAACTGCAGGAAATATCTCATTTGGATATAAGAGAACCATTACTTCCTGGATGCCAGGACATGGCATCATCAACTAAGATTCAAAAAAGAACCTTTTTAACAGTTTTTTAAGGCTCCAAGACCAACAAAATAGTTCTGAGAATTTAAGGAGCAATTTTGCATTCTGTGATTTCACATGGGATAGCTTTAATTTGTTTTTAAACATCCTCGCTATTCCAAAGACTATTTTTTCAGGAATTGTTTAGAACATGTTTTCCAGCAAGGTCTGATAGGGTTTAGAGAGTTGTATTTGACACATTCAATTAGCTGGAACTATTTTCACTGTGATCCATCTGTCCCTTAAATTAGTGATTGAAAAGGCCTGACAGATGGTTTGTGGTCTGGTTAATAAGAGGAAACCCTCAGCACCATACTTGGAGTACTGCAGGTCTCAGTCCCCACCAGGACCAGAAAGAAGAAAATCTTCCAAATTCTTCAGCAAGAAGCAGAAATACACCAGCACTGGGACACTCAGACGTTCAGGCACAGCCTGTGGCCATTTCAGTGGTACGAGCCAGCTGGTGACATCATGGTAATACAAGATACAAAATTCAAACTATGTGATCAAAATTCCCCACTATTGCTGTGTGTTTACAAGTCATGATGAAAGGAGAATTTATAAACCTATGTGGCACAGAGAGACTTCAGCAGCACTTTGGAAAAGAACCAAACAGCCCAGTCAGAGACAGGGTGAAGAAAGAAGGGAATGGCTGTGCCTACTTCAACTGACCTAAACAACTACCCCTTGATATATAACTCCAATTCTAATATGTCTCCAGGGCAACAACTATGGCTCTTACAGGCCACATGCTTTTAAGGAAGCCTTTCAAAATGTACTGTTTTGATCACAGCAATCACATGGGTTCTTCAAAGTCAATCTATAGCAGGTGAAGTTAGGTGAGAGCAGGGAAGCCCTGTTCAAGCAGGCTCAGCTTACACAGGGTGTCCAAGTGCTGCCACATTTGTGTTGGGAATCAGCCAGAAACTCTAGGAACCAGCAAATGACACCACGACTGCTGCCAGCAGGAACATGGTTCTGGTTGTGCCACCAGCAGCCTCCACTCCCTGGGTCCCCTCCAGCCAGGCATTAGCTGCCATCTGCCTCTGAGCAAGACCCAGATATTGCCACCAACTTTGCTATGCTTGGAAAGAAGGAGGCACTCCTGTGCTTTCCCCAGAAGTGGGGATATGAGTTGAGAGAGGTAGTGAGGTGAAGGAAGGTAAATGTGTTGATATGTAGCACATGCTTTGCTTTACAGAGCTTAGAAAACAAGGCCACCAGTACACAGCAGAGTGCATGTATAAATTCACCCTTGATAATGCAGCAACACTGCTGTACTGCAGGTGCTAACAAGTTGTAGCAGAAAGGGAATTTTCTCATAGAGACTCATAATTCTCTTTAGGTTTTATAGTCTTGATTGATGCAGATACTCAAAAGTGCAGTGGCACATTCAGACTCCAGTGCAAGGTAAAAATCTGAAACAGAGATCTTTGACACTATTCCTATACCCCAGCAATGCAGAAGTGTCTTTTTAAGTGAATTTTCCTATACACTGGTGAATGCATTTTTATGACATATTTCTTCCAAAATTATGAAAATAGCAGAGCATGTGATGAAGCAGGAATTTATCTCAATGTCCTTGACAGTGGAAGGAGGATGGATTTCTTGATTAACAGCCATCCTGACTGGCAAAACAAGTATGGACACAGCCTGCTCTCTCCACAGTAAGGGGTCATTATGGAACCCCCAGGTCTCCTGGAGGACATTCACCATTCTGCTCCATATATCACCCTGGATGGTTCTCCTCTTACCTCAGACAATAGACTTTGGGATATAGAAAATACATTTCTTGCATTTTCTTTAAGGATTGGCGAGGTAGATAATGACCATCTCCTTCTGTAAGTCTCCCTTGGTCACTTCTTGGTGCATCTGAGGTAATGAATATGGGCCCAGTACCTTTCACTGCTTTTTATGGTATGCATTCATCTCTCAAAGCCATCTAATAAAGGATCCAGATTGTGCTTTCAGGAAAAAAGTCATCGGTAGAAAGATACTTGAAGTGTGATAGAGGGAGAAAGAAGTAGCAGAAATGAAAGGTAAAAAATTAATTTCAAGATGTTGTGTGCTTTTGGAGATGTGACAGGGAAAAAGAGCCAGGCAGTCCTAACCTCTTTAGGCTGAAAAACTGAGGGACTGTAGAAAAGCCCATCTTTAGTGATGAAGATCCATTCATCTTTGGATTCATTCTGGCTGTGAAAGGCTTCTTTATCAACACACTACATTGACATAAAAATAAATTAAGAAAGAATGAAGGAGAGGAAGAGAAAAAAGAAAAAAAAACCCTTATTAGGGTTAGGCAGGAAGAGTGAAGACAGTTAAACTGGCCTTTTATTACTGCTGTTGTTTTCCTCTCTGCAAGTGATGTTCTGCTATAATGCATGGATCAGCAAATGGCATAGTCCATACTGTGCTGCCATTAGAAAAACATCCATATGATTTTTAGTATTTGTAGCAATCAGCTTCCTGAGGGAGAGGCAGGTTGGGAAGACATCAAAAGAGCAAATGAAAATAATTTATTTGATTGATTCACTCATCTTTTTTCTGAATATGATGTTAAATAAACTAACCACATTCTTCCCTGCAAATGAGTCACTATCCAGCCATCTCTTCTGCAGTGACTCTAAATGAGGGAAAACTGCATGCAGAGGGGATGAGGTACAGCTGTTTAATAGTACCCTATCTCTTATTGTAACACATACTGACATTCTTTAGCTCTTCTTCTTACAAGAACTTTCAGCCTGGGAAAATGGTTCCTATTGTCAGAGATGGATATCACAATTCACAGGCTGTTGGAAGGATGCAAGTCCATCCCCTTTGGGGTTTGTATGACAAGGTTTTGGTAGTGGTGTGAGGGGCTACAAGGGTGCAAGCTGCTGGAAGCTTCCCCTGTGTCTGACAGAGCCCATGCCAGCCAGCTCCAAGACAGACCCACTGCTGGTTAAGGCTGAAACCAATAGGGATGGTGGCAGTGCCTCTGGGAGAACATTTTTTTGTGTGTGTGGTTGATCCCTGTATGGGTCATTCACTTAAGAGTTGTATTCAATGATCCTTGTGGGTCCCTTCCAACTCAGAATATTCTGTGATTCTACTATATTAATGAAAGGGAAAAAACAGGACAACAGCAACTGTAGCCAGAGGAGAGGGGAGTGAGAATGTGTGAGAGAACAACTCTGCAGACACCAAGGCCAGTGGAGGAGGGGAAGGAGCAGAGGTTCCCCTGCAGACTGTGGTGCAGCCCATGGCAAGTCAGGCTGTCCCCTGCAGCCTGTGGAGGTCCACAGTGGGGCAGAGATCCACTTGCAGCTCATGGAGAGATCCATGATGGGGCAAGGGCATGTTCTGTAGGAAGCCTGCACTGGAGCAGTTTTGCTGGCAGGACTTGTGATTTCATGGGGAACCTATGCTGGAGAAGTTTGTGGAGAACTGTCTCCATGGGAGAGCCCCACTCTGGAGCAGAGGAAGAGTGCCAGGAGGAAGGAGTGGCAGAGACAGTATGTGATGTAGCCCTCAGTTCCCATCCTACTGCACCTCTGCAGGGGAGGAAGGAAAGAAAATTGGGAGTGAAGTTCAGCCTGGGAACAAGAGAGGAGGAGGGGAAAGGCATTTTTTCAGGTTTGGGTTTATTTCTCATTATCCTACTCTGATTTGATTGGTAATAAGTAAAATCTATTTCCCCAAGTTATGTCTGGTTTGCCTTTCATTATATTTTCTTTCCCCTATCTAGCTGAGGAGGGGGGTGATAGAGCAACTTGGTGGACACCTGGCATCCCACCAGGGTTAACTTGTCACCAGGGAATTTAAAATATTTGTACTGGGTTGCAAACATCTATTTATCCCGGTTCAGCAGTCAGGTTTTTCATTAGGAATGCCACCTTATTTTGTGAGGTAGTGCCATGACTAGCAAAGCCTTTCTGAGCTTTAGCAGGAAAAAATGTGCCAGTCTGGGGAGAGGGGATTTTTTGGTTTTTTCAATCATATCAAGCAATTTTTGCCCTACAGCTTTGAGCTACAAGCAGGGTTGGTTCTAACACAGTCAAACCTCTACAAACCTCAGAATAGTCTCACCCAACAGTAACATAGCTGCTTTTCAAGATAGGTGATGAAAATGAGTACTTTTCCAGGCTGGTAGCCAACACCAGCAGGATGCTCTGCTTCAGAAGGTGGGGTTTTTTGCTGTATACTGAACAGTAGAAAAGGGAACAGCACATATTGATGCAACAACACTTCCTGTCTGATAATTTATGTTTGATGTTACAGGGCCTGTAGGATCTGTAGGCAGGGAGGGACATGTCAGACAAGAAGGGTGGAGTCAGGCAAGTGTGCAGCCAGTTGCAATAAAAATGTCAACATCAGTGGTGTGTCTGTATGTTGAAGCTCAGTGAAAGGAAGGCAGTACAAGTATGAATTTTCATGGGAAGTTGCTTGGAGGTTTTGATTGGTTTGGACTTTTTTTTTTTTTTTTGGTTTTATTTTTCCATAGCACAAAAGCAACACAGAAACAACATTAAGCAAAAACAGGAATAAGGANAGGATAAAGAAAAAAAAAAAAAAAAAAAAAAAAAAAAAAAAAGGGAAAACACACCAAAACTCCCAATGAAACTAAACAAAAAACCCCAACTGTGACTGAGAACAGAAGGCAGCATTTGTGGTAGAGAGCAGAAGGCAGAACAGACATCAGACAATTCATAACAGAAAAGGAGGAACTTACAGGTCAATTGCCAGAGAATGTGAGGCCAAGAACTGTTAGCCAGGACAAGTGTGCAAAACACAAGGGAGAAGGGAAGATAGTGCCTGAAAATCCCTCATACAGGAAGAGAAAGATTCTGCACTGGAACAATCAAATCAAGTGAAGTGGAGTGCTGAAAGGCTCAGAGGAAAAGCAGCACTGTTTGGGGATTTGGCAGGGGGATGGTTTGTGGGTCTTTTCCAGAAGAAAATCAAGAACTTGAGATGAGGAAGGTACAAGTTCCTTTCAGACCAGTGAAATGCATAAGATTTTTAGAGAGTTCATTAGGGCTTAATTTACTATAAGATTGACAGTCTACAGAAAGAAAACTCACCAGATCTCCTCTCATCTACAGCCTGACACTGCCACCCCTTCCATTTTGGCCCTGTTTGAGTCCCAGGTCAGTACCTATAGCCAGGTATGCTGGGCATTTCTTTGGGTAGGAGTGTGTGCAGCCAAAACCTCTGTGGCCAAAGCAGGATGGAAACCCACCTTCCTTCACTCCCTGGGAGAGCCCTCTGACCTTGGGTGGGGGGAATGTTAAAAGCAGGTGCTCCACCATATGCCACACCTTCTCCTCCTTATTTTCTGATTTGTTTGTGTGGCCATATTTATGCACTATATTCATAGAAAATACATCTGCATCCTCAGCAGGCAGAGAATTTCTAACTCAGCTTTGTAAATCCTAACCCCTAACACGAACTATTGGCTACTGCCTTGATGCTCACTGTAACATCTCTCATGGGCAGGTCCCATATAGTTATTGTAAGTAAAAGACAGGGAAGGAAACAATTTTCAAAATAACAAAACAATCCTAGGTCTTGTTTTGTAGCTTGCACTGCATTACATCATGCTTCTGTGCAGCAGCCTTGGAATTGCACAGTGCCAAGAGGGGGAGCCTTAAACATTGTGATTGAAATCTGACTTCTCAGCCAAGTTCCTGTTGATGATATTAATGACAGGTCTGCGTGTTACTTGTGCCTCTAAATAAAGTTGGTGTAATTTTTTCAGCCAGATTGCTTTTTTCTGCTTGGAATAGTTATATTATTATGTTGTATTATAGTTACACAACTCAGCAAATATGACTGCTGTGACCAGTAATACATACTGTAAAAAGCTTTTCTGGATTTAATATGTAAGTTCTATACTGCTAGGGTTCCTGAGAGGATACATCTGATGAGTATTGGGAACATGTATTGAATAAGTTATTCAGTTAGGGCTATCAGTAATGTGTAATCACAAATTAGATTAATTAAATACAGGTCATTTCCCCTTGTTGCTTGACCTGCATTAGTCATAATGCAATTGTCTGGATACCACTCTGTTAAGCTTATCAGCTCAATACCTCATTTCAAGTTATTTTCATATAACATTATTTTTAATTTCTGATGCATTCTGAACTGAGACCTGATCTGAAGTAACACTTCCACACAAGCCTCTGAGAGCATCCCTTTTCCTTTCATGAGCTGCAAGTGAACCCAAGTGTAATGTAGGTGATGCAGTCTATTGTTTAATGCAGCAGCCCACAGACCTCATCGTGTTGATGACACCGGCCATCAATTTGCTAATTCTACAAGTGAGCAGAGATCATGAGATATAGCTATATATATTATATAGCATGTTAATTATGTGTATGAGCAAATGCACTGCCTTGTCTCACTTTGAGGTCCTGATCTTCGAGTGTCACTTTTTAATGCCAGGAATTAATAAAGGAGACAATACCTTCTGTCAGAAGATATTGGAACTGACATGACTGGGGAAAAAAGCAGACAAGCTTTAGGAAGTAAAAGCCTTTCTTTGGGTCTGAAATGGAGTTTACTGGATTTAATGCTAAATAAGGGTGGAGCATGATCATTCTGAATTTGAGTATGTCAGACCAGTTGAGGGAGGTGGTGATGTTAAGATGACTGTGGCAAGGAGTTTACTATACTCTATGGAAGAGAAAGAGACAGGACTGAGACACAAAATATTAAAAAACAGAATGAACACATGAATGATTGAATGAATGCTTATGAAACATGAAATTGTGCACAGACACAAAGGAAATGCAGTGCGACATAAAATGTGTGGGACATAAATGCAGTGTGACTATAAAGTCAAAGTGACTGATTTTTAAAAAGGGATCATAAAATGACACTTCAAGCCCCTTATCATAGTCTAAGGCTATGTATTCTTGTAAGACTTTGTTTTTTAGGCTACATCTTGGTGTGAACCCAAGCACAGCCATGACGTAATCAACCTTCCAATGAACAGTCACAGTCTCACAGATAATTTAGAGCACAAGGAATGTGTTCATTTTGAACAAATCTATTGCCTGTATAATCCCATTGGATCCAAAATTCATAATTTCACTTAAAAAAAAATAGTAAACTCCATAAAGCCTTGACATGTTAGCAGCAGCAATATAAATGATCAATATTGCAACAGAGTCTGCAGTCCTCACAGTCTAGAAGGGGAATTAGTGCAGGAAGTAAAATGTTCTCAGAGGCATTGAAAATCAAATGCAAATTTCAGTCTAAAGGTCAAGACCAGATAACATTAAATACAACCTTTCATATGCCATAAATGCACTGAATATATTTCCATCTATTTTCATATAGATAAAGGGACTTGCATTCACTCACATTTTAAAAGCAATTTTTAGAACAGTAACTCTCTATGTAATGCTCTGGCTCCATTAACTCTCTTCTGTATAGTTTTGGGCAACAAACCTGAGATGTCAAGGGCATGGAATAATTCAGAACTTCATATTAACTTCAGAAACACAGAACATTTACCTTTGCTGGGTTTTGACATCTTTTTACACTAAAGCTTTCATTTTTACTTAATGATTGCAATTGTCTTATATCCTAAAAGGGGGATATAAATGTTGCTAAGCTATTTCTTGCCATACTCTGCTTCAGAACCATTATCACTAAACCTCCACTGTCACCATAAATTTACAAGCAGGGTATTTGAAGGGGGAAACATGGAGGAAAGAACCTTTATAGTGACATTAAAATGATCCCTTAGCCAAACATCACCATAAAAAAATAGATGTTGATGGATTAGCTGGTTTGTTTCTCACAAACCCCATTCATGACATAGCATATGGCATATGGCTTCTAAAAAACAAGGGAAGATTTGAAACACACTGCTAGGAAAGCTGGTAAAAAAACATTTCTGAAACACTGCGCATTTATCAACCAGAGACTGTCAGAAGGTGTGAGGCAAGGAAAGCGAGGGAGAAAATGCATAGGAGTTTAAGATGATATACCAATTGTTTGCTTTAATCCCTCTTTAAAAAATGGAAAGAAGAAAGAAAGAAAGTTGCTAGTTTTATTGCACGTATTGAGCAGAGGTCAGCCAGTCAAGCAGAAATTGGAATAATTCCTGTTGATTCTTCCTGCTGTAAAAAGGGAAAATATCTTTCTTTTGCAGTATAGTTGGGCTCATTTTTCATATCTTCTGTGCATAACTATTGTGAAATTTTATTTAATTATATCAGAATTTACTGAAAAAATGATGTCTAAGTAATAAATTAACAGAGTGAAACTTTTCATAGAGATAAGTAGCAAATAGCAGAGGAGTTTTTCTTCCACTTCTGCTGGATGACATTTAACAATACAATCTAACATAATCAATAGAATAAACTTGACATTTTTTATATAAAATTAGTTTCCTCCAGGGACCCGGGGAGCAAAAAAATTAACAATAGGATTTAATTTTTTTTCTGTAGTTCTGACTTTAAAAAGTGATAAAAATTTTTCCAAAGTGGTATTTATTATGATTTTCAAAATTTTAAAATAATCCATTAATTCTAACACAATTTTTTATTCTTCTTTTGGGTTTTCTCGGCCTGAGAGAGAAACTTAGTTCACATCATTAAAAGAAAATTGGGCATCACAGTTGGACAAACTAAGATAGTACTGCAGCTAAGTGCTTTATTAATAGCCCTCTGTGTACGCTGGTGTCTGAAAATGCTGAAGGAGTATTAGGCAGAGGAATGTGCTAAAATATTAACCCATTTTCCCTTTTTCTTCTTCAGCTTGACATTTACATATGCACAAAACATACAGGTAAATAAAAGTTTTAAACTGTCTGCTGTCCTGACACTTCTAAAATACAGCCCCAAATCTTGCCTGAACATTTAACTTTATTTGTAGAGTGTAACTGTGGTCCCCTCTCCCACCTGGTTTCAAGAGCTCCATTGGGATTTCCTGTCATGAGCAGCTGTGTGATCTGCTCCTGCTCAGGTGTGGATATCCCCCAATCCCTGAGCATTCCCAAACCTAAGTCACTCCGGGAAAGAAACTGGGTATTTCCCTGCCTAAATATCCTGATGAGGTAGAAGAGGCAGATACCTTCAGAGAATGCACTATGTGCAGGTCCCCCGTAGAAGCAGAACATGTTTAGAGGAGAGGAATAGGATGCTTATGCTTGGTTTTGCTTCTCATTTACTCCTCAGCTGTCTGTTTAGGATCCCATTCTGAAGTCCTTAAGCATCTCTCTCTGGTTTCCTTATTCAACCACATCCCCGGAATTTTTCTCAAATTAGTGACTACTTTGCTGAAAAAGGTAAGCTCTAAGCCATGCTCCTCTCACCAGTGCTAAGGTCAGGTGGCCCCTTTAGCAGCTCAGGCAGACTTTCTTTTTTTGTACCTAGTCTTCCCTACATGAAATAAAAGCACTCAAGGGACCAATTTGAATCTGTGGATTCCCGTATGCAGCAGTCACCTAATACTTGGAGAATGAGCATGGGAAAACTTCCACCTTTTCACAGGGCTGGCTGTTACTGGGGAAGAACAACCAACATTAAGAAAGGAAGGATGCAAAGACCAAAGTACTCTAAGGAGTAGCATGGCCAAGATCAGAGATTAAGATCAACCTCTACATGGTGACTAGGAACTACATCAAAGCTCTCCCAAAGTGAGAAGTGGCAGACAGGCATAGGAGAACAGGACCAGAAGACATCACCAGCATTATTAGTCTCTTCAGCTTGTGTCTAGATCTGTTTGCTAGAGATCCAGATTACATATCTTGGATTAAGTATCTTCCTGGGAGAAAAAAATTGGATTTCACCTGAAAAGACATGGTGGAATTTTTTCAGGAGGACTTTCCTTCCTCATAATGTCAGGATAAAGGAGTAGGCCGTGTTGGGGCAATATTCCATGGGCAGTGGTCAAAGTCCCATGAACAGAGATGCTTCTAAAGCTGATATTTGGACTTAGCAGTCTGGTGGAGCAGCTCTTCGATGGTGAGGTGAAGAGAAGCCCAGGAGACTTTATCCCTTCACAATGTTGACAAAACATTAAAGCTGGGGCAGCTTATACAAGCAATAAGACAGGTNAAAAAAAATAGGACCCCTTCTCACTTGATGAATCCATGTGAGCAAAATAAAATATTTACCAGGGAAATATAAAAGAGAATCACCTCACTCGCTGAAATATTCAGTTGAGTTTCAAGGGGACTTTTAAAACATTCATTTGAAAGGTTTTTCCAGGTGAGAAAGACACAATTATTTGGCACTCTCTCCCAGGAAAAACAATAACTTGTGCTTCATCTCCTTTTTCTGCCCTTAGGCCTTCAGCAACTTTTGGACTTGTCTGTCCATGCCATCCTTGCTGGTTTTCTTGATTTCACCTGAGACAAAATAAACCATCTCAGTTCACAGAAGAACCGATCCCTGCCTTTAGCTATGCTATTCCTGAGATAAATCAATGTATCTGCTTCACAGCATATCAGTTTCCTCTAGGTTACCTGTCTGCTATATACATTTGCATCTATAGATTTTTTTAATGGGCATTCTGACTACTTCCTGCCACAAAGGGAGTGGTTAATTAATTTTGATGGTTACATCCATTTCCACTGGTGTAGGACACAGACAAAGCAGTACATACTGTGACTGCCCATGAGCAAGGGAAGAGGTACAGCCCTGTCCAGACAACCTGAAGTTGCTCTCCTTCACCATTGAACCCCAGGGCCAGGTAAAATAGTTGCAGTGTTACCATAGCAACAGTGGGCCTGTAGCTATTAACAAGACTCATGAAATGAAATTGATCCTGCTTAGACCACGTGCACAAGAGGCAGAATCATCTCCCCCCCTTGAAGAGTGAAGGATAACCAACAAGCCCAAAGAAGATCTTTCAGCTCCATATATCCATTCAGATTTACAATAGCATGTGTTCCAGCTTTATGACAAATCTAAGACAGGACACCTCTGCACATAAGTTTTCAAACAGCACTCTGCCTGCTAACCTTCATCACCAATCACACTATCACCCTTTTTCTCTCTGGCCCAGTGCTGTTTATTACACCCCTCATCTTGCTGGAAATAAAAGCATCTTTATGTATTTCTCACCACTTGAACAGACCTATCTGAATCAACCACAATCAAAAGGGAACATTTAAAACTAAGAGCTACTGCATTTCCAGGAGTGACCTAGAATCACTTCTAGCACAGCAGCAAAGGCTGTATAAAGAAAAGGGCCTGACCATTCCCAAGACCTGTTCCTAGCTAGAGCTGCTGATCTTTTAATTGGACACAATCCCTGGGTACTATTGCCAAAGAGAACTGGGTAGATTTTATTTTAGCTCAGAGTTATTTAGCTTAATTACCCAGCAAAAGACCTCGAGGTAGGTATGTAAAATGTAATTAACATATTTTACTTGAGGCAGCTGAGTTGTTCAAAGATATTAGGGATTGAAGATTGCAGTAAGGTCTTATGTGTACACATTAAGCAAGCACGTGCAGTCTTCCTGTAAGCAATGTGCACCAGCTCTGCAAGAGACTTTAAAAAAGGCATTCTTAAGTGTACCTTAAGAAAATTTTAAGAAAGAAGGGTTTTGTCTTGCAACCTTAGGCCAGGACAATAAAGGAGTGCTGTTTTCCTTCTCTGTGTAGCCAGGAGACCAGAGGTAGCACAGCTGCTCTTGTTTACATCTGGCAATGCAATTCCATCATTTTTTCATAGCAAGGCCAATTCTCAATTTCAAAAACTAGAAAAATAGTTTGAGTAAATTAATGTGTATCCTGAATTGCTCAGCGAGAGAAAATTATTAGACTGAGACAGAATTATCCTTCTTCCTTCAATGATGTGTCTATTGCTACAAATTGTGATATGTCTTCATCCAGATCTTATTGATACTAATTGGGAAGTATCTATTAAATGTCTTACAGGCTCAGACTGTTTTCCTCACCCCCTTTCTGGATTTTGATGGAAAGGATTTGATTTAATGCCCACTGCCACCCACAGGAAGTCTAAAAGGGGAACGGTTCACAACCCCAAAGCTGAACTACTCTGATATGGAAAAATGCTAGAAACATTACAATAAATAGTGCTATTGACAATGCAGGCACTAAAATAATGAGTAACAGACCTCTCATGGTCTCTTGTGAGGCTTATGGTAAGGTGTCAAGAAGTGGCAGCACAAGAAACTGATCCCCAGTCACACTTCAGGTCCCACTTTGAAGACTGGAGACTTTGGACAAGATTTAGATCAACTTCTATTCTGTGAAGATTCCAGATTTATCATTCCATGTAAAGACATACATGCTCTTTTCTCTGATAGAAACTGTGAAATTTGCCACCTTTTAAGAGAAAGTAGCTGCTCAGACACGGTTAATTCAGTCTCAGTGGTCCAACAAACATATTTGACCAGCTGGGTCATCTTAAGCTGGTATTTTCTCCATCTATTCATTCTCAATATGAAAAGAAATAAAGTCAGAAAATGTCAAAATATTGCATTTGCATCAACTCAACTCCAGACCACAGAAAACATGGAACTGTAACTTAAGCAGTTAGATTTAACAAGGCAGAGAAGAAAATAGGAAAACTCCTCAAGCCCAAATCATAAGCAGTAAAGCTGGAAGCTTAAAAGAGAAATTATGAATAAGGATTTAAAAAAAGAAAATCAGTTATTAATTGTATTTTAAATCTTTCTTTACATCTGCTACCAGAAATGATGTCCATCTCTTTCTATGTAAAGCAGTACTACTTTGGAAGATGTCAAGTAAAACTGATCCCTGAGGAATCAAATGTTGATAAATATGTAATAAGGATACAATAAGTAATTCACAAAAATTGTATTCATCAGCTCAGAGAACTGACTTAATTCTGTCTTAGTACAACTCATTGAAAAGGAGCATGGCTGTAAGTCTTTCAACCCATATGCCACTTAGGGATCCATGTCCGTCTTGGAGCAGAAGAGTTATTGCACAGTGACGAATTTCTTTGTCGACACCATGACTTCAGGAACAGCACAGCAAAATTAGATCTTTCACAAGGTGAAAATCATTAAATACTGTGTGAAAATTATTTAATTCACAAGTGCCACGTAGCGTTCAGTTGAATGTGTATGGACAGCTCATTTATTTCAAAATATTTGCATTTGTCAAGCCTGTCATGAGAGCATGCACCCTTAAGGAAAAATTGCTTTTGCCTCTGCTACACCATCTCAGACAGAATTTGTCATTTGATAGGCAGGTGTTATTACCTTGGCCTTTTACACTAGCCAGGGACCTGTTTAGCAACAAATCAGTCCAGTGGGGCCCCCCACCTCATTGAAACAGACAGGAAAATAAGCTTAAACATGAGGGGGGGAAAAAAAAAAAAAACGAAAACCAAAAATCATTTTGACAGTGAGAGTCATCAAACCCTGTCACAGGTTACCCATAGAAGTTGCAGAGTCTCCATTCTTGGAGGTATTCAAAAGCAGAGTGGCTATGGCCCTGAGAAACCTGCTCTAGCTGACCCTGTTCTGAGCAGGTGTATTGCACCAGCTGATTTCCAGAGGTCTCTGTGATCTCAGACATGCTGTGAACCTGTGAACAGTTTCTAGCTCATGTTTGGCACCATGAGAAGAAGATCCTTTTCCTCCTGTCCCCACAGAGGTGCACACCACCGTGCACAGGAGACCCTGATAAGAGCTCATCAGAAAGCAGGGCTTGTGGGGCCTCCATGACCAGGTGTGATCACACAAGGAAGGAAACACCCCTCTCTAGAGTACACTTCAGAACCTACAGACTGAGCTTTGGGACATTCTTTAATAAAAAACTTACAAGATTTTTTCCTTCAAAAAAACCCCCGCAAACAAACAAACAAACAGAAAAAACACACACACACAAAAAAAAAGAAAAAAACCACACCAAAAAAACCACCAAAAAACAAAAAACAAAACAACAACATAAAAAAACAAAACCAAAAAAACCTACAAACAAAACAACTACAAAAAAAAAAAAAAAAACCCAAA
>VWYO01020465.1:280-17896 GCA_013400275.1 Rhadina sibilatrix | reverse complement strand
TTTTTTTTTTTTTTAACAGGCTGGCACAGCTTTGCTTTCTCTATACTTTCTGATCAATTATATCTACTGCAGGATTAAGGTATGCCATTTGAAACATTTTAATGATTGAGCTGAAAGGTTTTTATAGAAAAGCTTTTCTTTTTTTTTGAAAGGGAAATGAAGAGATGATGTATCTTAGAATAAATTTTGCTGTCTGTAGTAATGCCTCATAAATTTGCTATAGCACTTTATAGACATTAGAAAGAACTAAGGACCTTTTGTTGATTCCATTTGGTTTTTCACTGGCAACAGAGCTTAGGGTGTTAGGTGACAACAGCATTGGTTCCCTGAACCCAGAGGACAGTCTGTCCTAGCTGCTACAGAATAAGGCCTTCTTTTCCATGAGGCAGAAGGTACAGAGCATAATGTGCTTGCCCACACTGAAGCCAGTTTCTATCTCTCAAACTATGCACAGTGATACCTGTCTCATATCTCTCAGGAGCTCTAAAAAATAAATCAGCTTAAGGCTGTGTTGGGGATCTCTACATCTCTGAAGACACTATTAAAAATCAGTGTTTGTAAGGTCTTCTCTCATTAGTACACCTCAACTTTTTTCCTGTGAAGATAAATAAAAGGAAAGAGATTTTTCAATGTGGTCAATTTTCTGTGCATGAATGCACCCACAGGGGTGCAGGAGAGGCTCAAGGGGAAACTTGCTGGAACGCAATAGAAAGGTTCTAGCTATTCTTACAGGTCTAGAAGCTTACAGGTACTTCTGGCAAAAGGCTACCCAGCAATTAGTGATTTCCTGTGTGCATTAGTCTTTGAACAATATTTCTGCAGATGCTCTGCAATAACTTAGAAGATTCCTCAGTTCTTGGGGTCTTTTTCCCAAGTTTGAAAACAAGGCTGTATGTTTTCAAACCTGAAACATGATTTTCAAAGGTGCTGGCCTGTTTTAAATAGTTTATCATGTCTGGGCTTACAGAAACAGGATGTTACTTGGAATGTATCAATTCACCAGTATCTAAAGGCTAAAGGGTCCCAGCCTGCAGCCTATTTTCACCTCAAGACTGTCATTCACCACAGACTAGAAGAAAATATTGTTTTCACAAAGCTTTATCTTCTCTTGAGGAAGGATTCTCTGGTGTGTATTATGATCTGCTTCCCCATTACCATTTGTGAAAGGAATGAATTAGTGGTACTGATTTGCAAATATTGGCTGTATCCCATGGAAAAATAATCAGTTCTCATTGCATCACTTTAGGAGGGCAATTTATTGCACAAAATAGATAAGCTGTGGTCATGGAAGGTGTATTGCTACATGCATAAAATAGCATTAAAACATAGGGAAAAAATTGGGGTTTACACCTATGAATGTTGTTTTTAAAGTAATGTAAAAAACTTTGGGCTTTGCAGTAACAGTTATTTCTCCCGTTAGCATTTCATACCATTTTTTTTTCTGTTTAAACTTGCTGTTGTTGGACTGAAGCAGACTGGAGAGGATTTGCTCTCCTTGGCAGCTGCTGTGTACAGCTGATGCTTTCTCAGGGCCTGGCTCTCCTACAGATGCCCCGGAGCTGCACTGGCTCCGGTGAGCACCCTGCCAGTTCCTATTGGCACAAGGGAGAGCAGGCTCCAGCCACCAGCTCCGAACAGAGGGTGTCAGAGCATAGAGCTGGACACACCCTCGACCCAGCTGAGGGCAGCAGCACCTTTAGCTGGTGCCCAGCCCCACTCAACACGCTCAGCTGAGCATTTTCTCTTCCATGGCTGGGGTGTGGGATGGAACATGCAACATGCAACACTTCCTTCCTCAGGTATAAGGAAGCTGGGAGGAAAGCAGTGGCTGTGAGGTGCCAGCCACCTGGAAGAGCACAGCAACACAATGCACCTTGCTTTGAACATGCAGGTACAAACCCTAAACATGAAAATGTCTACTCTAGTTTCCTCATATCTGTATTAGATTTAAATTGCTGCTGTGTTTTGGCCCAATGACACACCAGCTTTGAAGTAGTAGTGTGAATTCTCAGTTTGGGTCAATTTTGAAAGAAAGATCTGAGTCTTAGAGGCTGGTAGTGACTCTTAAATATATTTATTTTCGATCTGTTCCTTGGTCTAAACAAACCAGAGAAGAGATCAAAGGGAGTGCTCATCTCTTCAGGCATTACCTGCATTTTCCCATCTCTGGGAATACAGACACAAAAAATCATGATCCAATGGAAGAGGGAAGAACTGAGGAGTCAGTAAGGAGGTCAGAAAGAAGGAGTAAGAAGTCAGAAAGAGAAAAATGCATCAAAGGCTTGTTAGAGAAGGATTCCTAAATAGACAGATGATAATAACATGTTATTTCTGTCAAAATAATGAAAAATAGATTGCAAAATAAATTAATAACAAAGGGCAGCATCTGGAGAAAAGTATAAATTTCTGATTTATTCCAAGGGGAAATATGACAAACCCACAAAACTAAATCAGAATATATTATAATTTTAAGTTTCTCCTCCAATGCTTAGCAGCCTGATGAGCTGTTGTTTTCCTGTACACTGCTCAATAAATTGATGTGTGGATAAGATTAATCACAGTTTGTTAACCATGAACAAGTTTAATTAATTAAAAGGGAAGAAGCCATTCATAGATGGACACCCATAAGGAAAAAAAAAAAAAAAAGAAAAAAAGCTTGCTGTGTGATCTGGAAAATGAGTCCAATCAGGAATCTGAAACCCACATTAGGCAAGCTGGTGGAAATTATTATAAAGAATTAGTTCAGTAGACATAAGGGCAATATTTGAAGTAAAGCAAAATCCTTTATAGAATACAGCTTTAAATCAGAAATAACTTGAGTGCTATGACCAAAGATGTTTTTGTTACTATGGTTTATAATGCCTTGAAAAGGCCCTTTACTGAGTACTTTTCAACACCCTGTTTTCATGGAATTAAGTAAAGTTGACTAAGAATTAAGATTAGTGATTTAGATTGCTAGATTAAGAGTCTATGAAATGACAATCATAATTTTTAGGTAAGGATAAAAATCTATCATCAATTTTAAAAATGGAAGAGGTTGTCAATGGCACCAATGCTTTGATCTGTGATGGTCAGCAGATTAAGCAGTCCTAGAGTAAATAGTGAGATAGGATAATTTAGTACTGGACAAAAGTATCCAGGACACTGAAAATGACTGCAGAAACTCATGATACTGAGATGCTGGTGACCTCTCAGTAAAACAAAATAATTTTAAAAGAAACATAAATGATACATACACCATGATGGACCCTAAATGGGCTATATCTCAGAAAAAGGTCTTGAACTCAGTGTGGATGGGTCCAAAATTTAAAGGAATTTAGAACCTACCCAGAGTCTACACATCAGAAATAGTAGCCATTGCTCCAGTAGCATACATTGAAAAATAATATGAGCATCTTTCACAACACTAAGTAAGCTATTTAATTTATAGGAAAAAAAAAATTAGAATATCCCAAGTACTGTTGTCCCAAAACAAGTTCATTCACCCAGTGTGAAATAGGCCGGTCCCCATACAGTCGAGGTATTTGATTTATTAACAGTTCTGCACAGAAGGGGGTGCTGCATTCCAAATTCACAGAGCCAGAACCACAATTATCAAAATTTTCACTACTTACATATTTTACCAAACAAAGGCATTAATGTTTCCTTGGCTACAAGTTACATAGTTCTCTTAATAACTAGTATTCTATCTTCCATTGGTTAAATGATTCCCTCTCTAATTAAGCCACATGTTCAGTGTTTCTCTTGGGTTGGTGGGTTTCTTGAGCCAGCGGTCTGTGAGGCAGTGGTTGTAACCTCCCCCTGCCTTTTCAGCTGGAGCTGATTTCAGCACAGTTGCTGAGTTGGCTTTAATAGCTCCTTCCTTATCTTGGGTGTTCTGCCAAATGTCCTTGTGGTCCACAAGTTCTGCATTCTTTGTGTCCACCAGCAGTGGTACATCCTTCTCCCCAAGCTTTGTCAGCCTCCCCCTAGGTCTGAGATCATCGAGGCATGTCAAACCCTAAACCTTAACTAGGCAATTCTACCAACAAGTAATCTCCCTTCCAAACACTTGGATATCAGTGTGTCCCAGCCTTTGAGATGATGAAAGACACCTTACACTGTATACCTGCTTAATACATTGCTTCACCTGCAAAATACATTGAATTCCCCAGCACTGGTAATGTACTGACTTAGAAAACAGCCACTGCCAGTAAATAAACTTTGCCCATGTTTGTGTGTAGGAACTACTACACAACTCATAAAGCCAGCAATGCCGTATCTGTAAGCAAGAATTAGATGTTAACTGAATATAGTAAAGAACAAAGCACTGACTCCAGAGCAGATGGACATTACACAGGATGTTTGGTAGTCATTCTGTGTCATCCTATAAAAAATAACAGCTTTGTTCTGGAAGGAATAGTTCACAGAGAAAATTAATTCTTTCTCAGCAGGACAAAATCATTCCATTTACTTTCAAAATAAAAAAAAAAAAAAATCAAAGTTGTTTTCAGGGGGAACAAAGAAAAAAAAAAAAAAAAGCCTAAAAAAAACACACAATAAAAGAAAACAAACAAAAACCCCACATACAAACAGTCCAAAAAAATCATAAATTGCTGCTGCCCCAACTTCCTTCTCTATTTCCTTTTTCCCTGCGAAGGATTAAGTTTCTCCAGTTCATTCTGAATAAAGTGCCCTAGAAATCTTATTTTACTAACAGCACAGAAAGATCATGCATGACAGGACAGCATCAGTTCTAACAGGGGCCTGGATTAAATGAGATTGCATTAATTAACATTGGAGAGGACAGTGCTAAAATTTAGGGGTAGTGTCACTGAACTCTGAGAGGTTGTGCTAATTTAAAGTGGTTCAACTCATTCCCCGTCTTCAGAGAAAGTGAATACCAACTTATAATTAACATAACTAAATATGAATGCACATGTCAAAAATTGGAAATTAAATTAACTTGCGTATGTTGCACAGCTATTCCAGTGCCCACTTCCAAGAAATGCTGCCAAAGATTAACTGCTCGAAAAAAAAAACCACACACAAAAAAAAACAAACAAAAAAAAGAAAAAACCAACCAAACAAACAAAAACCCAAAACAAACAAAAAAACCAAACAAAAAACAAAAAAAAACAACAAAAAAAAAAAAAACCCCCAAAAAAAAAAACCAAAACAAAAAAAAAACCCAACCAAAAAACCCCAAAAACCTGATCATTAAGGAGNAAAAAAAACCACAAAAAACCCCCCATGATCATTAAGGATCTGGAGGCTTTAGGATTGTATTAAGGTAAGAAGTAAACAGTGCTAAGGTTTCTCATCACTTGAAAAAGTGTTTTAAGGGATATAGACAGTTGTAGAAAGTACCAGACTTGGTAGCTATATGCAAAGAAAACCCTCATCCAGAGATACTATTCAGATGTTTTTTGCTTCAGACTTAGGGCTCTGAGGCTCTTTTTTTTACCTTCCAATCCCTAACTTTACATCCATTTGTAACTACTTTTTCTTTGCTTTCCTACTGAAGCTGGAATAAAACATGAAATGGTTATGTGCTTTCAGAAGTTTCTCCATCAAAGACCTGAAATATCACTGCCAGTGAACAATAGTGAGCTCCTCCTTCTCATTACACTGGCATCTAAATTCCCTAAGGATAACTCAAGAAACAGGAGCTGCTACCATCATAAATATTCCAGTGTAAAGAAGATTCTAGAAAAATGACTGGGTGTAACTAGGAAATAGAAAGAGAGAATGTATTACATGGTAAATTAATCAAAAAGTTCCCTAGAACTAAATTCTTGAAGTGGCTAGAATATTGATGAAATCATTGACTGCTTTTTGCTTTTTCTTTGAAGAGATATGACAGTTCTTCAGGGCTTAACCTGACAACGAGCTCCTCAATTTCCTGCTAAGTTGTTAATAACACTAAAAAAATCACTTTAAACTTCTGGCAGATGAGCTGTGTAACATGGACACAAAGGCAATGTTCTCAAACAAAAAAATATTTGGGAAATTCCCATGGGGGCTGATTGGTCGTTGGTTTCTCTTCCCTAATTTGGAAATGCAAGTATTTTTTTACTTCATTTAGATTTGGACCAAAATAATTTTCTTCTTGACCTTTCTCTCAAAGTCTACTTTCCACAACCTGCCTCTCTTGGACATACTAAGCACGACTTTCTGGGTACTCAAAAAAGGCTTTTCAAAATACAAGCTTCTACCTTTGCAAGATGCAGAGATCAAACAATTCCTTCAGAAAGTTGCAAGGTAGAAATGTAGAAATCAGCACTTAGTTTATGAATGTGTCCTTCTCTATCATGAGCTTAGAAAAGAGAAGGGACAATAACAGGATCAGGACAAGGACTGGGAAGAGGTAACCAGCTTCCAGGGAGTCCCTTTGTCAGCTACACTCAGTCAAGTCTGAATGCAGCAAAGAATTTGGTCCTTTCACATTATTCTTGGAGCCTGCAAATTACAAATTGCTGAAGAGTGAAACAACCCAAGTGTCAGGAGCTCACACGCCATTTGATTTTTCTGGACAAAAACTTGGAATTACCAGATGATGAGTGCAGAGACAAG
Organism: Rhadina sibilatrix; assembly: GCA_013400275.1. Lineage (NCBI taxonomy): Eukaryota > Metazoa > Chordata > Aves > Passeriformes > Phylloscopidae > Rhadina > Rhadina sibilatrix. The sequence goes on along the minus strand of VWYO01020465.1, from coordinate 11,341 downwards.
CCTATTCAAAAGCCTTGGTGAGACTGTTCTGCTGTTCCTTGTCCCAGCATCCATCTACAGCAAACCAAATGAGGTCACTGCCACAGAGATGCAAAATCAAGTGTTTCTGTTTTCATGGCACAAAGCAGTAAAATCTGTTCAGAAAAGCAGCCCACCAGAATGTACAATGGTACAACGGCTTAAATGAGAAAAACCTGCTGATTCACCCAACCAGACTTTACAGTGCCAAGGCCTAAAATTTATGAGGGTGGCTCTGAAAAACAAGAAAAAAGACAGCACCTGGCAGCTTCCCTGACAAACCTCTTGAGAAAATCACTCTTTCACAACTCAAATTCAGGATCATTAGGAACAATGCATTACACCCATTTTTTGAATGTTCTTCAACTTAGTCGGTCTTACCTTTGATCTCAGTTGCTGATCTAAAATAACTTGTAATATTGTATATGGTAACGGGATTATTAACTGTTCCAGCCATACTGTTTCTGAAAAGCAAGACTCCCCTGTCCCTATCTCTTCTGCAAGGATAACAACAGCACTCCAGCAAACAGAATGGTTTGAGCAGGAGAACATGATTTTAAACAAATTCCTACTGCACTGTAATACTCTCTGCAACAGATGGATGAGAAATCATTTTACTGAATATAATTTATTTCACAAACTCAAGGGTATAAGCAATCCTTTTCTGCCTCTTCAGCTGTGAGGCTCATCTCTCTCTGGATAATGAGATATATAGATAAAGAGTTTTATGAGGAAGAGACTTGATTAGACTTGGACATTAGAAAATGCATTCTTACCTGTGAATGGAGCAGATACAGGATTCTGACCCTTAAGGTAGTGGACTAAAATCCAAAACTCAGCTTTTAAAGTCTAGCGGTACAGATACATTACAATGCAGAATATTTGTCAGATTTTGCTGTTGCTTAAGTCTGGGTAAAAAGAAAGAACTCATAGATATAGATCCCATTTTGCTGATGTCTTCTGCAGGCATGTGGTGAAAGAAAATATTTTTGTTGTGGGATAATGGTGTGAGTATATCTGTGGTAAACTGAGGCTGAACCTGATAGTTTTAATCTGTATGTCTTCTGGAATGTACAAAAAAATTACTTTGAAATTTTCAGTGTTAATGTTGCAACCTGTAATCTGACTACTTAGCAAACAGGATAGTCCTGATAGAAAAGAAGGATCACAAATACCTTATCTACTTCTTCCCCTGTCTTATCAAGAGGTCTTGAGAAAAGGGGAGCTCTGGAAAATTAAGATATGCCATTAATGAACAGAAAAGTTCCCCTGGATAACCTTTGACCTGTGGGAACTGGGTCCTACCAGCTGTATGGAATGAGTGGGACAATTGTAATTAAACAGCTATTGTCTCTTCTAAACTCTTTTAAACTGAAAGAGTGGTTTGGCTGAAAAAGGAAAAGTGGATTCTCAATATAAGGGGAAAATTATGTTCAAGTAAGAGGATTCTTAACTCAAGCTATTATTTTTAATAAAGAAAAACTGTCAGATGATTTGAGTCATTAAGGTTTATATTTATACTGTTCAAGATGAAGATACTCCAGTTAGTCAGAGTTTGGGTGGTAAAAATCACGTTTTCTGACTTGCACTCTTCTTGAGGAACTCTACGTCGCCTTCCACATTTCTAGCAAACTCACAGGTATGTACACTAATGTCACTCTTTGGGGAAAGCTGAACTTAATTATGTATTCCTTTTCCTCATTTGGCCTTTCTCTGCTTCCTTTCCCATATTTAGTACAGGAAACCTAGTACTAAACTAATTTAGAGGGAGATACAAGAGGAAAAAACATTTTCATGACTGTGAAGAGGTGTGATACTATACTAGAGAGTTTGGATTTTAGCTAGTTAAAGATTACCCTACATTTTGGAAACAATAGTTTTACTGAACTTCACAAGGGAGGCTTTGAAGTGAAATCAGAATTTGTTTTTCCACTGCCCACTTAAACAGATCCTATTCCTGCCTTGCCCTCAGTTGATGTCAGCAGAGACTTGTCATTGCTCTGTCTTGATCTCACACGAGTTAGTTTTCACTCACAGCTTCACTAGCAGTGCAATAGCAGCAGCAGAGAGCTCACAGACTGCTCAGATCACCAGATGAGATGAGCAAATGCTCCTGTGGTCAGGCAGAATAGAACTTCATGCTGGTACAACTCTAAGCTGTATCAAACCAGCTGCTTTTAAGCCATGCTTCATATAGGCACACTTGCTATAGCCTGTCACAGAAGTTGAAGATTAGGAAAAGTCAAATTCCATGTTGATTTGCATCCCATGCAGTGCCACCAACAAGAATAAATTGTATTGCTGAATTTGAGTCACTGAACGTAAGTAGAATGGGTGTTCTTTGGAAAGCATGGAAATGTGCTTTGTTCCCCTGCCACACTTTAATTGGCAATTTGTGATACAAGTCACAACAATGTTGATGAACGGGATTCTTTCCCCACATTCAATTTTCTTAGCCAATAACTAGGGAAATAATAAACCAAATTCTACTTGAAGCTACACTTGCTGCTATCTCATTAGGTTGAATTATATTAAAGAACAGGTTCCTGTAAAGCAGCCACTCTTCAAGCTAAAGGCACTACAGTTTCATTTTTTTTCCCTCCAGTTGTATTTTGGAAGTAATTACTGCATTTCAAAAATTTCAAAAGCAAATGAGTTATTCCATTCTGTTCTCATATTTCCCCCCTCTTTTCTATTTTCCTAAATATAATACAAAATCCACTTTCATTTCTATTTTTCTCCACATGCTCTTATTATGACTCTTCTTTCCCCCAATCTGCCTCTCCTTCAACAATCCTGCCTTCACCGTTTCTCTCTTCAGATACTACTATCCAACCTGCTGTGCCATTGTAGCTTGTGCCATTTTGGATTCACCTTCTCAAAGGTAAGAAGAGAGAAATTCCCAAGTGTGGGTTCATTGCTCCCAACTGTTAATAACACTAGGCTGAGCCTGAATCTGATGGCCTTTTTAGAAACTCATTTGTCACCCATAGAAGAGAAATGAGCACTTTTAATGACTGATTTCTCCTATCATTAAAAGGATATTCAATGGATTGCCTTCTGCACAATGGTACTACTCCTAGCTAATATGTAGATAAATACAGCTGAGAGGAATTCTCAAGCTGCCCAGGTTTAACACTGAGAAGGTCTTGTTGCTGTGCATGGCTCTAGGGAAATAAGAGAGACTGAAGCAGGTCTCTTGCTGACAGCTGATTGATTGCTGAGCACCAAACACAAACAGCAGTAAAATGGAAGGTGACAGATGGGTCAGTTTAAAATTCCCCAAATTAAATCCAACTGCAAAGGTGTCTACTGCATTTACTTTCCACCTGTAAGTCAAGGAGAAAATGTCTAAAAGGAAGAAAATTGGAATTTAGCCACATTTAAAACTGTAGCTAGATTTGGAATACTCAGTTAACTCACTCAGATAGCAATAACTATGAAAGATATTAGAAAGGTTCTGCATTTTTACCCTGCATACAGAACTGAAATTGGAGAAAAACTTGAAAAATAAGAAGATTCAAAACTTAGAGACACTGAATCCCTTAGAAGAGACTGGACTGTTGATAGCAACCACTGAGAGTTCTGTACACAACTGGACCCCAAAGGTAGACCATTTGGCAAAGCAGTTCAGATTGGTGAACCAAAGACATTAACCCCGTTCCCATCAAGAATGACACTCGAGAAGGGCATATATGGTAAGCATAACAGAATGTTCAAACTGCTACAAGAGCTGAGAGGGAGCAGAGCACTTGCCATCACTCCTGGGTGGCTGATATCAGCTAAACACTTGGTGTATGTTCAGTAAAGACTTTCTGAAGGGCGTTTTAAAATATTTACATGGGCAAAATCTTCAGAAGGTTATTTTTCTCCACCTTCCTTTCAAAGCTAAACAGATTGTAAATGCTTCTAAGACAAATATTCTGCCAAACACTCTGGTGAAGTAGCATCAACAAAATGCCAAAAAGAAGCCTCTCTAGTTAACACAGCTTGAGAACAGTACCCAAAGTTTGATGGACATTATAGCTCAAAAAAATTAGGTCATGGGGCAATGGAACAGTTGCACTGAATTTCTACTGGAGTTTTTACTATAAAGGGAGAACATAAAACAAGTTTTGTGCACCTGCTATCACAACAAGGCCTGGGAGCTACCTGGAGTGCTGTATCCAGCTCTTCAGTCCACAGAACAGGAAGAAGGAGGAGGCTGTAGGAGCCAGTCCAGAGCAGGCCACCAAGATGGTCAGAGGGATGGAGTACCTCTCCTATGCGGAAAGGCTGAGAAACTTGTGTTTGTTCGACTTGGAAAAGAAAAAAATTAGGAATGACCTAATTGCAGCCTTCCAGCACCTAAAGGGAGCCTACAAGGAAAATGAAGAGGGTCTGTGCTCAAGAGCATGTAGTGATGGGACAACAGGGAATGGCTTCAAACTGAAACAGAGTAGGTTTAGATCAGATATTAGGAAGAAATTCCTCACTGTAAGTGTGGTGAGGCACTGGAACAGGTTGCTAAGAGAAGCTGTGAATGCCCCATCCCAGGCAGTGTTCAAAGCCAAGTTGGATGGGGCTCTGAGCAACTGGATCTAGTGGAAGGTGTCAGGGGTTTGGAACTGGATGACCTTCAAGATCCCTTTCAACCCAAGCCATTTTATGATTTCCTGATTCTATTCAGGCACTGGGCTTTGAAGCCTTGATGATTTTATTTTTCCTTTGATTTTGCCTAGGCATTGGGTGTTGGTGACTGTTGCAGTGTGTTTTTATTGTGTTTTCAATTGCAGCTCAGTTTCAATGGTCTGTTCTATAACCCACCCCCCATTTTGTATTGTTACAGTGTATTTTATCCCTAACAGATTTTCCTTTCCCCCTGTATTGTTGGTTTTGCCCTGGTTGCCTATCTTCCCTAGACCTGCCCTTCCCTCCCCCTACAGAATTGTCAATCCTGCCATTACCCTGCCCCTTCTTCCAAATTGTTCCCTATCAATCTCCCAATCTTCAAGGTCCTAGTGGTTAGTTTAGATTGGTCCCTCCCCTTGTGTTCTTTCATTGGTCTGTGTATTGTACTCCCTGCCTTATGTTCCTCCCCCATGTAACCCTTATTGGTTGGAAATTGTATCTTCTCCCAAGACCTCCCCCGCCCAGGTTCCCTGTCTTTCTGTCCCTGCCTCTCGTGGAAATAAACACCTTTGGAAATCACACAGAAGACCTCTTCTTGTTTCTTGTCCCTGCCCTCGATGCATTCCACCTGTGCCCTACAGCCGGACCCCGGGTTGTGTGGCTTCCTGGGGGCAGCCCACTCTTGGCGCTGGGAGCTGGCTGGGCTGAAGACTCAGCATTGCATCGGGTGATCAGGCACTGCCAGTGGGAGCGCTGCAGGGATGATATCTTTGAGAAAAGAACTGGGCTGCCCCGTGCCAGACACAGCCATTTCCAGCCAACGTCAACATATTCATCACAGGATATAGCTAACACAAGCAGAGAAATTATATCCTTCATCACTGAAAACAGATGGAGCTAAGATAAGTGAAAAAAGCCATGTGAGCAATAGCCATATAGCCAATCTTCTTGCAGACACGACTCCCTGCCATGCCAGATAACCATCTTTGCCTGCTTCCATCCTGTTGCATCTTAGGCTCTTCGAGTCTCCCATTGTTACTTTTTTCTGTTATCACTGCAGGGTGCACCTGCAAGGGTCTAAGGAGTGCTTCATATTTCAAACTAAATTTAAAAAAGTGTTGCTAACTTCATGCATTAACGGAATTAACTTTTATTGCAGTATAAATAAGGAGCAGGATCTTTTGCATCTGTACAGTGAAAGATTATGAAACAAATCTAAAATTAAAAGGGGGGAAAAGCAAGAGTAATCAGATTACAATTTCATTCATAGGTCAAATTTATTCTTGCCATTTCCCCAGCTTGTCCAGAGTTCACTGTGATCCATAAAAGTGCTGAGCAAATAAACCAAATTTCTATTTCACAGGGGCACCATATAAGTATGGAGTCATGAGAAGAAAATGCAAAATGCAAGCAGCAGAAGGATATCCTTTATAATTTTTAGTAAATCATCTTCACCAGAACCTTGCTCTTAGTTGAAATATCTGGGAACAAAACCAGATGTAGTAAATATTTTTATTTCTCAATTTTTTTGCATGTAGCTTGTTTAGAGGTGGTTGAAAAGCAGTCAGCTAAAGTACAGTGTAAGTGTTTTCTGCACTTGAATTTTTATTAAAGAGTGGGAAATAACATTAGTTTTAACATTTTCAAGGGTTCAATAGTAGCTGTGCAGGTGGTGGAAAATTATTTGACCAAAAATTACGAAATACAGAAGACCAGAGAAAGTTTTAAAATCTCAACTGGAATGTGAAACAGTGGTCTAAACTATTTACCTATAGAAAAGATTATTGAGTATAGANTGGTTGCATGGAGATGTTATTACAAAATGTAAATTATTAAAAAAAAAAAGAAAAAAAGAAAGGATACAAGATCTACTGGTTGCATCTGAGCCAAGGTGAATTGGTAATTATTGACTATGATGGCAATTATCCACTGGATTCATCTACTTAGGGATCTAGGGATTACCTTAAGCTGTGTCCAGCTGTCTTTGCAGATGTGCTACAGACTGAAGAAGAGCCGGGGGCGGAGTGCAGAGAGTAGTGCTGACGTTCTTCACCTTGCATAAGTTAAAACTTGGAGGTCACTAGTCCCAGTGTTTCATGGGATCCTTAAAACTAGGAAAAGGTGGGAGGGAGTTACCCACTATCTCTGTATAGATATAGATGAACAAAACTTTACAGTCTAACCAGCAGATCACCCTCTGCTCACTTCCCAAAGCTGCATAGTTTGGCCTTCAGGTGCCTCTTTAGAGTACTAAAGTATTTGCTTGGTCAAAAAGCTTAAGCACCACAGATTTAAGATACTGTTTTTTCATCAGTATTGGCTTTCATGACATTCAACACCATTCCCATCAGGTTCCCATCTCCTTTCTTCATAGCTTTTTTTGGGAGCTCTAAGAAATGGCAAAACTCAGCACAGACAAGGGGAAAATATAATAGAGTTATAATCTTGCTCCAAGCACTTTCCACAGATTGGAAGCCTGACAGCTGCAATCAGACTGAAAGTCAGTAACAGATTTGATGCTCCCTAGAGACTTATTTTTACCAGGCAGATGACAGTAGAGTTTCTGAGGTTTATCACATTAAATCTCCATTATCATGAACACATCTAAACATAGAAATTAGATGAGCTAAAAATACTAGAGAAACAAGGTTTACGAATGAAAGCAAAAGGGTTGCCAACAATTTACTTAGCTCTACAGCAATAGTTTCAATCATAACATTTCCCTGAATGACTGACCTGTTGTGGCCTCTGAGGCATCAGTTCACTGAGAAATGGAGCATTTTCATACAGTTTTTCAGCTAAATGGTGAAGATAAGAGTGAAGAATATTAAAATCAGACAGTTTTTATTTTTACACCTAGGCAAACCAGTCCAAAGCTGCCTTACAGAACCAGAATGGAGAATACAGCAGTGAAGAGGCCCAAGTGAACAGGCCTTACTGGCAAAAATTTAGGATAATCGCATTGGATGGGTACATCAGCCCTATCAGTGGAATAAGTCCCTAGATCAAACAGTTTGGATTACAGAAGTAATATTTTCATGCGTATTAGTACTTTCAAGATGTGTTTATATGTTCAATGATACAGAATTAAACAGTAGATCAACAAAGTTTGGTTACAGCTTATTCATTATTTAAACTTAGGTGGCTTTTGAATTATGTGGCTGAAGTACTTGCAAAATGCTGTGTTCATGCCGGCAAGTGTTTTGTATTTGTGGAGTGAACATAACAGTAGATTTTACAGGAATTTGCATTCCCTTAAAGCTCTGTAAATAGCTTTGGGAACAACTGTTCTTGGAAGCTGAGTTTTGGCTTTACATGCAAAACACAGGAAAAGTCTCAGCAAGCTTTTTTACTCTGTGCTCTTGATGAAAGAGTATTTTACCTGATACAGGGTAGGAAACTACTGACTTGTAAGTTCTAAATAAAAACTGCTTTTCCATTGATGACTTGTCTAGCACCTAAGAATAATACATATATACTATGGATGGTGCTTTTAGGTGCTGTAGTAAGGTATAGAAAAAAAAATTATAAATCTTTCTAATTTACATTGAAACTGATTATAGCCGTGACAAAATAGGCTGTAAAATGACATGATTCAATCTAGGCTAGCAACACCAGGATTAGATGCTTCTAAGGTGAGCCACTGACTCCATGTCACTAGAAATGTTGTGTCTTGCATGGTGTTTGAGAAACTGCAAAGAGAAAGTACTGTCACTTACTTAATTTTTAGCCCTACAGGGGAGCAGTTAAATGGAAAAACATTATTGGAACTAGTTTTTCACTTGTGTAGCTATGAATAATAAATGAAAAAACATGAAATACGGAATGAAGAAGTACAGGTTAGGTTGATCCAATAATAGTTTTTGTAGAAAGTGGGATTGCTTCCCTTCCCCAGTGAGCAAACAAGAAGGGTTGGACTGGGAAGAGTCCATTGGCCAAGAACNTGCTTTGGAGCAGCCCAGCCACATCTCCCCAAAACCAAAGTCATCCCACGGGACCAGCCCTAGAAGAACTGGGAGAAACAAGAAGAATTACTAGAGGAAGAAGTAGAATAAGAATAGGTAGAAGAAGTAGAATTAGTAGAATAATAGTAAGAAGTAGAGTAAGAAGAATAATTAGAATTAGAAGTAGTAGAAGACTAAGTAGAAGAGAAGCCTAAGTAGTAGAAGTAGAAGAAGTAGTAGAAGAAGAAGTAGAAATTGATGTATCCGGCCCTAAAAGGATATTGGAAGCACAAGATAAAAGAGGGAGGACCCTATAATGGAAGAGTAGAGACCTGGAGAAGTGTTGCAGGAGGCAAGCTTGAGCCAAGATCCACGCTGGTCCCAAGGGAAACACATGAGTAAAGGGACATCTAGTATCGGACTTCCATGGGTAGTCCTCCTGTTGGTGGTCATCACCACAGGAGAGGCAGGAAAGTGTGATAAGTGAGGCTGATTTATGTAGGAGATCTCCGAGCATCTGTCTTTAGGGTCCATACAAACCCAAATCCAAGCTGTATCAACTTGTCTTGGTTGTGAAGAAGATGGGAAGGTATATTGGCTCTTTAAAAATCTAGGAAACTTTAAGCAAAAACTGGTAGGGGAATGCCCTAATGAGGAGGAATGGATGTGTTCTGAAATGAAACCAGTGGATCTAAAAGTAAAAAGAGTTTATAGATTGGATACAATTAAAGAAAAGTTAATAACCAGTAAAGTCCAGAAGAGACCTGAGCCTCGGGGCGGGGGGGAAAGGAATTTGTTTTTGGATTTAGTGGAAAAGATAAGCAGAGAATTTAATATAACCAGTTGTTGGATATGTGGAGACATCCGCATGGCAGAAATTTGGCCCTGGGAGGGAATACCTCTAAGCACACCCAATGTGTTAAAAATAGTAGGGAGGGAAACATCAGGAGTGGATCAAAGACCAGAGGAGGAAATTTGGGATTTAAGATCAGAAGTGTTTGGAGAAGAGTGTATTTGGAGAAAAGGACCAGGATATAGAAGCTATGTAGGGGAAATACCATGTAAGAGATATTATGTAACAAATGAAACCCATCAGTGGTGGATACTGGACCCCCTATGAGGTATTGAACCAGACACCGAGCAGAAAATTGCACATGGGTCAGAACAAAAACTTCACATGAGTGTATTGCGCAACAGTGTTGTAACTAGGTCGGAGTAGAGGCTCTATATTCATATCTATATGAATATACAGCACAACAACCTAACCCCTTCCAAGGCGAGCCAAAACTTTCAAAGTTTTGGAGGAAAAGCTGAGTAGTTGAAATGAATTCTCCACAATATTGGAAGGCTCCAAAAGGCCTCTTTTGGATCTGTAGTAAAAAGGCATATGTTATGTTACCGAAGGACTAGGCAGGGAGCTGTTCCCTTGGAGGTATACGACTCTCCTTTTTCCTCCTGCCCACAGTTGTGGGTCAGCAATTAGGAGTGCCATTATATGATGAATTAAAAAGGAGAAAAAGAGATGTACAAATAGGAGGCATTCAGAGATGGAGAGACGATGAGTGGCCCCCTGAAAGGATTATTGAGACATACGGTCCCACTACCTGGGCACAGGATAGAATGTAGGGGTATAGAACACCTGTATATATGCTGAGCAGAATCATCTGTCTACAGGCCCTAGTGGAAATAATAACTAATCAAACAAGTCTAGCCTTGGATCTATTATCTGCTCAGTCCCACCAAATGCGTGCTATGATATACCAGAACACATTAGCAATTGACTATCTGTTGGCAGAAGAAGGAGGAGTGTGTGCCAAGTTCAACTCATCAGAATGCTGTGTTGAGATCGATGATCACAGCGAAACAATCAAAAATANAATGTGTGCCAAATTCAACTCATCAGAATGCTGTGTTGAGATCGATGATCACAGTAAAAGAATCAGGAGTATTACTAATAATATCAGGAAATTAGCCCTTGTACCTGTCCAGAAATGGACAACAATAATGAAGAAAGATTGGTGGGACAGTATTTTTTTAGGAGAATGGTGGAAGAAGCTGTTATTGGTAATTGGAGGTGCATTAGTGAGTATTGTTTTTCTCCCTTGCATAATCCCATGTTTAATTCGAATAGTAAAAAACATAGTGTAAATCTCAGTCCTTGAAATATTAGATAACAAAAAGGCTGAAGATGTTAAAATAATGAAATTGGAACGAGAGCGAGCCTGAAACTGCAAAGAAAATATATGAAAAATATCAATTCATTCGAAAAATATATAGAGTTCATGAGGAAGAATTGTAAAGTTTGATGGTCGATGTGGGCCTCCAGCCTGCTAGAAGTTTTAGAGGGGGGAAGTCGATATAAATACAAAAGGAGTTGAAACTTTTTAATAGGTTTAATAGTTTAATCAATATGTTGATTGTGTGTGTTTCGATTTTTGTTCGCAACTGTGTTTATTTTTTGAATGGTTCTGAGTGGTTACAAATACTT